>JBBMOE010000001.1:963011-982348 GCA_037975065.1 Chaetodon trifasciatus | reverse complement strand
TTCCTCTTCCTCTTCTGCTTCTTCCTCATCTTCTTCTCCCTTGTCTTCTTCCTCTTCCTGTTCTTGTTTTTCCTCTTTTTCTTCTTCCTCTTCTTCTTCATCCACCTTCCTCCGCCCTTCCTCCTCTTCTTATTCCTCTTCTTCGTCTTCTCTCTCTTCTGCTTCTTCCCCGTCTTCTTCTTCTTTGTCTTCTTCCTCTTCTTGTTGTTGTTCTTCTTCCTCCTCTTCTTCTTTCTCTTCTTGTTCTTGTTTTTCCTCTTTTTCTTCGTCCTCTTCTTCGTCTTCGTCCTCTTCCTCTCCTGCTTCTTCCTCATCTTCTTCTTATTCTTTGTCTTCTTCCTGTTCTTGTTCTTCCTCTTTTTTAATTCCTCTTCTTCTTTCTCCACCTTCCTCCTCTTCTTTTTCCTCTTCTTCTTTTTCCACCTTCCTCCTCCTCTTCCTCCTCTTCTTCTTCTTCTTTGTCTTCTTCCTCTTCTTGTTGTTGTTCTTCCTCCTCTTCTTCTTCCTCTTCTTGTTCTTGTTTTTCCTCTTTTTCTTCTTCCTCTTCTTCTTCTTCATCCACCTTCCTCCTCCTCTTCCTCCTCTTCTTCTTCTCCTCACACAGCGGCCTGTGTTGTTGTTTGTTGTTGTTTTGGTGTGTGGACTAAACCAGTGAACTCTTAATTATGTAATAATATGAATATTCTTCATATTGAACAGTGTTTTGATGCTTTTAGGGCTCATTCTCTGGTTTTGGTGCCATTTTTCTCTCATCAGACTGAAACCTGTGTGTTTGCAGCAGTCCTGTTCACAGCGTGTGTGTGTGTGTGTGTGTGTGTGTGTGTGTGTGTATATAATATATATATTTATGTAATATACGTAACATAAAGCTTTCGGTGTTACAGGCAGGAGCTCTACCTCCGTCCCTCCTCCACCAGTGTAGATCTGTGCTCGGTGCAGCGCCTGCGTCCTAATGCACGCAGAAAGCTGTAAAATGAGAACACACCGCCTCTATAAATTTAGAGAGGACGACCCCTCTGTGGCTAAAACGCCATAAAACCCAGCTTTACCGAGGCCGCTCTAAGTCCTGTATCTGCTCCAGCCACTTTCCTCTCTGCTCACAAACTTCCAGCAACTTTCCAAACTCAGCACTTCACTTTTTGTGCACTGTGCTCATTTTGAGTAACGCCTCATCGCCTTAAAACACAGCGAGTGTCGCTCAGTGCGTGCAGACGTGTGATGCAGGAGAAGCTGCGCGAGCTCGCGTTGAGGCTCGTGAAGCTGAAGAGGCTTCCTCCTTCGTTAACGCCACCTTCATTTGTTCCTGCGCACATATTTATGCAAGCGAAGCCGCCTGTTCTGCTGCAGAGGAATCAGCCCCACAAACAGAAGCAGAGCGGCGGCGGCGGCGGCGTCTCTGTGATGGAGGAGCCCAAGTCTCCGAGCTGTCAGCCCGTCCTCTCCCCGCACAGCCCCAACCTGATGCACGATGCAGTATTCATGCAGCCGTGCACCAGCCATCCTCACAGAGTGAGTTGGAGGGGGTGTTAGGCACAGTGCAGCCGCTCACTGTCAGAAAGTGGCACAGGCGACGGCGACGCTTTGATTTGTCATCGTAGCGCGATGGCTGAAATGACATTTTCATGGGTTTTACCTGTTTTGAATCATTGTTTCTGAGCTGTTGAACCTGTGTTTGTGCACCAATTATGACCTAAGAACAGGCGTCGGCTTCCATCCTTCACAACTGGAATAGTTTCATTTGTGCAGATTAAACAGATAGAATGTAACCTGGAGGAAGAGCCCGGCTCCCAGCAGGTCAAATAAAGTTTTAAAAAGTGTTGATTAGTGAGCATTCAAGGCAGATACGCACGCATGCGTTTTAATAATTCGATTTTTCTGATGTTGTTGCACAGCTGAGGCAGAGTGGAGAGTAAAAACATTGGTACTTAAAGAAAATAAAGACAGATGTCATATTTCCATCGTTTGACATGAGCTCTCGTCACTGCTTTCTTCTTCTGCAGCTGTGTGGAGACGCCAGACATTAGCGCCACCAAACTGTTTGTTTTGACACAGCAACTCCTAATATTCACATGCCAGCAGTGGGTGGATTTAATGTTTCCTTTTGCTGATTTTCTGGACATTTTTCACCACATTCGAGCGTAAACTCGTCATCACGTCTGTCAGGATTCGGTCACAGTCGCTCATGGAGCGAGAAAAACGTGTACATTCAGTGTGTACTTATACACAGACGTACTCTGTAAATCCTCTGGTGGAGAATTATTAAAGCACACGTGAGGCGCTGTTATTAAGCACACACAGGACATTGTCTCTGGAAAGAAAAGCTCAGATGTTTTAATATTTTTATGTGGCATCGCTGGAAGTAAAATATTCAAGTTTGCAGAATTTAACGTCATCTTGATGTGATTTTGGCTTTGAAGTTTTACGCGTTGCTCTTTGAAGTCAGAGCGAGTGACGTCTTCAGATTCACGGTCAGGTTTTAAACGTGGAGAGGAAAGTGTGTGTGTGTGTGCGTGTGTGTGTGTGCGTGTGCGTGCATCAACCCTTTTCTTCATCGCTCACTCTGCCTTTGTTTTGTCTTTTTCTCTCCTTCCTCCAGTTTTTATTTTTTTTTCCTTTCGTTTTTCCTCCTCGTCTCTTTACTTCTCCTCCCCTCCTCCTCTTCCTCGCTCCTCGTCGTGACCACCTCTGGCCTGGGAGCTAATCGCGGAGCTCGACGGCGACGCGGCAGCGCGTCGTTTGTTACGCCGTGATAGAGCCGCCGGTCGTGAAGCTTCAGATAGTGTGCGACAGCTCTCGACTGTAAGGTCGTGTCATGATGAAATATTACAGCAGCTGGAGAAGCTTAAGGTGAAAATGAAGATGTCAGCGGCGCCTTATCTGTGCGCTGCGTGAAGAAGATAACCTGCCTCGCACGCTATCAGCAGACTGACTCACAGCATCGAGCCACAGTTGATTTTTTAAGGTCGCCGGAGTCATAAATATTAACAGCCTCTCACAATTTGTACTCCACGTAGATTCATCTGCGCCTCATTCATATGTTAATTTGTCAAAGCACCAACAATTGAAAGGGTGACACAGCACGGCCGTGAAGGCGAGCTCGAACATGACGGATGGGCTCCTTCTCCATTCACACACACAAAAAAAAAACCTGCTGGAGTCACATGGACGTGTGTTTCAGGTGCATTCTGGTAAAATATAATAATAGCAGTGGAACAAACCTGCGTCCTGTCAGTTTGCTTAAAATCACGTTTATTTTCCCGCACAGACGCCTGATTGGTCGCATCTGCTCAGCCAAGAGCTCTGCTTTAGCCTCATATTGTTGATTTATGTTCCGTTCTAGCTGCTTTTGAACAGAACATTCACCAAAATACACACTGAATGATTGTCAGTGTTGTTATTTTTTAGTTGTTGTGTGTGGAAAGATGAACCTTTTCAGCCCTGAGTACCGTCTGCAGGTCCGTCTGCAGGTGCTCCTCTCAGGCTGCACACTTCTCCGACAGCACGTTGGGCTTGACCCGCGGTGAAATCCACTCCAAAAAACTCAACACCTCAATATTAAACCATAAAATAAGACTGCCTTCAGAATCACACATCGAGCCACTCGACCAATCACGGCCTAACACAGACGCACACGGCCAGCTGCCTCATTGAGGATTAAAATGACGTTTCAGAAGGTCGTTTCTCCCACATGTAAAGTTGAATAATAAACACGCTTACTTCCCTCTCTTCTGGGTGTGAACATGACTAAACATGAGGTTGTGTTCATTTCCAGTCTCAGGACATTCTGCCCTGAGGTCTCACCAGAGGAGCATCTCAGCACAAAAGAAGTCCAGACAAGTGGATTTTAGCTTCCAGCTGTTTGAATACAAAGTACTGCATTACACAGGCGCACTTCCGGTGCTTCCTACTGCAGTGCTGCTGTTTGCCTTGGTGAGAGCATGTACATAAAAACCTAAAGTCACGGCAGAAATATTCACTGAGAAAACACGGCATATAAACAGACAGTGAAGGTGACGCGCTGCACTGTTTGAGGTCACTGCGTAAAAATGAGCTTTTCTTCAAACTCCTTCGACGACTTGACGCTGCCTGTCTCATCCTGATGTGATCAACCTCATGAAAACCTCATGCAGGTTGAAACAAATGCAAACAAACATAAAATCACTCATTTCTGGACAGTGGATACGATGATACTTTAAGTTTGACTTTTTCCGGCTCGTTGAACACAAATGAAGTTAAACAATAGGTTATTGCTGTCTTAGTTTAGTCTAACTTTGGAAGAAATGTATGTTTTGACATGTTTTTGTATCTACACACCAGTTCGATTCATGCACTGGTGCGGCACACTGGTGCTGGTCTGGATAAATAAGAGCGATCCGGACAGTCTGATGTTAACCTCTGTCTTCTTGTTTCTCTGAAGCCTTGTGCACGGAGGAGTGCGCCCACGGCCGCTGTGTGTCCCCTGATACCTGCCAGTGCGAGCCCGGCTGGGGAGGACTGGACTGCTCCAGCGGTGAGTACACAGCGCCGCCCGCCGCGAGGAGACGGGCCCGGGACACATGCAAACAGATGGTACCGCTGATGGTGACGCAGCAGCCAGGGGTAGTTTTAAACCTGGTCCAGGTTCAGTTTAAAATAAACCGTTCAGTGCTCTCTGGTGGACAAACGCTGATGATGGAGACGCAGTATCAAACATCCCGTCATCAGCTAACACGTCTGTGATGAAGCTCCTCTCGACGCCTCCGACCAAAACCACAAAGCTGTTTGTTTCTTGTGTGTTTTGTTGGGGGTTTGTTGTGCCATCGCTCACACCTGCAGCCACAGCCGGTCGTTTGATCAGATCACACACAGTCTGAACCCGTCACACCCCGATGAGCACTGATCAAACGCTGGAGCTGAAGGAAGATCTAACGTCCGTGAGCGATCAGAGATCTCAGATTCATCTGAAGTTAATCATATGAGGGTGAAGAAAAGAGCGTTTCCACAGGACGGGTCAGCCTGCGAGGTAATTAGTGCAGATCAATAACGGAAATGTTCAACGAACAAGTAGAACATCTTAATTTGTTGTTTGGCTTTAGACCAAATGCTGCGCTGGTCGCTGGAGCGGATCGGGTTCGGGTTTGTTTGTGGAGTCCGACGCTCTGCAGAGAGGAGAACGGGTGGAGAGCATGTCGGAGTGCGATCTAACACATCTTAAATAAAAGAAGATGATGTGAGCGCACGCCTCGTGTCAGCGGTCAGGCTGCTCCATGATTCACCAGCACAAACTCTGAATGTCGTGTCAACATTTTGACTGAATTCTGGGAGTTTTGAGGAAGCGTCTTTTCCTGTGATCAGAAACATAATCTGAGGCCGGAGCAGTAAGATCTTCACAGACCAGCAGCACTTTGTTCTGTAGAGGTTAGAACGACGGAAAATACTCTCAGCTGTTTGATTTCAGACTTCTCGTTTGTCTGTTCGTCACAACAGAAGTCGTGTTTGTGGTCCAAGCCCGTGGACGGTTTAACAGGAGGGCCTGTAAAAAAAAGAGTCACGTTTACGAGTCTGCTGATGGCAGAGACGTGAACACGTGTGTCCAAATCCGACTGGAAGACAAAGCGTTGATGTTTTTGAGCTTTCTGAGACGCCTGAAGGCCGAACGGCTGCAGAGCGGATGAGATTTGGTTTGAGAGTTTTGAAAGCTTTGAAAATTTCAGCACCTGAAATGGAGATAATCTTCCTGTGTCATGGTTACTGATCTGCAGCTCTACCACCTCCCCCCCACCGCCGCCGCCGCCGCCGCCCTCCCCCCCCTACACACTCAGGCCAGTTTGGGGGACGGAGCAGTAAAAATTGCACTGATTGCACCTTTAAACTGGAAATGAAGCTATTGCATCTCAATATGAATCTCATTTCTGCTGTTTGGTTCCACTCATCAGTTCTTCAGACTCTCATCCTGCCCTCGGGGGTGCTGAGGGAGTCCACTTCACTATAAGCTGTAGGTGTGTGTGTGTGTGTGTGTGTGTGTGTGTATGTGTGTGTGTGAGAGAGATGGGGGATTTGAGGGGCTGTTGACTTAATGAGTCACACAGCCCCTTTAGTCCCACTTTGTTATTGGTATGCTCCCTCCTCCCTGTTGTTTACCTGTTTTTATTGCTGCCCAGGTGTCAGGGGACTGAGGCCAAGTCAAGACAGGGGTTAGGTAAATCTGCCGCCACTTAGGCTAAAGGGAAGAGGAGGCTGGAGAGCGTCGATCAGCTCAGTCTCACTCTGGAAGTTTGGCTCACTTTAGCCTCCCTCCTTCAGTCTCCTCGCGGCCGTCTCTTCACCGCCTCTTATTTATTTTGGTAATGGAGCCGAGCTCGGCGTGCGTCGGCCTCGCGCCTCGCCTTGCAGATTGAGCAGCAGTGTGACGGGTGAATGTGAAGACTGGAGAACAGATTAGAAAACATCTTTTTTGCCAATATTCCACGTTAGATTAATACACCACAGCGTGCCTCCTCACATCCTTTGTCACTTGCTCATTACCTGTGGAAGAATGTAATTTGCTCTAAAGACGCTGCGCAGCGACACGAAGCGTCCCCCCCCCGTGAGGACATCGAGCCTGACTCGCACCTGATTGGTCGGAGGAAATGGATCCTGTGGTCAGCAACAGATTTAAAGGTCCCACATTGCTTCATTTCTCTCATTGTGTTGTTTTGTGGTGTGGCACAGCTCAGGGTGAAGCACTGCTCCTCATCAGGCTGTGTGGGTTCTCTGCAGCGGCCCGTGTCGAGTGAATTTACAGGCTTAAAGTCTGGATCCTGATTGGTGGACTCTCTAAGGCTGATGAGTTAGGTGGAGACTCTTCCAGTTCAATATTTAATGAGTTTAGCAATTATTGTGGAAGTGAAGCCAGGAGGATTCAGTCCAGCTGGGATTTGTTTTGGGGAGGTTCAAACCTGAGTGCTGAAGAAAGGTGAATTCTTACAAATACGAAGCTCCAAAACAAATATTCCACTTTATTAACTGATTTCTTGATGCAGTCTGCAGTAAATCCTCCCTTCATGAGGATCGTATGTCCAAACATTTGGTGCTGTTAGTTGTATTGACTTAAACTGACTGGTGTTTCTGTTATTTTGTCCATCCCAGTCATATCAAAGAGGGCGAAGCGGTGAAGCTGCAGGCTGTAAAACCAAAACAGTGGGTTAAAACGCCGTGAAGCCGGCTGCTTATTGGACGCCGGGCTGGAAAACGAACGCGGCCAGTGGACGTTATGGAGGCAGCGGTGACGTTTAGCAGAGGACAAATGTCACCTCCAGGAAACAGGGTCCATGTGAAGAAGCGTCAGTACTTTTCTGTCCTGTTAGTCTTTCTTTACGTGGTTCCAGTGTTTGGGTTTCTTTCCTTTTATAGGAAAGGTAGAAACAAGCTGTTAGAGACCTGAAGTGAGGAGAAGGTTTGTCCTGAGCGTCTTCTTGGACCGGAGCTAACCAGATTAGCTGGCGAAGTTTGAGCCTCGGCCGCCTTCCCTCTCCAAACTCCCGTCCAGTGGAAGAACTTTGTTGCTCTGCCAGGAAATATAAATAGCTCGGACAGAAGTGAGGTGAAGCGGCGAGAGGAAGGCGAGGAAGAGACGGAAAAGACAAAGGAGGAGATGTCAGAGGAGGCCTCAAACGCAGAGGGGAGAAGAAAAAAGTGGTAGATAAGTACACGCTAAGATGGCAATTATCATGTAAAGATGGTGATTATGATGAGAGAGATTATCAACAGCAAGGAGACGATGAAGGCAGGGAACAATGCAAAGGAGCAGTTTAACGTTCTTTAAAGAACTAAGCAGCACGTTACTGCAATTTATGAAGTGAATGATTTTAATTAACAGTGATTACGTCTGCAGACGTGTCTGAACCTCAGAGGTGACCGAGTCGTCTCAGCTGAGGTGTGTTCAGTTTTTACCGAGGAGGAAAGAGACATGGCACAGATGATAGAGGACACCTTGTTTCTGTTCCCATAATGTCAGTGTCTCACAGTATTGATAGATCATAGACAGAGATCAGGATTTCTTATTCCCACGTTCAACCTGAACACTTCACACAGGCTGCAGTACGTTAAGGGTTCACGTAAAGGAGCCTCCTGTCTGCTGTGAACAGCTGAAACGCCGGTGCTGCAGGGTCCTTCAGCATGGTCCTGATTCCTTTTGGTTTTGATGATTGAATGATGGAAAAGCAAAAATTCCTCAAATGTGAATATTTGACGTCTGTGACAGCAAACTGGATATCTGACCAAAGTGATCATCAGTGTATAAAGGAAATAATCAGCAGATTCACGGGTGATGAGGATAGTCTGTAGTTACAGACGAATTAGCGCCTGGCTGCTGAACGCAGTGGAGCCTGGTCTCTTTTCAGGAGGTGGTGGAGACCAGAAACGGAGCTAAAAGAAGGTGGATGTTGGACTCAGGTTTGTCAGGATGCCAGGAAGCGTAAAACCAGCTCGATGAACGCTCTGAATTTCTGACGCAGCGTGGTCAGAGTTTAAAGCCTTTCTGTCAAACTGCAGACCTTTCAGCCATCTTTGACGTCGTTTGATACTGAAGAGGTAGATTTCAAAGACCTCGGTCGCTTGCTAACGCGTCGTTTCTTTCAGGCTGAGCCCACTTTATACGTCCACTGTAACTCATCAGCAGAGGTGTTTTATAGGACTTTATGTCACAGCGACTAAGACTCACGGAGGACTGTGCAGGTGCCGGCAGAGAGCCGTCCTGATGCTCTCAGAGCATGCTGGGAGCAGGTATTTTTAATTTGAAGCGTTTGCTGTTTCCTCCTTTCATTTAGCCAACTGGGAGCGACGCCTTCTCCGCTCCGGCTGCACTCAGACCGCCTCAGCGCTCACCTGAAAATACACCTCTCTGCCCTCTGGTAACAGAACTCAGCTTTGCTTGATAGAGGTGACAGTGCAATCACAACCGACTACAGGAAGTGACCCTGAACACAAGGGTTTCTGGGTAGCCGACCTCACTTCTCCCTCTCCCTGGGGTTGGGAAGAGACAGGCAAAGAGCAGAAACCCAGACTGCAGTGATTCGGTTCGGGTGTAAAGCCGCCGTCGCTCTTCTGTCCGTGCCTCACGGAGCCACAAGTGATGAATTTGGCACAGGTCTCCATTTGTTGTCATGGAAACAGATGATGCCTGAGCACATTGCATTAACGAGCCTTTTACTGATGAGCTGCGAGCAGCTTCTGAGACAACAAAGAACACATTTGTTGTTTGTAATGGATGAACTTTGACCGTCGGGAACAGAGAGGAACTTTTCTAACGAGCGTGCAGAGACAGATGTGCCGTCTCTCAGCGTGTGCGCCGCTTCCCAGTATAGCTGCCACCAGTTCGCTCTTGTTTTCCAACCCGCTCGTCTTTAAAAATAGCAAAGACGGTGGAAAACAGCTAAACCTGAGGGAACGTGTTGATCCGCCGCGTTTTACCCGGCGAGCTCCTCATTCTCCCTCCTGAGTTTGACTCTCGTACTTGGTGTTAACTTCCTATGAATGCGTGTCAAGGTCGAGTCGCTCTGCCGCAGACTGCTGAGACGACACCGCGCTGTCGACGGCCAGCGTGGGCGCTCGCTCGCTCGCTCGCCGCTGAGCCCGGACACGCCGTTTATCAGAGCTGGACTCGCCAGCACACACACACGCACACACACAGCACAGGCGTGAGGCTCACAAACAGGCAGGTGGGCAGACACACACTCACACAGCTGCCTGCAGTGAGGTATTTGCCTCTTTTTGCTGCCTCCTCTCGCAGCCTAAGTCCCCTCCAGAGCCACGTTTCACACGCTTTCTCTCGCTGGCATCCATGTTAGAGAAAGCCTGTCAAGGTGTGCAACAGCATAATGCGGCCGGCGCCTTCTGTCAGCTGCTGTTCTCTCCTCTCGCTCCTCCGTTTGTCTCTCGTGAGCCTCCTCCTTATCTCCCAGTGCCACTCTTCAGCTCCACTGTACCAAATCCATACAGATCCGCTGCAGAGAGGCTCCGCCGCGGCTTCTGCGTTTGATTTGTGTTTGCGAGCGCGTTTGTTCCCCGACGCTCCAGGTAAGGCCGTTTTCACACCGCGTTCACTCTTCATGGCGTGTGTTCGTCGTTTACATGCTCGTAATTGTTTTGCGCTCTTCTCCACTGAGCGTGGAAGAAAGAATAGATCTTATTTCCGGATCGGCCACCATCGCACAGATCACAGCTGGTGTATTCTTTGCACGTCGGACTCCAAAGGTCAGAGTCCCAACATCCAGACAATAGACTAAACAAATACGCTTTGGTTCCTCAATTATTCATCAGTTCTTTTAGAAGAGAACTGGCTGCCGGACCCACTCTTTTCTGGCCGTCTTATTTCCTACAATAATTTTTGTGTTTAATGCAGAACATTCTTCCAAATCCGACCGCACTCCAGGGTGTTTTAATATCTGGAGCCCTGCCGTCACTCAGATCCATCTGCACTCCGTCTCTCTTGTTTTTAGTGCCGGTGGAATGGAAGGAAAGCAGCAATTAAAGGAGTGGAACGTGAACAACATGCTCCGAGCTGCTTACGTGACTGCAGCAATGTGCCCCGCGCTGCACTTTGACTCCTCCGACATGTTACATACAGTTACGACCTGATGACGACAGATGAGGTGAGGATTACTGCAGTGACATGAACGGGCTGCGCAGCGTCGATTTAATGAGCTGATCATTCACTGCAACAATAAACCTCAGCAGCCACCGATGAGTCCGCTGATTTTCTACATTTTCTTGGTGTAAACATTCCCCATAGACAGTACTGCTGTGTTTGGCAGCCTGTTTTAATTTTAGTCTCAGTCTAGTCTTTGTGTCAAGCTGTCATTTTAGTTTTTACTAGTTTTAGTCACGTTCATACTCTTTTTGGTCGAGTTTCAGTCGACTTATTTCAGTCAGAATTATCCCTCACTGTTTCAGTCTAGTTTTAGTCAATGAAAACTGTATTTAGTCTCTTTTTAGTGATGCAGTTCTATTTAACCCAGTCAGTACAGTATAAGTACCTCGTTGTACAGACCAAACCAAAATGTTCTTTTACCCATTTCACAGTTCAAACAAGGTTGTCTTATTATATTATTGTCACCTTATAGACTCAGAATACGTCCATTCAGACATGAAGACGCTCTGATTTGAATTGACAACATATTTATTTGACCAAGCAGAGCCGGCTGGCCGGCCATCGGTCCGCCCTCTGTGTCAGCTGTCTGTCGCTAACGCTAACCGACCGCTGCTGCAGCTTCTAAAGAACGCCGCGAGTGGGGATCGAGGAAGTGACGTCGCTGCGACTGCGCAGTGCGACCTGATGCAGCCCTGAAGAGACACAGGAAACAGAAATACTGCGAAATAATAAGAACAACGCGACTAAACGAGACCAAATAACGTTAGAACATTTCATCTCGTCTCGTTTTAGGCAACGAAAATGAAAAGACATTTTAGCAGAGCTTTTATTTTGTAAACCACATTTAGTCTCCTTTTTATTCGTCAACAATATTGCGTTATATACTTAATTATAGTAATGGTCACATGACCAGCATTTACGTCACGTCTCGTCTCGTTTTCGTCACGTGATGAAGGTCAGAATTTTCACTGACGAAAGCAACAGTAGACAGACAAACCAGCAGCATCCATGAAAGCTCCATGAAAACACATTAATGAGCCTCACACACACGCACGCACGCACGCACGCACGCACGCACGCTGTCCTGCCAACACAAACACTCACTACAGCACCAAGTGTGGATTCATCCGCTGCTGAAAATAGTCCCCTCCTGTCTGTTTGAAGAGGTCATGCCTGTGCGTTGTCTTCAGGTCTCTCCACAGACAGCAGCAGTCAGAGGACGGACAGACAGACGGACTGCTGGGTTTTGTCTTTTCGCTGGATGTGCAGACAAAAAGAAAAACATCAGCAAACATCAGTTTGGACAAAGTAGTCTGAACTCAATGCCTCAGGGACCCACAGTTGTTTTAACTTGTGCGTACGCCGTACACTTGTCTGCAGGACTTTGTCTCCGTTGTCCTGCACATTGGACGTCAGCACCCCGCTCTGTACCTCCTTTCTGTGCCTGTTTTTCTATCCTGTTGTTGCGCCTCATGTGTAGTGTGAATGTTTGCTTCACTCCAAGTGAACGTTGCATCATTCCTTCCTTTGTTTTGCACCGGGGACCCGCACAAACCCAGTTTCTCCTCTACGAGCTGCACTGCAGCGTGCGTGGATGGATGACAAGGAAGCGTCTTTTATCTCACAGCCTTCATCAGCTGCATCCAGAGAGGCTCAGGGACGTGGCTGAAAGCTCAGGAATCAGCTCGTAAATGGACCTCAAGCTCAGTTATTGTGTTGATCTGCTCTTTAATTCCATAACGCCGGTTTATTAGACGGATCATTGTGATCTTTGTGTTTTTGAAGGTCTTGCAGTGTTATTTAGATGTGTTTCAGATTCGAATATGTGATCATAACTAAAAGCTGTTTCCTTCCTACTTGACTCACCTCGATGCACCGACGCTCCGCGCTCAGCAGCACCACAGCTTACACTTTGTTTGCGAGTTGTGCGGGTGGATAAGGTTAAGTTCTCTGCGAGAAGACAGCAGTGAGACGAGGAGACCGAGGTGTGATTTGGAGGAGTGAGAGGAAGGTAGGGCAGAGACAGACGTGACATGTTTCTAGAAGAGATGAGTTTTCAATCCCCGCCGGTACATAGGCAGCGACTGCGGTCCTGAATGGGATGGGAAGGTCATCCCTCCATTGGGAGACAAGAGGAACAAAGTCGAGGCCGCCTGGAGGCAATTCACCGTAGGAAAGGAGAAACTAAGCTCCCGGTAGGAGCTGATAGGCTGCTGTAGACTCAATAAGAGACAAAACCCCAGGGGACACTGTGCAGTGTGGTCTTTCATGAAGATTACCTCTATTGCAATTAGACACCGGGGCTCGCTCACCCTTGTTATTTAGTGTTTTTATCTGTCAGGTCGCCGAGTTCAAGGTGTTCAGGAGAAGACCCGCCGGTGCGTTTAAGTCCACAGGACACGTCAGACATTTACTTAAATCTAAACGCTGCGTTAAACTGAAAACAGAGCGAGCGGCGCTGCGAGCCATCAGCAGAGGAGTTAATTATGAGACTGGTGTGTTCGGAGTCGCTGCTCCAGGATCTGTGAGGTCACACGTGAAGCTGAGGCAGCTGAGCTCGTACAGACCGGTGAAGTGCTTTGTTTTGTAGCAAACATCAGCGTCTGAACGTCTCTCTGCCTCTCTGACAGCAGTCGCTGTGCCGCGGGTGCAGAGTGTTTTTCTTAAGTCTCTTTGAGCTTCCTGCTTTGAAACAGGTGGAAATGCAAACAGCAAAGACAATCAGACAACAAGTGATGCTCTTAGCCAGTATTGTCTGCCTCGTCTTCTCTGATTTCTCATTGTGCTCTGCGATTGCCGGGTCGTCGTAATCACCCTGTGCTTTAGTCACCAGCTTCCCTTTCACAGGCGCCAGTGACCACGCCGCGGTGAGAGTCACACACCCCGAAAACACCCCGAGCGTCACTGGAAGACGCTCAAAGACAAACGCTTTTGAGCAACGTCACGTTCATGCACTGGTCACGTAGAATCATTTAAGACACATTTTGGATGTAACATTCAAAAACCTGATATGAAGGGAAACTAAATGAAATGCTGTTTAGGATAAAACAAAGACAAACAGCACTGCGACATCCCCACCTGCCTTTTCTGTCCTCTCTCTGCTGACATGTAGAAGCTAAACCACAAAAAAATAGCTCAAAACAAATGTACAGTGGTTCGATGTGGAGCTCCTCATCTACGCAGACAGAAATGCACAAATCACAGCTGTAACAGCTGAGTGCAGCCACTTCCTGCTCCACAGACACGTGCTCGTCAGCTGTGTTTGTGTGGATCACACGAAGGAGACGCAGCCTGTCGATTATGGAGCTTTGCAGTGAGGAGAGTTTATGAACTTTGGACTCTTTATGCTAAGCTACCGTAAGCTAACGTCTTCTGGCTCCTGCTTGCTCCTGAGAGTCGTATCAGTCTTGTCACCTGACAGTAAGCCTTTTTCCCAGCATGTCAAACTATTCTCTTATGATCCGACAGGAGTGAAATCCAGCTGCCTCTGTGAAAGTTTAGACTGAAACCGAACCTGAAATCAGTAAAATGGGCTGAACCTGATCTGAAAACCAGAGTCTCTGGCCGCGACATGTCGTGTGTGAAGGATCTGGATGAGCTGATGCAGATGTGGAAACTCGTGTGGATGCAGGAACTAGATTCAGATCTGATTCATCGAGGCCTCACGTGTGGAAAGATGGTGCGTTTAGGTGCAGCGGCGGTTTTCTGCCCTGTGTGATTCAGTGTTGCGTGACCTTTGAAAAGCCCCCACCAGTTTCATTATTTTCTCCCCATTGTGTGACATAAAACTGAGTTTTTGACACATTACCTAGACTCATTCGCCCATTCTCAATCCCATAATCCAGTGCAGCTGCAGGCTGAGAGGTTAATGAGATGTCACAGAAAACCCTCTCACCCCCCACTCGGACGAGATGGTCTCAGAGGACATGAAGAATTCAGCCATGCTTGAAAAGGGATTAGCTTCTACGAGCTATCAAGTGTTTGTGTCTTTTGTTTCAGACATGCCAGTCTTATGAGTTTAACATGAATTCATCTTTCAGTGACGTGAGGAGGCTAACTGAGCGTTAACAGAAAGACAGCAGACGTCTGATCACTACATCATTCATGGCAGCTCTTGCCATCTAACCCAGAGCGAGACCCTTCGTCCGACTGTTTTTCTGCCTCGTGCCGTCTCTGTTTCGTCGCCATCCATCACCGCAGCAGTCGCTCAGCATCAGGTGCTAACTCACCTGTGCTCTGCCTGGCAATAGATGACTCTGAACTCCCCCTGCTCTTCATTAGCATGGAGTTCATTAGGCAGCTAATACCTGTTGCCCGCGTTGGAGGGGTGACGCTGTGGGGTCAGTAGCCATTAGCCGCTCCGTCCTCTGAGCCTTCGTCTGGCTCTCGACCCCGATCAGGAGAAGACTGGCATTTTATGACGACGTGTGTCTTTCATTACTCAACAGACTGAGTTCAGCAAGTCATTAAGTGCAGCTTTGCAGGAATGATGCAGTGATTTCAGCGGAGAGGCGAGGGAGCGCTGTGTGAGGAGCCGAGGAGAGGAGGGGATCGAGGGATCATAGAAATGTATAATTACAAAGAAAGTGTGAGACTTTGAACGTATGGAGGACTTTAGTGCCGGAGATCAAGGGAATGCATAGGAGAGGTGTGTGTTTCTGGGATAAAAGTACCTGATGTTACTTTATATAAGCTTATTACGTGTGTGTGTGTGTGTGTGTGTGTGTGTGTGTGTGTGTGTGTGTGTGTGTGTGTGCTGTCAGGATATCACACACTTCTGTCTTTGTTCCACTCAGAAAGGCATCAGAGAGTGTGTGTGTTCACCAAAGCTGAATGTTTATCCTGGCGCTTCGTTCAGGTCCTCAGTGATGATACACACAGTCTGAGGGGACGCTGATTGTCCTGCTCGACACGAACGCAGCTTCACACACACACACACACACACACACACACACACACACACACACACACACAACGCTGACGAGTGGACTGGCCCCACTGCCAAGTCCAATTAACGGCTACAGCGGCATCAGCATGCCCCTTGTGTTTGGTCAAAATTAATTTACCAACAAACTTTTTAATCAAATTTCACCACAGCCCCTGCGGGGGGATTGGCTCTCTGCACTGGCGCTGCGATGTCCTTCTCCTACAACGGGGAGCTGTGATTCAGCCTGACGCTATGAAGCATGGGTTTTTTTCCTGTGAGCGCAAGAAAAATGATCCTTCAGCATTTCCTGCAGTTTGTTAAATTACAGCGAGCAACATAATCGAAGCGGCGGAAAAGCGAAATGCTCAAATGTCAGCGAGCTTTTGTGTTAAACAATAATATTTTACAGACATTAACTGCTGCCAGAAGAAGTCGCCCACTCTTGCTGTGGATACCACATGTTCGAGTATCAAAGCGGCCCGTTCCCGCAGAAGGTTAGACGACACGGGCGCCATTATGTCAGCAGCATAAAACCAGCGTCTGAAAGGCTTCTGAGCTTCTCAGCCTGTGAATCTGTTATTAGACGGTCGTAGAAGCACGTTCAGGCTCACATCTCATCACCGTTACAGCCGATGTCACAGTTAAGACTCCAGTATCTTTTATGAAACTGCTTTATAAATGTCACTGAGACTCACATCCATGCGTATCAGTGCAGCGTCTCACTTCAGTTTGATGTTTAAGCGCCTGAGTCTAAACACCTGCACGCTCCTCACCACAGCACAGCGCTTTAATGTGCACGTTTACACTCACTATGACACAACTGGCCCGAGTCCCACTCTTCAGATTTCTCGTGATTCACTTTCCAGACTTGTGAGATGTGCAGAAACATCACTCTTGCAGGGGGACTGAGCAGGTTTTAGATTTAAAAGATGTGTTTTATTACCCAAGAAAATACAAAAGGAGAGAGAGGAAAAGTGTATTAAAACTCCAATAACTGAGCGGCAGTGAACTCAACATTGACAGATCATCACCTTTTCAGCAGATATGGTGAATCTAAATGAAAACAGTGGCTTATTTACACATGCAGCAGTTACACCTGAGCAGAGTCACGGTGTCACCTGCTGAATGTAAGTCCAGCGTCTCCCCTCTTTTAGCTCTGCTTTTGGTCTCCTCCAGCGGGGAATATCTGCGTCTTTACTGCTCCACTGTGATCACCAGCCAGCCTCTGACTGTGTGTGTGCTGAGCAGGAGGTGCACAGAAGGTTTTTAGAGCTTTTCCTCTGAAAACGACGCTGTGAGATCGCGAGACTGAACCAACAGTGAACAGATGAACAATCAGCCGATCGTCACATGTGACGATGGTTGAAATGTTGACGGCTCGTGTTTTTAGGCCCCTGGTGCAGGTTGCGTGGTTTCAGAGCCGGTAACGTGATGGTTAAAAACATAACGCACTAAGAAAAAGACAACAATGGATTTGGGTTTAATTACTCTGAACGATGGACTGCGGTTGATGTGAGGCGTTTGTGCTGCTCAGATATCGTAAATGGACTGCTAATGGACTGTGCTCATGTCGTACTCAAAGCACTTTAACACACGCCACGTTCACCCATTCACACACACTGATGGCAGAAGCCGCCGCGCAGCGTGCCGACCTGCTCTGAACTATACAGCGATACAACCCCGACGCTCTGCTTCGTGGACGAGCCGCTCCTCCTCCTCCTCCTCCTCCTCCTCCTCCTCCTCAGGCCTCCTGAGCTGCAGCCGTCCAGATTCGGAGCTTTCAGAAAAGTCTTAAATGTTAAAGTGTCGGAAATTCAGCAACTGATAATGAGGATAAATGTGATGTGACTAAAAGAAAATTATTAACACAACTTTGAAACTTAGTTGAACAGAAACTAGTGTTTTAACTAAGTGTGTTTGCAACATCTACTGTAGCACATAGTAAGTAAAAAAAAGCAGCAGCGTCTCAAGAAGGTGCCGTTATCAGCTTAAACAAGTGCAGTATTGTTTTTACTCATTAATTTCCCTGAAGTCCTCGTTCTTAAATGTTTGGTTGACTGTTGAGAACCATTCGTCACCGTGTCGTGCACACAAAACATTTCACTCAATGATCTTCTCTTTGTTCTGACGTTTGTTTGTTTGTCACAAAGCTGAGAAACTAAGCAGGAGGACTAGAATAGAGCTGAGGACAACGCAGCGCCTGCGTGTCAGTGCTGAGGACAGGATAAATAGATTCATTAGATCCGTTATTCCTGAAGGAGAAAAGAAAAGCGATGGTGGTTTTAAGAGAAAATACGAGCCGGAGTTTCTCAATATGGGACCTTCCATTGTGACCCACTCAAAGCAAATTAATTACACCTGACAGGTTAACAAGGAAACCAGCAAACACACAAAACACTCCTTGAAAGTTAAGAGAGTGAGAGTGGACAACAATAACCTGCGTCGATGAAGAAGACGCAAAGACAATGTAGAGCTGTACACAATGAGACAAAGACATGAACCCGTCCACCTCAGGTGTTGACCCGTACCTGCAGGTGTTTCATGTCCTGAAGATCAGAAGTGCATCTCTGCAAACAGGCACCTTCCCAGAAACCTAAGATGGATAGTAACGCACTCACCAACCACAGGCCGACGTTCAACCTTCCACTCATCACTGAGGAGGTTCTTAAAGGAAAGAACATTCTGGAGGATCTTCAGTCAGACTTCAGAACAAAGCACAGCTCTGAAACACAACCAGACACAACCATCACAAAAGGAGCAGCTGTAAAACAATGGTTTCATTTTTCTGAGCGTCACAAACACCCCAAATCTGAACCACTGGGTCCAACAGGAAGTCTCTGAGGAGCACATCCTCAGCCCGCTTAGCCGGAGACGGACTCTGGTGCGCGTCAGTGTGGCTTTTTTCAGCTGGCTGACTGTCACTCACGTCATGAGTGAGACGAGGTTTGTGTTGGTTCTGACAAACTGCAGCTCTTCATACGACAGCACAGTGAACTCCTCCTCATCCTCCTTCCATTTGCTCTCTCACTAAAGTTAAACATCCTCTGCAGGACCGAGACCAGCGTTGCTTTGTGGACACATCAGTGCTAACATCAATGATAATACTCAGTGTTTACTGCGCTGCGTTTAATGTGAAGCATTAGCAGTAGGAAAACACAGCGCTGACGTGGCTGCGGAGAGCTGGCCTCCACCAGCAGCAATAAGGCAGTGCTATAGAGACGAAGACTGAAAGGCTATTGCTAAAAAAATGCCATCCATAGATGTTTAATAAAATCTGAAGGTGCTTTTGCCTCAGATCTGTGCAAATAAAACCACTGAATGGCTCATCGTGGATTCACGTGTCAGAAATGATCCGCCTCCACCAGCAGCAGGCGTGGCTCGTCACATCAACACACCAGCCGTCGGGTTGTTTCACGGGAGTTTGATGTGTGTGTAGTTCTGTGCTTCAGCCGCTCTGTGAACAGATTTGGAGAATACAGACTCCATCAGCAAACAAATTTCAGGCCGCTGTTTTCCCATCAAATCCACAGAGTCCTTCTCTTTCTCCCCCTGCACGCCATCAATCTTGTGCGTCTGGGACTGAGGGGGGAAATGGACTGGCACCTCACCTCGGAAACCTTTTGATTACCCTTTTTCCTTCGAAAGCCACGTGAGCCCACGCTGGACAAACCTCATGACAGACAACCCATTAAAGGAATATAACGACTTGCCTGCTCTGCCTTCCCTCTGCTCGCTCTCCACATTTCCCTCCCTCTCTCTCCCTCTCTCTCCCTCTCTCTCTCTCCCTCTCTCTCTCTCTCT
>JBBMOE010000001.1:949406-962762 GCA_037975065.1 Chaetodon trifasciatus | reverse complement strand
TTTTTTTTGTCGGATGCTGAAGGGTAGTGGTGATGGGGAGGCAAAAGGGATGCTGACTCGAGCGCCTCCCGACCACCGAGCAACCTGTTTCAATATTCATGGCATTACATCATCGCTGGGAGGGCCATGGCTGCACGGAAGTGAAGCTGCACGCAGCAGGCTGCTCTCATTGGAAGAAGACAGACTCCCTCTCTCTCTCTCTTTCTCTCTCTCTCTCTCTCTCTCTCTCTCTCTCTCTCTCTCTCTCTCTCTGCGCTCTGATTAATTTCCAAACAAACTTGTTTATCGTCCGCTGCCGCCTTTCAGCTGAAGTGACCGGCAGAATAGATCCTTTTCCTCCCCACACGACTGACTTCGCTTTGACTTTGAAAATGGCCAGGAATTATTCATCGACTGCCTTCCTCCACTTTACATTTGCTCAGAGAAGAGGAGCACAATCGCAGCCTCCCCAGTCTCTTTATTTCCTCATCCACTTCTCTCTCAGTCATTTTGCACTTCAAGCCGTCTTGACCTTTCTCAAAGGGGCTCGTGGTGCAGAGGAGGGAGCTGTGACCTCCACGTGAGAGTGAAGGTTGGTCTGCTGATTCCTAAAGGATCCCCTAAAGCCAGCCTGCTCTCCAGGATGGCACACAGAGCATACTCTGGGTTTAGGATAGGATGATACCTCACTGATCCCTCATGGATGAAATGTCGTCCAGGACAAATACCACGAGGACGCAGCAAAGAGGAACAGCAAAAAAAACAGAATGTGCAAGAATATGAAATGAAATCTGTGGTCAAACATGTCGAATTAGTTAACAGTGTAATGTTGCATTCTGAGCTACATGCTAACATGCTAAATGCTACTGTGAGCCCCGTTTAAACAGGCCTCCCACAGCACTGCCACAGAGAAGACTCGTCATGGTCCGGCTTTGCTGTCCCTGTGTGTGATCTTTAGACGGCATGTCGGCGTCCCAGAAGCAAAAGATGCGTAACATGTGACACAGCAGCGTCAGTGTCATGTGACCGCGTCTCCCCTCGTTTACACGGACGTCGGTTTGGCTCTGTTACTTCCTCCGCTGAAGGTTTAACAGCTGACCAATGATGCCCCCCCCCCCTCCTCATTTGGTGTTGGCACATCTTACACTGAACTACAAAGCACAAACCAAATGTTCCAGCGTTGAACACACCGTGTGAAAGGGGCTGATGACATGCTAACATGCTGACGTTACCGTGTCCGCCATCGTAGTTTAGCATGTTAGCGTGGTGACATTTGCTAATTCGCAGTAAACACAAAGTGCAGCTGAGGCTGCTGGGACGCAGGCAGCCGCAGCTCATGGCTGTGATGAATCACTCTGACGGGGTCTGTTAACGTCGGCTGTGCTGAAGCAGCTGATCTGTGTCAGTGGTCGTGTTCACTGGCAGCTAAGCTAATGCTACAGATGTCTAAACAGAGGCCACAAAGCTCATTTATAGATTAATCTTACAAATGTCAGATGACTGATGTCAAACAGCTGCTCGTTGCTACAAACCCATTGATGATTATCACCCAACTCTGCAGCTCACCTACAGACTCTTTTAGTGTCTTTTGGCTCCTTGCTTTGGTTTTCCAGCCTTCAGATTTACTGTTTTGAGTCCCGCCGCTCCCACAGGATCAGACAGCAGTTTTCAGTGAAAAACACAAATAAAACCAACAACACAAACCAAACAGCAGACAGGCAAATGGACGACTGGCTGGTGAAAATAGTGAAGCATTTAGCAGCTAAAGAGACAGATATCAACCAAAACAGAGCGCTATATATTGTTATTACATTCTCCAGTACTGGTAATGTTGCTGTGTTGCAACAATGCAGATGTTTTAGAGCAAATACCAGCTTTATGAGGCCATAACAGTTTGTTGTGCTTACAGCTTACTGTGCCTCCAAGAGGCCCTCCACGTCTACTCTTAACTGTCTTCACTCAGTTGACTGCAGACAGGAAATAAAGTCACCCCGCCGACGTCCGTTGGGTGACCAGGATGATATTTGACCTCTGACCTCAGCCAAATGGAGCCATCAGCTGTGTGATGTGCACCTCTCACCTCTTTATATTTGTCAGCGGGTCAGTGGGAGGACAGCCACCTGCCAGGAGCCATTAGACCTGAACTCAAATTCATGCCCAAGGTTTGCATAAAAGGAGATCATTAAAATGTAATTACCATAGAAGAAAGCAAGCCGGACCACGCCTGAACGAGTCCGCCGCACACAACAAACACCAGCAAATGATCGAGCGAAAGGTTGCCACATCTCATGCATCATTCCACAGCAGCGTTTTTGACGGCCGCTAATGACAGCAATTATTTAGTCTAAAAAACAAAACAATGCACAAAGCGCAGAGCGTCGAAGGCGGTGAAGGCTCCCAAAATGACTGCAGGCCTGATACGTTTGGCCGGTGGTCTTAAAATGATCGCTGTCGCATTGATTAGCGCGGTGTTGACTTTCCCGCCTTATTATCTGGACGTGAAAATGGCCTCATTAACAGGAAAATCTGTGAGAACTCAATCACCTCGACGCACAAACAGACGCACACGCGGTCGTTGAGGCATTCGGTGTCACAGTAAACCGACGCTTTATTCCAGGCCTGCGAGCAGCAAACTGTGTCATCCATCTGGCCCGTCCTCCATCACAGCCCCCCCCCCCCCATCGACCCACGTCCCATGCAGCCTGAACTACGCTGCCACTAATTACAATTATTAATTGGAAATAGGAAATCAATGTCTCTGAATTAAACACAAGCGTGCGTGTTTGTATATGGGTCATCCGTCTCCTAATAACTCGGCTCCGCTTGACATAGTTATCTACTGACAGGGTGTTTCAAAGTGCGGAAACCCAAGTGCGCCCCACACGCCGTTATCGGCGCGCTCGAACATCCAGAGTTCTGTTGGCGGCGACTTTCATCAGTTTTGTTTTGGAGGTGAAAGTGGCTTACTACAGAAAACACTCCCCACTGCTGCCAAAGTATTGTTTACTCATTTGTCAGGGGAGAGCACAGTGGCTGTCTGACAGCGTGCTGATGAAAATAGTTTTACTCATGCGAGCAGCGTGGCCTTGAATAAAGCGGCGCATTGCTGGGCAATACCCTGGAAATATAAATGTAGTGTACTTCAGGCCCGTGACTGCGGAGGCTCGGCTCGTCCCCGTCGTTGACCTTTCCCAATGAGCCTGTGGGGCAGTTCAGTTAGAGGGCCGTGTGCGTGTGATTTGCTGTGCCTTAAAGTAATCATTTCCAAGTTTTTCATCTGAATAAAACACATTTTTTACCCCGCCGATACAGTAATGAGTCAAGCAGCACAGTGCATTGTTTTAAAGGCCTGACTTTGCTGCTCGGCTCTCTTTCCTCTGCTGCACAGCAACTTATCGCCTTTGTGTTTATGGGAGCAATAATAGCAATTTGTTTGGAACAAATATAAGAGAGCAGTATTTAATAATAGATTACATTGAGCCAGTGCCCGTGGTAAATGCAAAACACCAGAACTGCGACTGCTTATCACTGAAGGTGCTGTCAAAGTCACGAAAAACAAGAATCTTCAGATTGTTTCTCTGCCTGTTCAGGGTTTCTGACGGAGATGCCATTCAATTAAAAATGAATGAATTAAGCTAGAGGCGGTGTGTGTGCGCGCGTGCGTGTGTGTGCGTGCGTGCGTGTGCGCTGCCTGGATAGTTCATTGGCTTTTGCCCAGCAGATGCTTTGAAGGCGTTCATTGGCTGACAGCAGCATCGATCGGCAGCATCTTGACAGGGTGAAATCTGGAAGTCGAGCTCGATGACAGATGCAGAACGACTTTATAATCATTTATTCCTCCCTGCAACGAGTCATTTAGTGGCTCTGGGTTCAGGGAGTGCGGGGCCTTCTCTCTGTCTGCTTTACAGTGGACTGCACGGAGCTGCGTGTGGCGCCCTGCTTCCTGTGTGTCTTCACGCTGAGGTGTGTGTCTTTGGATGTTTGGGTGTGTATTTGTGTAGGTGTTGTTTTTCTTTCAGCTGAAAACTTAAAAAATAACTGTCTTAATGAAACGTGTAAATAATGGCTTTATTAATGCTTCCCCTGGTTCCTCCCCCTCTGGTGCAGCACAAGTTGCTGACGTTACGTTTCCCAGAAGTTCACAATCTGGTGTTTAAATAAATAATCCCTTTTACCAGCTTCAATAAAAATATAGTGTTTCTGTTCAAGAAGAATGCAATAATAAATACTTTCCACTTCCTAATAGGCCATCAGGTCTGCAGTGCTAAATGTTAGCACGTTGTTAATAAAGAGCTTTTGCAGCAGTCCGTCTGGTCTGCAGCTGTAAGTGCTGTTCATTAGTTTTGTTCTGGATGCTGCTGCGCGTTTTTAGGACGCCGTCTGCTCCAAATGATGTTTAAATTGGATTACGTTTTTTATCAGTGCGTTTGGAATGATCTGCAGAACGTTCACTGCGTATTTAGTTTGTCTTTCCCGCTTCGGACGCGGCGATCACGCTCGTGGATGGATACTGAAGAAGCTCTTCCGGAGCAGAGAACACGACGCTGAGTCGTCTGAACGTCCTCTAAACCGCCTCCGCCCGCCTCCAAATGCTTCGTTAATAGTTCTTTGAGCTGCAGTCGTTCTACTTTAAATCTGAGTCACGTTATAAAACCGCTGTAATCTTAATACACGCTTCATGGCTTCCTGCAGGCTGCCCCCCCCCCCCAGCAGCTGGTCCCTGTTTGTCCCTCACACAGGTCTCTCCATGGATATCTGCTCGGACGCTGGACTTGTTGCTCCCGCCCCTTCCTGTTTTCCTCTCCTCTCCCCGTGCACGTCCCTCGTTTGTCCAGGTGGACACAGAGAAACCCAAATAAAAGCACTGACTCGAGTCAAACCGCAGAGCGCAGGCTGTGATCAGCAGGCCAGAGCCGAGACGAACGAGGGGGGGCTGCTCCATAGATCAACAGATGGCCCAGTGGCAGTCGGAGCGCTGCTCTTTTCGGCCACTCAGCACAATCCCTCTGCCTCACTTATTGGCAGGGTGTTCCCCCACTTCCTGTCTGATCGGGCTGCTCGTCCATCACCGTCTGGCGGTGCACATGCATCTTCTTTACGGGGGAGCTGTTCTCTCATCATACTGGGCCCGTCACAGACTGCGATTGTCTCCTGGATCTTGGTGTTTCTGCAGTGGCTTCTGGCTGGAGGCCGTTAATGAAGGTGATGTCGCTGCTCTGCTTCTGGAGTCTGTGCCATTCAGACTTTGATTCGTCCAGTGAACACCCAAACTTTCTCATGTGAAATGTTCTCTGGTGGGTCTTTGGGAGTCAACAATCGATGCTGTCCTCTGAGCATTGTGTTTTTACTTGTCCACCAATTCAATTCTGATTCAATCAGCTGGAAAATGAAGCACAGTCAGGAGTCACACAAAAGCAGCTAATTCAATTGCAGATGCTTCTTCTGCTCTCGTGAATGGACACTTCTGAATGCAGGGCTTAATTTTTTTGTTTCACGTAACCTTGTGGTTGGTGGTTGGACTGGTGGACACAAGCAGGTTTGATTAGATAAAAGCTTCTCATCGTGCAGATGTCGGTGTGCAGGAGTGGGAGGAGCAGTTTTCAATATTAATTTAATGCTGGAGAGGTTTCACATTTTCTCGTACTGGTTAGAAACTGCATCCCCTGCTCCAGTTTGGCTCCACAACAGACCACTGTGTGTGTGTGCGGCGCAGCACTGGCTGCACTGGTCTGCATGCACACATGTTTGAAACGGTGTAGATGTGAAGCAGGGTGCTGCTGAGACCCGTCCTGAGGAGCATTTGCTGGATGAATAAAAGTTTAGGGAAACAGATCTGTGCGCGCTGAAATGAGCACAGCCCAGAAATGCATATTGAAATGTTTCTGTTCAGGCCACAGAGCACTTTTGTGAAAGCAAAACAACTCAAGCAACTGACTTCTGCCTGATAGTGACTAATGAAGGATTATTACATTTGCATAACTTTTGCCTGTGTCATGAAAAAGCAGCGCAGCGAAACCCTGAAGGTTCTTCTTTTTTACGAATGGCTGGAAAGACAAGAGAAAACAGCATTTAAAGTAGGTGCAGCAGACGATTTAATGACGACATCAATCAGCCATGCACGGCGCGTGTGCAGACGTTACCTGAAGCACTTCACAGGCCTCTGGAAGACGAAACAATACAAGCCAACAATGGCCAAGGAGGTGCGTAATCACATCATGGACTTCAAATTAGAACTTTTGGGGGGGAAATGTATTTTCTCTAATAGACAAAGCTCTTGTAGTGTGGTCAGCACTTATCATATCTGCATAACCTTATTATGCTGAATGTAAAAAGAACCACCAGTGTGAACCAGCATCACAGCAGCTGTTCCTCTTTAATACGCTGAATTAAATAAAGGCCTGCACCCTCTTCAGATATGCACAGTAACATGTAATGGAGTTATATGGGGAATCATAAAGGTGTGATCATCATCAGAGAGGTCTGAGTGCACTTTAAGGTTCAGATAACAGCAAAGTGATGAGCTGCTGCTTTGCATCTGAAAACAAGCTTCTCTAGATGCAAAGCACCTGATGGAGCTGCTGTGAAAGTGGCTCACTGTGCATGTAACTGAGTTTCTGATGGGCTTTTATGTGTGAACGTGCAGGACAAAGACCACAGACAGGGGACATGTCTCCTTTATAACAGAGCGGTTTGATAAGAGGAAAGATGGAAACACAAAGCGATGCTCGAGCTCGGGAGGTCGTCTCCTCTACGAACACTGAGCTCACTGCACACCTGCTGGGTGGACCTGCAGTGCATGTCGTCTCCAGTGTGACCTCCAGTAACCTGGTTCCAGTTCAGATCAGTCCTGCACAAACCAGTTGAGATCATTTGTTTGTGAAACGTTGGGTGTAACCTCAGAGCTCTGCTGACGTTCGGCCTGTTTGTCCTTCCTCCGTCTGTCTGTGCAGGCCATGAGGTGATCTGACATTTAGCTTTATTTCTAATGTCAAAGTCAGTCTCATGTCCACATGTCCAAATCTTTGGTCCCAGCTGAACTGTGGAGACAATCTGCACTGGTCAAAATACTTTAAGAGCAGCATAAACCAATTCAACCCATCAGCGACTGCAAAGCTGTGTTAGGTCCTCTTGTCTGTAAGTATGATATTCACAGAATATGTTTGATTTATTGATTTTGACAGCAGGTTCACTTCACTGCCAGCTCGCTGCAGGAGGCCTTAACACTGGGCTCACACGTTGAAATCTGCATCATGTCTGAGAGGGAAAAGACAAAAAATGAGACAGAATTGATTCATTATCACAAAAAAGGCCTGTCAGAGTGAAGCGAGAGCCAATGTAAAGAGGGCTTCTTACCAAAAACATGGCCATGTCCGAGGTCAGTGGGCTAATCGTACTCCAGGCGTCCCACTCGCTCCCCAGCAGAGCTTTGCCATGCCTCCTGCTCCATCTCAAGGCGTTCCCAACCCAGACCAGACATGTAAACTGTCCAGCGTCTTCTCTGTCCTCCTCGGGCTCGCCCACCAGGTGGACGTATGGAAAACCTCCAGGACGGATCCTGATCAGAGGCCTGAACCACCTCAGTTTTCTCCTTTCAGCGTGAAGACGCAGTGGCTCTGCTCCGGGTGTCTGATCCCGCTTCATGACGAGGGTCTACCTGAAACATGGCGTGCCGTGCAAACACACCTGCAAGCAAAGGTGCGTTTAGCTGTTCTGAAAAGCCACGCTTGAGGCAGGTGGAAAGCCGGCCATCAGAGCGCACAGACGCAGTAATCAGCCGAAGAATGAGCTTCTAACCTTGACCTTCATCCACACATCTGGACAGTCACTGGGCAGATTGTTGGTCGTGGACAGTTACAGAAATTGGTCCAATCAGGAAACGCTCGTGCGTCGTTCTGGAGGGGCGTTACAAACACGTGTGGTTTCATTTAGAGGACTTGTCGGCGTATTTGTGGCTAAGCTTCAGACGAGGAGATCGATAGCGCTCTCGCGTCCGTCTGGAGGCAGCGGGGAAGCAGCTCAGGAGTGCAGGCCGATGAGCAAACCTCTCCTCTCCCTCTAATTGCACAAATTGTCGTCTTGGTGTATTTGTGAACTTCAGAGAGGCGGCCTGGTTGCTACCTGCTTCCAGCCTTATTGCTGCTGTATGTCTGGCAGTTAAAGTCATCAGACAATGTCTTTTACAGCAATTTGCACTGGAAAGAAATACAGACGGCGGTGCGCTCGCGTCCGCCTTAATGCACATCATGTTGATCTGCAGACAGGCTGAGCTGGATGAGTCATGATGTGTCCTCTTGTTTTCTGTGTTTTTGACTCATTATAGAATCCTTTAACTTGTGCAACAGGGACCATTTTAACGTCCTCTGAACGTAAAGTCTGGACTTCCTCCCGCTGGACTCAATTATACCGTTTGATTGCTTTATTTTTAATCACCTCCCTTTAGTTGTCTCCCCTCCTCTGTTGCTCCTGTTGCCTCTGATGTTGGACGCAGGTCAGTTGATGCAGATAGAAAGTCAGGTTTCACACTTTATAGCTCTGTCAGAGGAAAAATAAAGAACCTCGTGATGATAGAAGTTCTTGTTCTGCGTGGGAGGGATGTCTATGGATCTTCCAATTAGCTGCTGCATTAAAAAGAAGTTTTAACCATCAATATTTCAGCGTGTTCTGTATGTGTGAGTGTGGAGAGTAGAGGCAGTAATGAACGTTAGATTTGGAAGCTGCTCTAACAGCCGTCCTGTCGTGAGCTGAGCTGGTTGTCATTTATTACGTTTCTGCTATAAAAATACATTGAATGACTCTCCATCAGTATCAGTGAGTCAACATTCAGCTGCTCCTGCTCTAAATACTCTTCAGGACTGCCTTGTACAAACATTTAGCTGCACTCCAAACATGCAGTAAAATCAACCCGACATTAAATTTCTTTTGAGTTCAGCTTTCAAAAGGAAATAATACCGTACTGAACGACCTGCTGAACCTGCCAAGCTGTCTTCAAGGTTTCAAAACCTGGAGTTTTACTGTCTCTCTCAAGGTTTTACACTGACAGTGATGCAGACTGTACAGCTGCAGCCACCTGCTGTAAGTACGCACTGACAGAAGATCAGATTAAGATAAGATAAAACTTCATTGATGCCGCGCTGGGGAAGTTCAGTTGTTACAGACAGCGAGGATAAAAACGAGACATAGAAAAAGAATAAAAGGAAACAATAAAAATCAACTGTATTTATGTGCATTATATAAAAAAGAGTATAAAAATACTCTTGTCTGGAGAAATTCAGATTCTCAGTGGAAACATTGTGAATTGCACACGAGTCGGATATGAATCATAAAACACAGTGTTTAGATGTGGTATTATGTTGGTCGTGGTTCAGAATGTCTTCATGTCTCTCCCTCGCTTTTATTTTGAAGGGCTCCGCCATCAAACCCCGCATCTTACATTTTAAAGCTGTGTTAAGTGACCTCTGGCCACTAGGGGGCAGGATGACAGTTTTCACCTCCACATCCAGCAGAAACAGTCAGACGACCTGAAGCCTGGAAACTCTTAACTCGAACGTTTCAGACATGATCTGTGGTCGTAAAGTTCGTGTCCTCCTTAAATATGCTTAATGGACATTTTAAAAGTGTTTTTAAGGAGGATTTGTCCTTTAAATCATTTACATGCTTTTCAGTTTTTCATTTGTCCAAAGTTTTATTCAGTTTTTTTTCTGTTTTTAAAGGAATACTTTGACATTTCACATCATGTCTGTCAGTTTGTGTGAGAGTGAAGCTGATGATTAGCTTAGCTTAGCGTAGCTCAGTGTAAAGACTCCACCTCTCGTCCTTACGCTAAGCTAATCGTCTCCTGGCGCTAGCTTCAGGCTTCATGCAGACTCTTAATATATGAGGTTGGTACAGATCTTCTCATCTAACGCTCGGTGAGAAAGCAAATAAGCGTATTCCCCCAAATTTCTGACGATTCCTCTAATCAAGACCTGGCGTGTCTGCAGGAGAGCAGATCCAGACTCTGCCCCGGGAACACAGAGCCAGGTTCACTTTGTAATCCAGGTGAGAGAAAAGAGTCAAACCTCCTGAGAAAGCTCAGATTTTATCATTGGCAAAGCGTGACCACATCATAGACGAGCCTAAAAATATTCCTTAAAGAGTTGGCCCTTGCCAGAGTATATCATGCAGCGCTTAATTTAGTGCAGAAAGTTCTGCTTAGTGCCAGCGAGCTACTCTTGATCAAAGTCATTAGTCACTTGATTTGGACTCTATGCTGCTGAATAATTGAGGCTGTGAGAGGATAAAGGATTTGACTATGCTGGCTCACTAGTTAAGAGAAATAAAGAGAACTGCCCTCTTTGAGGGAGCGACTGAAGGAGGAGAGAGATGGAGAGAGGGCAGGAGGAGCGGAGAGATGCATGGAAAACAGGAGGAGGCGAGGAGAGGAAATTAGAGAACGATTGAAAAGGAGGGAGTCTGATTTATGCTTTGTCTGCTCTGAGCTCTGTCAACCACAGCACTGATGAAACATTTAACACTTTAATATCTGTAAAACCACCACCCACGTTTGGGGAGAGAGCTCCCCCAGCGTGGACTCCTCGGCGTCTCTCCTCGGCCTCGTCTCGCCGCAGCTTTCGGGTTTTTCCTCTTCGCTTCGGGCCATTCGTCCACAGCTCTTGGCACTCAGACTCTGGGTACTTTACTTCCCTTCGGGGGAGTGCGGTTCACCCCATGAGCATATATCAAAAAGATAATAGTGCTTTGATTTATGTTATCTGATGTAATATACAATAAAATGGTCCGTCTTTTGCACTTGTTTTCATTAAAGTCTGTGGCTCCTGATTTATACCAGCTATTCATCTGCTTACAGACCTGTGATGTATTTTCTGAATACAGATGCTGAGGATCCACCAGTCTGTGCATATAAAGGAAGGAGACGCGTCGAGGAAAGCTTTCCTTATCCAGAATGTTCCACCCACGTGGTGACCAGAGTAAAACAGATGGAAATAACTGCGCCCGCTGATATGTAGATTTCATTTCTGTAAATAAGGGTCCATTAGAGTAGAAACCCCTCATCCATCGCCTCGTGGTCCTTCCGCTTTATTCAGCAGAATGCAGCTGCTGAGAGAATTAAAATGCTAAATGCTGAATTTTCTGCTGTTTCAGCCTGATGGTGCTTGTGTGGAGGAAGCTGCATCCATCACGCTCCATGACTCCGCTGCAGGCTGGCGTTCGTGGCGTTTGTTGTGAGCTGTTATCATGTCACATCAGGATAAATGTGGAGCAGTATGTTGGCGTTAATGCGCTCCTGAGAGTCGGCCGCCCTCAGGTGCGTCCTGCCCGACGGCCTCGCCGTGCTTCGGATGAACCGGACGACGTGTCGGAGCTCGTCAGGCGGCGGAGGCGTTTACAGCAGCAGCCACAGTGAAGGAGGGCGAGGGGGGGGCATTGTAATCAGTTCAGTATGAGACTGAAATTCAAGATGTGTCAGGGTTGAGGCTTGACAGAGATGTGCTGACCAATCACTGCATGACGTGGGTGTGAGCGTCACATCGTCGGCCTCAGAGAGTCGAAACTGTAAACTGTGGTTTGAGCGTGCTGATGCCTTTAGAGTGGGACGAATGACAGTACATGTAGTACTGAAGTACCCAGTTCACCTGAACGCCTGCGGGATACTTCACCTCGATGACCACCTGAACCCAACTGAAGCATCGGGTCCAGCAGAGACAGCTCGGTTCTCTTCAGCCTCGCGCTGAAGCTGCTGTGACACGATCGGCTTCGTCTTTTCTGGCCTTCAAGTCACGTTGGAAATAAAATACTACAGCACCTTTGAAGAAGCCAGCAAAGCGGATAGGTCTGGGAAACTGGAAATGTGGGAATTTTATATTAAAACTCTTCTTATTTTAGGTCAAATGTATGAAACGGAATAATTAATTACTTTTCTCAGGGGCTAATTAGTGTAGTAATTGCTGTAAAAAGAGTCAAATCTGTTTTTTTTCCACCACCAGCAGCCAAACATCAGCGGCAGGATTCTGCTGCAGCTGCACGCAGACTGATTTCTCTCCTCCAAAGCATCAGATCAGCTGAGACGAAGCCTGTTTCTGTGCTTTGTGTATGTGGGTTTATATTTTAAAATCACTCTATAAATACAGCTGACTTGGCTTGCCTGCACTTAGGTATCTCTCAGCGTGAGCAGATCGCAGACCAGCTGGGCCGGCAAACAGCGTGTGCTGTGTGGAGTTTACGTTTGGTCTTTACGGGAAGTTCACATCAGAACTTTTGTGCCGTCGCCTCTCGCTGACTTTTCAGGCCGACAGCGTGCAGAGTTATCACATCTGTTCCCTTCAGGGAGGCGTTCAAGGTGCCTCAGCGTAGGTGAAACTGCTGTAAAATTAATTTATTTCTGCCAGTATTCATAACGACTGGGACCTACTATATATTTTCTTGTGACAGCAAAGGATATCTGTACACTGGACTGTCTGTTGTCTAGTGTGTTCGTCCGCAGCCGTTAAAGAGAAATGGCTCGAAAAAAAGGAAATATTCTGGTGAACAAATGAGCTAAAACTGGAATAACTGTTAATTATTGATGCGCTTAGGTTTATCTACAAAGCCTGGAAAAGTGGGCGAGATGGGCTGTTTGATTAAGGAGCGTTCAGATTTTCCCAGTTTAGCTCAGCTCACCTGTATTTCAGTAGCGTCTGTCACGCCAACGTGCAGCTCAGAGCGACGACAAGACGAAAGAATCACAACACCAAAACCATAAAATGTTAAAAATAAAAAGTCAGTTCAATAAAACAAACACAACGGATAAAAAGTGTAAACAATGATTAAGACTTAAAACTAAAGCAGCACATGAGGACACTGTGGAGGCTTCAGTGACATCTAGTGGTGAGGCTGCAGATTGCAAGCGACCATAAAAATCAGCTTTTGGTTTGTCCTCTCAGGGCTGCTGTAGAAACATGGCGGACTCTGTGGTTGGCTTAGCCTGATATTTTTAACTACCTCTAACCAATCATCACTCCTCATGCCCAAAGCTGTCCGAGCACTAGCCAATCAGAGGCAGAGTAGGCCGCTCCACCTGCAGGTAATACAGCTGGTCAACAGGTGATCGCACGCTGATGAAGACATAACGAAGGGCTGGATCTTCTTCTGTGGTCTCTGTCGGTGCTTCTTGGTTGTTTGGTGTCGGTGATCATCTGAAGTTTGAGCTGAACTTTATTATTATTATTGTTTATCTTCATGACGTCATAAGAAACATTTCATCCTTTCATTCTTTCACTGTCTCCTCGTTTATTGTTTGTTTCCTTTAACAGCAGCAACTTACAAGACTTTTCCTCCTCCTCCTCCTCCTCCTCTTCTTCTTTTGTTACTTCATCTTTTCACTTCTTTTCTTCTCCTCTC
>JBBMOE010000001.1:944563-949124 GCA_037975065.1 Chaetodon trifasciatus | reverse complement strand
CTCCTCTCCTCCTCTCTTCCTCTCCTCTTCCTCTTCAGTCACTTTCCACTCGTCTTCATTCTTGATGTTTATCAGTCTTCTTTAAGTCACCTGTGAGCCTCCGCCTGAGGCCTCGTGACTCCTGCACATGTTGTCGAGAGCTCAGTTGTGAACCACATGTTGACCCTGACCCTAACCCTCGTGGCCCCTCTCCGTCCAGGCTGTGAGAGTGACTTCTGGGGGCCTCACTGCAGTAACCGATGCCAGTGCCGGAACGGGGCCAAATGCAACCCCATCACCGGGGCCTGCGTCTGCACCGACGGCTACCAGGGCTGGCGCTGCGAGGAGCCCTGCGACCCCGGCCTCTACGGCAAGGACTGCCTGCTGGAGTGCCAGTGCCTCAACGGCGCCACCTGCCACCATCAGACCGGCGAGTGCCTCTGCGCGCCCGGATACACCGGAGCCTTGTGAGTTCAGCTGCAGAACCTTTTCATGGCAAAGATTTCCAAACCAAAGCAGCCTCTTCGTGTGACAGCTCATCTGTGTGCGGCTGCTGCTAAAGGTTTCCTGAGACTGACGTTATAACATCAACAACATCAATTCAACATTAGCAGCTTTTATTAAAGATGTAATAGTTTCATCTCTGTTCAACAGAAAGTTTCAAATGTGTTAGTGATGAGCTAAAATCCAATAATATGCTTATTCTTACAACAACAGGAAAGGCCATATAAAGAAACCTGTTCACGTTCCAGCTTGTTCCAGTTTGAAAAAACAGCAAATCCTCCGAAGTGTGTTGTGTTGTCAGAGCTCCTCGTTCAATCAGCGAAATGACACGGTGGAGCCTGAACGCTGAAAACACTCAAAAACTCAGAAGACGAGCGTCTCTGTGGACGCTGGGTCAAATCAAAGTGGACCTTTATTTCAAACTGAAGCTGGAATGGACAAAATATTTCAGGCCGCGTGTTTCATTTGCTTTTCATTTGTATGGGGTCTCCTTCCTCTCTATTCTTTAAGCAAACACCAGGTAAGCAGCCAGGTGTGTCCCTCAGAAGTCACATCGTCTTTTTGTCCTCCTCCCTTTTATAGTTCAGGTCTCTAAATAGATTCCCACTGACCTTTGACCTCTGCCTGTCCAGCCTGAATATATCAGAGCTGATGAAGTGTCAGTAAGCTCATTTCAGTCGCCTTCTTGTGCTCAGAGATATGAGCTGGCGAGCTGCTGCAGCCCTGAGTTTGGTCTCACAGGCTCCAAACAGGCTTCCTGCCTCACTGCTGTAGGTTGTTATGCAGACTGAAGACCTGCAGACACGACTCAGGGTGAAAAGCACAGTTTTAGTTAAATTTTCCTGAAAAGACACAAGAATTGAACATCAGAGAAAAATCATGTAGTGAAGCACAGAAATGTAAAAACATTCATTCATGCTGCTGTTGTATGGAAAGCATCTCTCTCTTCACTGGGAACTAGAACATTCATCGTTCATTTCACATCGTATCTGAACACAAACGTCCGTCTCTTCTGTCCTTTCCCTCCAGCTGCGAGGAGCCCTGTCCTCCAGGTAAACACGGCGCTCTGTGTGAGCAGCGCTGTCCCTGTCAGAACGGAGGAACCTGCCATCACGTGACCGGAGAGTGCTCCTGTCCCGCCGGCTGGGTGGTACGACAGCAACACCTGAGACCGCTGCGGTTGTGTTTGAAGCTGAGTTTGATGTCACAGCTTTTTTTAGGTCAAGGAGATGCTTTCATAGGCTGGAAAAGCCTCATCGAAGGCACTTTGCATCATCAGGGGGCAACGTTTACGTCAGGAAGCAGTTCAGTGACACGCTGCGGCCGTAAAAACAGCATTTCTATCCTTAAATTTAACAAACACCAAGCAGCAGAAAGAGTTCAGGGTGAGCATCGAGCCCTGATGTGACCAATGTGTCAAAGCTGCCTCCTTCTTCTTCATCATCATTTGCATATTTTAGACTCTTCCAGGTAAACTTCCTGATTGTATTAAGACAACAAGAAACACTGAAAACGAGACATGCAGTTTGTCAATGAAAGAGTTTTCCAGAAAGTCATCCTCCTCACACGAAGGTGCTGATCGACTGTGTCAAAGCGTTTAAAACGACAGCGGCTGCAGAGTGTGTGATCGGACTCACGCTGCCTTAAAAACCCTCCAAACCTCAGTGACGCTGGTTTAACATCAGATGTCGGGTTTTGTTCTCCATGAGCTCCTTTCTCTGCTTTAAAAGTTACTGAAAAAAAATCAGGGGTTTGTGTCACAGCCAGCGTGCTCAGATCATGAGAAATGATTAATAATTAGGGACAACACATATTTATTTTAGTATTTTTACCTTTAGCGGAATAAAAAGTGATTCATATTATATCATATTTCAGCATTCAGACACTGTGACTCAGTTTCATTCATGTATTGAGCATGCGGTCACACACATCGACACCTGAAACGGCCTCATGTTTGACCGTCATGTGATCTTCCTCCTCAGGGTCCCGTCTGCGCCCAGCCGTGTCCGTTCGGATCGTTCGGCATCAACTGCTCGCAGGAGTGCACGTGTCGTAACGGAGGCCTGTGCGACCACATCAGCGGTCAGTGCCAGTGCACCGCCGGCTACATCGGAGAGAGGTACGGCGCCAAAGCGCGACCACGAGAGCGTGTGAGGCTTTACCGCACGCCTCGGGGGAACGAGCTAGATGCAGATATTACTAGGATTGAGCGGGGAGGAAGATGATGTAATGAGCAGCGAATACAGCAGCTGAACTCACAGAAACAACGAGGCCATGCAGCTGCTGCCAGTGTCAGCGTGTGTTTATATATGAGCTTACTGAGTTCACAGTATGGATCATTTTGGGGGATTTGCATTAAAATGAATGCCTCTGGTCATCAGCTGCGCTGCGTGTCCGTCAGTGTTGTCCATCAGGTATTCATGATTAGACGAGACAAATATTTGATATAAAACATTATCATCACCTTTTGGACGTACAGTGTTTGAGGATAAAATATCCAGAAGTGTGTTTATGCATCACAATCCTTTTAGGATTTTTGGGACTCATCCATAAACTCATCCAGTCAAAGTGACCGCGGCTGACGAGCTTACGTTAAAGTGCCTCTTCAGCTCGTTAGCTTGCGTGTCGTCGCGGCTAACGGTGTGACCTCACAGTGGAAGGAGTGTTGCTCCCTCGCTCCGCCTCATGGAGAGGGAGGTGTGGGTGGAGCCCAGCGGTCCTCCGTGTGATCACATCAGATCGCTCCATGTTTCATGTCATTCCACCTCACCAGTACCTCAAGTACTGTGTTTTGAGGTACTTGTACTTCACTTCAGTCATCACATTTTCTGCTACTTTGTACTTCTACTCCAGTTTTCATTTCAGAGACAAATGTTTGACCTTTTTGTCCACTTTTGAAAGCGTTTGTGAGCTTTTCTTTGAATATTCAGATTGTAAACAAAAACAGAAAACAAAATGAAACAAACTAAACAATCGTGACGTCGTATTGTAGATGAAACTGGTCAGCAGTAAATATAAACAGCGTTTTAATGAATCGAATGCTCATAAACGAGTTGTCCAAACAGACGAAGCAGTTTGGGAGTCGGTGCTGTTGACTGTTGACTCTCCTCTTTTTTGGCCTCCTTTCACCCAAAGTCGGAGATTTTAACGAAGAGCCGTGTGAAACGGTCTTCTCCTTTATTTCCTCCATCATCTCCGACACTGTCGATTAGTCTGAAAAGACTTTCTCCACCTCCGCCTCCCTCCGGTCAGCTCCGTCTCTCTCCTCCTTCCTCTCCTCCTCCATCGTTCCTCCCAATTGAGCCAAATTACCTCCATTCATTTAGACCTCAGACAGGTGAATTAGCCAACATGGAATAATTCCTGGACCGACTTCTCCTCCACCCGTCCGCGTCCTAATGGAATTAGCTGAGATAAGAGTCCCGAGGAAGTCGGCGTGATTTAAACGTGACACAAAACAGAAATCCTCACTGAGCCATTTTAATTGAGTGATTTGTCTATTTCTTAATGGTTTCAACCGGCGGACGTGTTGAGAATGATGCAGAGACGTCAGCCTGACTCTGGCTTTAACTTCGCTTAAACGGATTTCCGCTCACTTCGCTGCTCGTTAGAGAGACGTCTCGGGGTCACGTGACGCCCGTTGACCTGATGGAGGCGGAGGTGTGACGGTGGAGCGCGTGGTGGGTTTATTGTCAGTGCGCAGACGAGAATCGTTCACTGCTCTCTGGATTACAGACGAGTCTTTAAAGGGACACTCGGCACATTGAGCAGATCCAGGTGTGTCTGTCATTTGTTAGCATGTTAGCCGCTCCGTGTCACAGTCAGCAGGTGTTCACCAGGTTTGAACAGGTCTAGATACGGGCGTCTAAACTCAGCATTTCTTTTTTTGTTTCTGTCTTATTTTACTTTATTTTCTCACTGTACTGAAATACAGATTTGAGGTCTTCCTCAAGCTTCACGCCTCTTCTCCTTCATTCTTTTCATTCTACCCAGATGCCAGGACGAATGCCCGGTGGGCACCTACGGGCCGCAGTGTGCCCACAAGTGTGACTGCCAGAACGGGGCCAAGTGCTACCAC
>JBBMOE010000001.1:907063-939563 GCA_037975065.1 Chaetodon trifasciatus | reverse complement strand
TTGACCTCTGACCCCGTGTGGATGGAAGGGTCCATTTTTTAGGGCGGGGGGGGGTGATGGCGGGCACCTTCCTCACAGAATGGGACTGTGTGACCCTCAGTCGGACGATCTGTTCCAGCGTCTTGTTTCCAGCTCTGTTCTTCGAGGCTCCGTGTCGCCTTAACGAGCTCTAAAGAGAGCCGCCCTCGTGTTCTCGTGACCTTTGTCTAACCAGGCTGGTTTAGAAGCACAGCCTCACACACACCTTCACACCTGGACGTGTGTTTTCCCATTAATATCCAGAAGGTGTGAGAGGGTCATTAACCTAATAACGCTCCTCCAGTCTGAGGAAGGGCGTGTAATTAACGTGGTTTTGATCTCTGAATACAGTTTTCAGGAGAACAGAGCCCGCTTTATTTATTAATTGTGAAGAGAGGAAGAGGAGCAGCAGGCTGATGAAGCTCCACGCGCCCTCTTTGAGCTCAAAATTGCATGATAAATATCAGGATCCATCGATCCGCGTGGATTTATTATTCCAGAGGTCACTCGTTAGAACTCCTGCCTCCTCTGGGAAATTCTGATGATTTCCCTTATTGGACCACACACTTTATTTATTAACAAAGTTTTTTTAAAAAGTCCTTCATTCACCAACTTTTTAATAAGGCCTCGCTCTTCTCCTGTCTCGGCACATTTGGCCGGCTTTGTGAATATTAGATTAATAGCGATTTAAAGGCAGCAGGTTGGAAGCAGCAGCTTTAATTAGCACAGTTTATATGTTGAAGGTCCTGATCAATGCGACAGCGTGCTGGAGGTTCAGGGTGTGTGCGGCCTGCTCTCACAATGAGGTTACACATCCTGCTAATGCCAAGGCGTCCTTCTAGCTGCTCTGACCGTGTCCTCTGTTGATTGGACGGGCACAGACATCATGTTTCTCTGCAGGGACGCCATCAGTGATCATCGCCCCTCTCCTCCATAATGCATGCACTTGTTTGCTGCATCTCCAGCTTCGAGTTTAATGGGGCTTATAACGAATTTAAAGGTGAACGCTGAGTGGGACCCTCTCTCGCTGGAGCTGAGCAGCGGGAGGGGGAGATGGCGAGCGCTCGCCGTCAGTCGAGTCGCTCCTGAAACTCCAAACATGCAGTCAGTCAGTGTCAGCGTTCGTCCGGCTGCAGCGACGCAGCTCATGAAGAAGAACACCTCCTTCAGAGCGCTGGATGGTCGTGTGGTCAGAGGGTCAGCACGGCCTGACCGACGCTGGATTTTTGAGGCCAACGCTGATACTGATATTTAACTATGTATCAGCCAGTGTTGATGTGGATCCCTTTGAGTCATATTTGGATTTATTTATTTATTTATTTATTTGTGACCAGGGTTCACGCTGAGCAGGAGGTTTTGTAGATGTAAAATCAGTGCTCTCTGCTGGTGAAATGTCGCGTCTCCAAAAAGCTAATATCAGCTGAAATATCGGCCTGGCTCTGATGGACAGCGCTGCCACAGTCAAAAAGGCTTCACCTGTCCGCCTCTAACTACATTTTAGACACGTTTTACTGGGCAGACTGGGCAGAAGATATCTGTAATTCCATTTTTACGAGTGGTTCCAGTGTTTCTGTTGTGATGAAACTGTGTGAAGCCAACAGAGGTCTCGAACGTCTGAGTGTGTGATTCTGTCTTTGCTCTTCTGTCCAGTTTGTTCATGACTTCATTTTCATTGAACTTAAGTGAGTCTTTAGAAAGTTTCACTTCAATCAGAAAAATAAAAATATACAAAGGAGAAAATACGAGGCCTGAAAAACAAAAAGTATGACGTGTGCATGTACTCTGTGCTATAAAGACGTGTAAAACAAAGAGAAGAAATGTGCAAAATTTGGATAAAATGTTCATTTGAAAGCAATTTTCTCGTTTTAAGATATAAATTCTGAATAATTCGATGTTCATGCTTGTAAAATAAGTTACAGTTGTGCTGTGCCGGCGTCTGATTCTGTCCCGCTCCGTCCTCTGTGTCCAGGGGGACGACTGCTCCATCAGCTGTCCTGCAGGCCTCTACGGGACCAACTGCACCTCCTCGTGCTCCTGCCACAACGAGATCTCCTGCTCGCACGTCGACGGCTCCTGCATCTGCAGAGAAGGTTCGTTCAGCTCGTTATGACCGTCAGTGTGTTTCAGGGGGAGTTAGCGGTCCGATCAGAGGGACGTGGGTTAAGACCTGGACAAACCTGGACCTGTGTTAACGTCTGAGCGTCCCATGAGCCCCCAGCAGCTCCTCAGAGGTGAACCGTGCCCCAGATGGCAAATGGAGGAGTCACAAAAACATAGGGAGATCTGCTCCTTCCATGAAGCTAGCAATAAAATGATGGAAAAATACTCCATCACAAGTACGAGCTCATTGTCAGCTAACAAAAAGTGACACAGTGATTCATATTTTCAGGTGATTTGACATTAATGAAAACAGAAATGTGAATATTCCACATTCTCGGTGGATCCAGAAACAACAAAAGGAGTCACAACTAGACACAGTTTTAGCTCTTAGCTTTAGCTCATCGTGTGTTTTAATGTCAGACATCAGTCTGTAAAGGAACCTGCAGCTTCACCTGCCAAACAGAATAAGTGGGATATTTTTCTCTGACATTGAGGATCAGAAAGTAGAAAGTCGTGTGAAATCAAAACACTCGGCTGAAGTACAAGTAGCTCAGACTGTACTTGAGTAAATCTACATTATGTCTTTCCAGCACTGGTTTCTAACCTAAAATCCTAAACTGAAAAACATGAGGAAGGCGTGCCGGAGGAGGACACTCCGCTCAGGTGTGCCGCTGACAGGTGAAGTCTTTCTGAACATGCTGGTCTGACGTCCGTCCACACACTCTCAAGTCATGGCCGGTGTCCTCCACTGAGCCTCCGAAGGATCGGTGCTGAACTCACAGCATGTTGGCTGAGAGCAGGAAAAACTCCCATCATTCCTTTCCAGGATGGTTACCTGCGCTGCTGGCCGTGTAGTCGCACCTGTAGAAACGCTTGTTTTCATGACGGCGCCTCCTGGTTTGCATTAGTTCAACAGAATGGCGTCAGTTCTCTGCGATGGAGGAACCTGTTTCCTTACAGCCAATCAGATCTTTGCATGAGTCAGTAACATCAGTGTCCAATCAAACGCAGACGCTACACCGACTAACAGCCTGCGACGCGTCAAGAGTCTGAACAACAACCCACATCAGCTTTCCCGCTGAAGGCGCTTTGTCCTTCGCTTTCTGAACGAGTTACAACACAAACGTCCACCGGGGGGCGGCACCGCTGACCTGTTAGCTGCAGAGCTAGCTCGCTGCTCAGCCGCCGCTGCGTGTAAACATACCAACACATGGAAGTACATAAGCAAACTCTCAGAACAAGAGCTGACGGACGTAGAGACACAAATCATAAAAATGGAACATGAAACCTCTGGAGCAGAGGTATGCAAGTGTTTGGAGGTCACATGTCTGACGATGGCCGCTCGCCGTTTCTCTCGCCGTTTGACTTTATTGAAGTGCGGCTCCCAGTGATGGTCGATTTTAGCTGTCGCAGCGCTTTGCTGACGCTTCCTGTGCTTGAGAGATGCCGTCGCTGTTGGTGTGTTGTAAGCTGACGTTAGCATCTTTAACTGCTGCTGTTATCGACTGGCCAATCAACTTCCAGCAATCCTGTGAATTGTGAAAAATCACAGCGTTCAGGCAGAAAACAGGCCTCTCCTCCCTTTGGTTGGCTATTCCCTGAGAGCCGTCGACACTCCTCCACTGCTGCAGGTGGAGAAGGTGTCTGTGCTGCTTAAGTGGATTTGTTTCAGTTTGTTTTGCTCTTTAATTCTGAGGATCTCAACCCGAGCTTGAACATTTACTGCGAACACGTCCGATCGAAGGCTCCGCTTCACGTGGAAACGTCTAACAGCGATATAACCGTCTTTGATCGATTTGTTTTCCACTGAGAAGTCTCCACAGAGCAGGAAGGTGTTCGTTTGGTTTTTACAGAGTTAAAGCCTTTCACGGTGTTTGTTGTGTTCGCTGGCGGCGCCGTCAGCTGCAGAGGCTCTGGGCTGAAATTGGGGTTTTAACCATTTTCCAATCAGCGGTCAGAAACATCTCCGAGCTCTGCAGCAGCTTCTCTGAGGAGAAAACTCCTTTTAACCTCCTCTCTGCTGCCTCCTTTCACCTCCTTTACTCTTTTCTTCTCCTCCGTTACTCTTATTCTCAGCTGGTTGATTGAGGGGAACGTCGTCAGCAGCTGTTTTGATCATTATTAATGATCTGAGCGTGAGGATTTCCTGCTTTTCTTTGTCACGGGTCAAAAAAAAAGAATCTTTGGGGTTTTGTACTGATGACATTTTTTAGACCAACTGAATAATCGACAGGAGTCAGAAAATAATGTGCAGATCAATCAATAACAGATCTAATCATCAGTACGTGTGAGGTTATTTTTGATGGTTTCATTAGTTTTTTAAACTTTTGATTGACTGATGCAGTTTTCTCTCCTGACCATCCAGAAGCATAAAAGCAGCGACCTTAACGATCTGCAGAACTTTCTCTTGTCTCACATTTTGTTTTCCACTTCACTTCTTTAATATCTCTCAATATCAGCATCTTTAAATATTAATGCGCCGCTGAGCCTCGTGGGGAACGTGGGTAATTAAAGCGGGGAGACATCTGAGGCAGAGCGGCGAGCTTCGGCTGGCACGAGTGGGCGTCTGTCGTCACCCTGCAGACCTTTGTTTCCTTTCTTTTAGTGTCGGACGTGCGTTCGCCGCGTTCCTTTGACCTTCTCTATGCTAATTATTTGGAGAGCAAACCTCTGATAATCTGTGCCGCTCGGTAAACGATGAGGAGTCAGACTTTTGTCCCCTAAAGAGGCGTCAGGAGTCATGGCGTCCAGCTGCTTCTGCGTACCAGGAGGATATCTGACAAATTTATGAGATGATGCATCGATGCAAACTGTCCTTCCTCAGGATTGAAGCCGCTAAGCACTGACATGAGGTCCTTACTGTAAAAGACAGGTTTAAAAACACGGAAGTCACTGCTGAGAGACTCCTCCAGCTGCATCATGGGAGCGGTTTTCATGCTTTCATTAGAGCAGACGGTGGAGGGCTGACAGGAAATGAGAGGACCAGCATGCAGCGGGTCCCCGTGTTAACCACCAGCGACACAGACACTGAAACTCAGAGCCAAGGAGAAATCCTCAAAGCTGGACGACCACCAAATGACACACATATGCTTCAAGTGTTTTCAGCTGGAATAACTGCAGCCAAACAGCTGAACTGCTCCATAAACAGCATCCATGAGTGTTTTTTACACATCATATATGAAAACTCACTGTTCATTTCAAGCCAGTTGTGGTGTTTAGACAGGCATCATTAGGCCTGAACAGGTCACAGTTGGACTTATCATCATATCATATTTTTGCACTTTTGGCTCTTAGTTCTGTTGATAATTTAATATGTTCACCTAATTGATCACTGATATCTGAAATCACAGCTTTACTGAGAAGAAACAAACCTGAACAGAAACCTGAGATCAGTGAGAAACTTCTAGCTGAACCGTCAGACTCTGCAGACTCACCTCCTGCTTCAGCTTCCCACTGAAGCCGTGATTGTCTTCACAAATACAGATTATTAATAACGCTTCAGGGTCTCAGTTTGAGATCATCGGATGATCGTGGTCATGAGCTCAGCTGATAACCTGAAAATAATGATGTGAAAAGATGGAATTTTACTTTATTTTTGCTGAATCTTTCAATCCCAGAGCAGCTTCACAGGCTTAAACTCGGTGAGTGCTTGACCGTGTCGCCCCTGTGCTGCGTCTCCGTCCAGGCTGGCAGGGCGTAGACTGCTCCATCCCCTGCTCCAGCGGCTCCTGGGGGCTGAGCTGCAATCAGACGTGTCAGTGTGCCAACGGCGCCGCCTGCGACCCCGTCAACGGGACCTGCACCTGCTCGCCGGGCTGGAGGGACGAATACTGCGACGCGCCGTGTGCCGTGAGTGCCGCCGCCGCCGCCGTTAGCCCTCCTCCGGTCTGAGCTTGTCGCACGCTGTTTGTGTTGAGGTGTTTGTGCTTGTGTCGCAGGAGGGATCCTACGGGCTGGACTGCAGAGAGAGCTGCGACTGCCTCAACGCTGACGGCTGCGATCCGGTGACCGGCTTCTGTCGCTGTGTGGCAGGTTGGACAGGTGAGTCACGCGGCTCCGCTCTCTTTGGATGTTCAGGCTTCTGGGAACAGGAGACAGAGTCATGACTGACAGCCGAATGCAAACATTTGCACTGACAAGGTTTCTTTTACAGACCAGGTGAGGAAGTAATTTGCTGCATCTCTCAGAGTCAGAGTGAATTATCACATTTGATAAACTGGATGAGCTGTGAGATGATAAGTGACGCGACCTCAGTATTGATTGTAGCTGATGTTAATGAGATATTCCATCTATCCTTGAGCAAAGAATCTGCTTCATGTTCATCAAAAACACTCCAGAATCAGTTCAGTATCGCTGCCGGTGTGGATTTCCCCTCAGTCTGGCCTTTGGAGGACAGACCTTCATGATCCACATCCAGCTCCTGAGTGGAGGGCTCAGAGTTCAGGTGAGGCAGGTACGGAAAACACCAGAACACAGAGAGGGAAGGGAAGGAGTCTGAGGCCGGGCCGAGAGGGAGACGGCGCTGCCAAACGCCATGACAACAAATCGATATGACACAAAAAATCCCAGCCTGTAATTCTGAACCTGACGGAGATTCAGGCTCGGATGAGTCCGACAGCCCGGCGCTCGTCAATAATTCAGCTTCACAAGAGTTCCCTGCGGAGGCGGCGCTCGGCTTCGCTCGCAGACTCTCGTGTCTGTTTCAGTAAATCATCCTCAGCTCTGACGCCTCTTTGTTCCAACCTTTGTTTGCTTCAATGATCGTCGCGTTCGAGCTGCAGCTTCGCTTGTTTTAGCTGCTAATCGTCGATGGGCGGAGGCGTGATCAGCACCGATCGATACGAGGGCTCATGAATATGGAGAGGGCCTTTTAATTGAACTGCCAGAGGGAGAATCGGGAGCGAATCGACACTGAGGGGAACTTCAATGTATCGATGAATATTTAGATCAAAGTTTAGACCAAAAGTTCAGAGAAATAAATGAGTTTGAGGGAGTTTTGTTTGTGGGGTTTGATTAAAGTTCAGAGCGAAAGAAGAAAACATTTGACAGGAAGTCCAGTTTGATACGACCCTGATTCCAAACACCAATAAACCAGAATCAGTCATCAATAATCAATCTGTGTTCACTGACAGCAGCTTCCTGAAGTGTCTCTGAGATCATGTGTTCATCTCCTTCATCGTTCATGTGTTCACAAAGTGGTGAACTCGCTCCATCCTTTCATAGCCAATCATGATCCTCTCACCTGTTACCAATGAGCCTGTTTACCTGTGGAACGATCCAAACAGGTGTTTCTGGAGCGTTCCACATCTTTCCGTCTGTGAAACGTGTCGCTGCATCAGATTCACAGTAAGCAGATATTTACAGACATCAATGAAGCTGATTGACAAATATATTGACTTTGAGCTGATTTCAGGTCAGTTTATGTCAGATGACGATGATCACACTCTGTCTGATTGATGTTTTAAACAGCGTACAGACTGTTCTGGAATCAGGGTTGAAGGTTTATCAGACGTCAGAACGCCGCGCAGCCGTTTATGAGATGAGCTTTTTCTAATCTTAACACTGTGTGTGCAGAGTTAGTGATATGAAAGCGTGAGAACAAACAGAAACGCTGGATGAAAGTCAAACTGTGACGTTAGAAATCTCAGTTTGGCAGCTGGAAAGTGAACAAACAGAGTTCAGGATGTCTGTGGATGATAATGACGATCCTCCGTCGTCTCTCCTCTGTCAGCAGCTCGTTTGAATACTTTTAACAGAGCGACCGCCTCCCTCCGCTCTTTAGAGAATTGCATTGTGGGAAGGCAGCGCCCTCCAACTCCGCACTCAGGATCCACGAGGAGGATTCGTCAGTGATGATACCTTTGAGCGTGCTGAAATATTAGTGTGCAGCATTAAAACTGGGACACGCTCATGAGGAGGGATCAGCTGTCGAAACAGCGGCTGAATGTTCCAACTGCAGTTACTTTAAGTGTTTTCCTTCATTTTCATCATCTTTTCTGTTCAGCTGAACGCCGTCAGAAGCTGTAACATTGTTTGCATCAAATCAGGTTTTTTGTTTTTCTTTCAACGCCGCCGCCGCCGCCGCCCGGGAAGCGAACGCCAGGTGTTTGCTTTGCAGCGCGCTCCTCCAAACTTCGGTGCAGAGCTGCAGGATTTACATGAGGCCTCCTTCGGCTCCTCGTTCCCTCCCTTTGTTTTAACTCCGCAGCCTAACGAATGGAGCTTTCTCCCACTTTGTGGCTCAGAGGTAGTTGATTAATTGAGTTATAATGGCTGCCGGGGCCCCACTCTCGTATTCTCTCATATTCTCTGTCAAAGGAAGTTTCTAATGAGCTGCAGATACGGCGGGCAGCAGACAGCCGGGGGGGGGGGGTGGGTACTGTATTTGCACATAGACTCTTCTCCCTCCGTCCGTCCGTCCGTCCGTCCGTTTCTATATTTGGACGAGGTGGAAAGCGTCTTCCTGGGTGTAGCTGAGCATTAACGTATCGCGAGTCTCTCGGGCGCCGCGGTCTCCAGACCGTCCCCCGTGAGCCGCGAGGCCTCTGATCCGCTCTGCAAACCAGCTGGAGCGGAGACAGACTGCTGCCTCGTAGGACACACACACACACACATGCAAGACTGATGAAAGAGGGAGACACTTCAGAAAATGATTAAAGGGCAAAAAGTCTCTGGCAGAATTTGGGGAATTTAGGTTTTAGCCTAAAATATTTGCTCATTGGAGCTGACGTGAAAACTGATTCTCTGCTTTACTTTGCGTGTTTTTGAATCTTCACGTCAGCGAGGAGTCGGTTTAAACACGGAAAACGTCTCCCTCAGGACAGATCCGGGATCAGATTTAAGGGATCCTGAGCCAGAACTTCAACTACATGACCACTGTTTCACTTTTCATCCTCAGGTCTTTATGGTTTATCAACAAATAACATCATGACAAGACTTTGAGTCTGCAGCCGCCGTGCTTTGAGCCAAATGCTAATGTTAGCATGCTAACATGCTAACAGTGACTAATACGCTGATGTCAAGCAGGTGATGTTTACCATGTTGACCAGTAGCCAAGCTGCTAGCATGACTCTGTTGATGACACAAATTAGTTAAACCTCTTTTTGTTGTATTTTAGAAAGACTTGAATTTGCTGCCACATCATGCTAGCTTTAGCGTTAGTGAGCTGTAAAATGTGTAGAGAGAGTTTCCCAAAAATAACAAAAGAACACAAAAACCTTCCTTCAGAGCTGCAATCCAGTCGAGATTTTATTAATCAATGAATTTGTCATTCCTCAAACATTTGTTGGTTGACTTCCTGTCAGGAAGGTATTGTTCTTACTGTCAACAAATCCCCCCAAAACACCAAATCTAAGTGTGTTTGTCTGACTTCCTGTCTGTGGCTCTCAGCTCAAAGCTCATTGGTTCCCGCTGAGACAAACCTTTAAAAACACCTCACAAACATATAGTTTCTGCTTTTAAAGCGTCAGCAGTTTCCTCAAACAGCTGATAGTTTTTCTCAGACCAACGGGAGGAAATGGAGCATTTGTTGGGACTATTTTCAGCGGCGAATGAATCCACATTTGCTGCTGCAGTGAGTGTGTGTGTGTGTGTGTGTGTTCACGGTGATGACCAGTGAGGCTCAGTGATGTGTTTTAATGGATCAGCTGTGACACACACACACACACACACACACACTGTTTGTTATCACTGTGGCTTCTGCTCTTTTCATGGGATTCGCTGACAAAGACAGACTGCAGAGCGTCAGCAGCCAGGGACAGGGAGACGACTCCTGTGTCTCTGATCTGTCACGTCCCTCCTCTCGATGCGTCTCCTCCAGTCTCTGCTCCCCTGCTAACTCGGTGTCTGAGCAGGAGCTTAAAGCGTCTTTTGCTAATGTTCCCTCTCTCGCCCTTTTTACGTCATTCTCCTTTTTCTAGTTTCAGTGACACATCTGAAAGTTTGCGAGCAGCGCTGGAGAAGTCGGTTTGACTTTAAGAGCTCGGGGCTGAGAACAAAGCCTCTCGGTTTAGCATAGACTAAGAGTGTGCGTGTGTGTGTTTTCTGTGCAGGTGTCCATTGTGACAGTGTGTGTGAGGAAGGACGCTGGGGACCCAACTGCTCCTACAGCTGCACCTGCGAGAACGGAGGCTCCTGCTCCCCGGAGGACGGCACCTGTGTGTGCGCTCCCGGCTACCGCGGCACCAACTGCAGACGGAGTAAAGAAACCTACGCACACACACACACACACACACACACACACACACGCTGCACTCGTGCCATCATGGCTTCAGTGATGGAGGAAGAGCTCGTGGTAGCAGCCGCGTGTTGATGCATGAACAGTGAAAATCCCTGAATGATGATTTTCAGTCGGGGATCACGAGCTTCTTCACAGGTGGAGAAAAACTCCTCTTAAATAATGTCGACATGCTGCAGCGTAACGTGTCTCTGGGCTGAAACAAGGACCCAGAGTTTGTTAAATTAGGATGCGTGCTGGTGGCCACACGGGGAATTTGATCCGAGGTCGGTTTATGACCGAAAGCCTGCGTGTGATTAGATAAAAGTGCAGGAAGCTGTTTTTTCTAATAACTGTGTGTGATCGTCTCTGGCCTTGTTTTCCGCGGTGAACCTCCAGCGCCCTGTGGAGCTTTCCTACAAACACAGTTTCTGTTTGCACTCTCTCAGAGCTCGTTGTGCGGATCCTCGGGGTAGAAAAATTAATTTCCTCCCGCGTGTTTGAAAAAGTCCTTTTTCGTAAAAGGTTGAAACCTGATTTGTTTCCGTCCGTGTTTACCTGTTTGCAGTCTTTATTCCTGGTTCGTGCACCTCGGCGCCACCTGTAGGTCAGCGGAGCAGTGTGAAACTGCTGGAGTGTTTGGACTCAGGCGTCTGTGTGTGCAGCAGCTTTCCAGCATCACGCCAAACGTTTTAGACACCAGGTGACAAATTTCCCCTCGGAGACGCTCTGCTCCACTAAAACAAGGACCTACCCATAAAGCATTGCTCCGTAGTGCTGAAGTGGTCAGAAACTCAGCTCACGTGAATCCACTGAGGATTCATGCTTGTGAATCAGGACCTCCAGTGTTTGCAGGAAGCAGCCGGTGAAGTGAAGGAAGCTGCAGCTGTTAATCGAATGTCTCATATATTATTCAGCTTATCTCATTTTCAGGTTGTAGATACACACTGAGAACATTGATTAGGCTGCTACCAAAAGCTGTTTCTTCCCTCTCAGCAAACTGGAGGTGATTGAGTTGTGCTTATTGTGGCTTTTACTGACTTGCAAATGTTGAAAGATAAGCTAATAACGCTCGATAAGCCTTTGGAATCGACCAACCTGTGACCAGCACTGAAGGCAGCTGCACGCCTCGTTTCTCACCTGCATTTTATTTCGATTTTTAAAGTTTGAAAGAGCTTTGATGGACAGTTACGGAGGAATTCGATGTTTCCGGAGGAGCCGCCGTGTTTTCGCCGTGTTTCTTTAAAATCTGATTGAAGGAGAGAACTGTCAATCACCTGCTGCACCGCCTGCTTGACATGAAGTCTGAGGCTGCGTGTCGATGTCGTCTGCAGCGTGAACGTAACACACACCAGCTCTGCTCGGCTTCTGCCTCCACCAGGGTGATAAATTTAACGGGTCTCGGTTCACAGTTTAGGTAATTATCTTAATTAGGAAAATCCTGTACAGCACGAGAGAGGCGGGAGGCCAGCCTGCACCGGCTTGTCTCACCACTTAGAGTCACATCAATTAAAGCAAATTAAAGGCCTTTGGAAGACGTATGAGGAGGATCTGTGGTGGAAGCGAAACAAAGGCAGTGCAGCCAACAGGTTGACCCGGAGAGGAGGCGGCGACCAGGGAAGCACGTCCAGGCACACACCTCTGCACACACACACACACACAATTATGTAGGTATGGTGGACACAGGCGACATTAAGCTTTCATATACATCATAAGGAGTTTGAAAAACGCAGCTTAAATTGGGACTAAGTGGACCATGAAATCCATTATTAAAATGATCAAAGAACTAATCAGAGAACTAATCAGGAAGTTCCCCGTAGACTTGGAATGGACTGAAGACACACACACACACACACACACACTCCTTCTAACAGCGTGTGTGTTCTCTGCAGCGTGTTCGCCTGGTTTCTACGGCCATCGCTGCAGCCAGTCGTGCCCTCAGTGCATCCACAGCGACGGGGCGTGCCACCACATCACCGGCCATTGTGAATGTCTCTCCGGCTTCTTCGGCTCGCTCTGTAATCAAGGTCAGCGTTAGTTTGTTTTTCCTTTGTTCCCTGAAGGTCTCGCTGCTCCTCTGTTGATGTGTTTGCTTAAAGGATGTTACATCCCCGCAGTAAGAAAAGGAGACCTTCGTGCTCTTCATCCAGACAAAGTCTGGACAGAATAAAGGGTCATTCCACGAGGAGGACTCAGCGAGTGAAAGGCCTCTTTAAACAATCCCTCCACTGCACTCGTCATGCAGTATTTATAGTACTGTGAAAACCTGCAGATTTACAGTTTTCAAAGTGAGAGGGAAAGTTTCTGCACTCAAACAGACCAAAGTTCCCGTTCAGACCAAGTTTTCCTCTGATGTTTCACAGGTTTTAAGTCTGCTGGACTTAGAGTGTCTCCAGGATTTTCATTTACAGGAAGTAAACGTCTGTCAGGTCTCGGTGTATCACCCAATGAGGTAACACAACGGTGGTTGAGTCCAAGTATTGCAGTATTATGACCTGTTTCTCAGAAAAAAGGATTAAGTTATTGTTAATGCAAGCAGAACATTTCCTGCTGCTTCAGCGTCAAATTAAAAGCATTCAACAGGTTGACTTTTATTATGAAGTAGTCACAGGAAATACATTGTGTTTGTCAGTGAGCTTTACGCTGACCGTCATCGTTCATCATAAATGCGTCACTTTCTGCATATTTTAGCAGCAGATCAGTTGAAGTATTACAGGAAGTAATGGACCAATGAGGAGCCGCGGTGAGCTGATGGAGGCCTGCAGGCTGCACACCTCCAACTTCTCTGTGAGCAGCGTTAAATCAGATCACTGCTGCTCACAGGAGGAAGGAAAAGGCTCATTATTCCCGCCTGAAGTCTTTATTAATAAAGTTTGCTTTGCCGCTGAGGATTCTGGGAGCTGTAGTATTAAATCAGGCTTGCTGTTTCCACCAGTAACTGCAGGTGTCGCCACATCAATCAGGACTGAAATCTGTGGTTGTCAGTCCAGAGCGGAGGTCACACGCCGTCTCGCTCAGCGTGACGTGCGGCGAGCCGGCGTGATCTCAGTCTTCCGTGTTCTCCACTCGGAGGCGACGCTGACTCTCCACCCGAAGCTGTCTCAGCCTTCAGGAGCTCAGTCTTCTGACAGACAGCCAGATGATTTAGCACCAGCACCGAACAGTTTAGCCGCTGCATTCAGCCTCTTGACATCTTCAGTTACGCAGCCTCTCTGAGGTAAAACCGTGGCATCTCTCATGAGCTGTACGTTAGCGCTGCAGCTCTGCACACAAAGCCAAGCCCTTGGACGTCTACATTTCATTAAAAAATGGAGGGAGGAAAAACTTTAAACCTTGAGCACATTCTGTGTCCCTTTTCACAACTTCTCCCTCTTCTTCTTTTTGTCTGAATACTCTTTTTGTCAGTTCCTCCTGTACATCATTATTTCAGTATGGTTTAGCTCCTCTGCAGGTTAAACAGGTGTTAATTCTCCGATGAAGGCAGTTGGTCCAAGGTTCGTTGCCAAGTCGAATTTTAAATAGAGACAGTGGAGGAGAGTGCTGTGAAATATTCATCATCATTAAACATGAAGACGGCCTTAGTTATGCCCTGTCCTACATTAGCCATTCTGCTGGCCGCTGCATCTTTGAGCAGGCCCATAGATAACTGGGCAGCCTTGATAAATCAGGCGTCCGGCACGGAGGCTTTTAACCGCCTGAGGAGCCGGTCACGCTCATCCCTGTTCCCTCCATGTTTGATGCCCCTTTGTACCAGCTAATGATGTTATTGACTGGCGATCCCTCAGAGGGTGTGTTGCATCGCAGAACAAAACAGCTCATTGTGTGAGTAAGAGTGAACCGTTAACTGAGACCAAATGGTTTTTACCACTTCCCAGTGGAAGCTGTCCGAGATGTAGGCAGCAGACAGTCCTCTGAATGGGGAGGGAGGACGCAGTGCTCTCTGTCGCAGCCTCCGAGCTTCATCGGTGAATCTCACCAAAACAAAAATCTCCTCTTTTAAAAGCCAACAGCACCGGCGCGGTCACCTTCAGACGGCCCAACACACCAGAACTCTTTAAACTTTAAACTCACCTTTACAGCCGCAGACATCAATCGTCGGTGCTACGACACCCGTAAATGTTAATTACATTCAGTCTGTGGCTCTTTGGTGGAAACTGTTTGGAAAAGAGCAGGAACTCACCAAAATATGCCTGGAAGGTGATTGGATGAACCACCTGTCTGTCACCGCCAATCACAGGCTGAGGACGTAGCAGAAGAGCGTTCTGTTCTTCGCTCTTCTTTCGATGAAGAAACGCTCTTCAGTTCGTTCAAGGAAACTTTATTGATAAAACACATTTGGATTCAGAGCTGCAGGTTTAGTGTTGGTGTGATCGTTGCTGCTGAACTGATTGGTCTCATTGGAGGGATGTTCGAGTCTTACTCTTCATCGTCATCCTCATGATCATTTTGCAGGTAAACCCAGTAACCCGCCTTTAAAAACAAAAGAAAATGAGGAACAGAACCAGGAGATCCCCCGTTCCATCACTGGTTCTGTGCTTTGGATGTTATCTCTAATTATTCCAGATATCCTCCTTCGATTGTTCTTTGTAAATATTTAATAATTTTAATACGTTTTTAAACCTTCATTTACGTGCAGATTGACTGAAAACTAAAATGACGGCTGGACAAAAAGACAAACACGTTAAAAGCCGTGTCCACTGTAAAAAGTTACGGTTACAGTCACATGACTTAGCATGAACTGTAAGAAGGTTTGGCTTGTGATACAGGAACTGAATTAGCCCTTTAGTCACCTGACGCTCCTCGGCCGTGACTGTTCAGAGAGCTGGATCCCGTCCTCCATGATGCCGCTGCATTCGTTCAGGTGAAAGCAGCTCATTGGACAATGGACGCTGGCCTCCATGTCTGTGGGCCCGCAGCTCATCAGTGTGACAGTCCCACAGTCTCATGGGTGGCATGAGAATAACTTGACGAGACGTTTTCAGTTTTATCTGACCCACCTGAGATGCTTTAGATCTTTCTGCGACCCCTCGGGGGGTCCAGAGCCCCAGGTTGGGAACCTTCGCTCCACATCCATGAGCTTCAGCTTCAGTTTGCCACGTTTAGCTGCACTTCTTACAGCCTCGCATGTTTTTAAGCTTTAGCTCGATGCTAAAGTGTGTTGCTAATGTTTAGCAGCTAACATTTATCGTGTTAGCATGTCTGTGTGCGGTCGTAGTGTTGAAATGCTGCAGTGCTTTAGCATCAAGCTCAAAGCTGGTGCTGATGATTTGAGAGGTGTCCTGTCAGGAATTGAAGTCCATCATCATCATCAGGATTCATCCTCTGGAGAACGTGAACGTTTGCCTGAAATTTCTTTACAACCCCTCCAACAGTTTGCAGATACTTCACTCTGGGCTGAATGACTGAATCACTGCTGCTGCAGCTGAATAATGAATGAACGAAAGTGAACAGAAGATCACCGGGGAGCTAACGAGCCGTCCCTCTGCTGCTAATTATTCCTGCTAATCTCCTGTTACTCACACACGGTGTTTCGCTTTGATCCAAACTTTACAGACACTGGTCAGACGCTGGTAACAGTTACATAAGAGGAGAGGTGGACTTCATTAAAGCATCCTAATGATCTTTATTAGACTCATATTCACAGTGAAGAATCCCCTTCTGGGTTTTATTCTCTTAGTGAAACAATATGCTCGGCTGGCTAATAGTTATTATCTGCACAGACCTTTTAATGAACACAATACATTTAATGCAACAGGTGGAAGATGTTCGAAAATGCAAATCAGTGTAGAAGAGCAATGTAAAAATAATGAATGTCTACATAGCTCATGTATATATAATGTATTTATCTTACCAAGCAAACATGAACATTAGGATGAAACGGCCACATTCATAAAACTGGAGTGCGGCTGTAATGTTTTACCAAGATTACTTTAAGCTCTCTTTATCTTTTATTGTGCGCTGTCCTGATTATGCAGCGCAAACAGTCATTAAACATTTTAAAGTTTGCTATCATGAGGGAAGGTCAAGTTAAATGCCAGCTCATAATATTTCTAACTTTGCACTTTGAGCTGTTTGAAATGTCATATGATGGTTCCTCGGCCTCTTTTTCCGCTGCTCAGGGAGTAACACTGTGGAGCTTCTGTTTATCCAGTTTTACAAGATACTTTTAACTCGTTTAACTCAATAAACTCACAAATTTCAGTTAAAACCAAACGCTATATTGATATATGAACGCCGTAGCAGCAGTGTGTCCTCATGTTAATTGGGAATAATCAAAAAACCCCCGAGCACACTAATATATCATCAGGCTTGTCTGACACTGCAGTATCTGAGTCGCAGTGTTTTATCAGCGTGACTACATCTACTGAAACCTGAATATAAGAAGCAGAAATATTACATCCTTAAGCAGCAGCATGTGCATTTCCCTAAAATGATTAACCAGGAAAGAAACTGTGGAGAGCTTCCTCCAGCTGGATGAGGAACTCTGAGGAGCAGAGACGCTCATCACATTAGAAACAATCCGCTGCGAGGATTCATTTCAGACTCTTTAATGCACCCAAAGTCGCAGCTTTGAAAGCTGCTGACAGACTGAAGCTCAACAAAAACTCAAGTCCCGTCGAATCCCAGAAGAAATGGAGTGATCATGACTGAGATGAGTCTTGTTGTGAGTGTTGCGTTGACAGAGAAGGTCAGTGAAGCTTCGTCTGAAAAGACACTTTTCATCTTCCTTCAGTCATATTTTCATGAAATCTAGCTTCGACTTCTTTCATCAAACCTGCGTTTTGTCTGTTTTATTCTTCTTAAAACAGCTTTTGTTAACATTTTGTGCCCCTTCTCCTTTTATCAGTACTTCAGTGTCTCTTCACTGTTGATACTGACTCAGGTACGATTATTGCTCCAACAGTAAAACGACGGCGATGTTCTGCTTTATAGTTACACGTGACTGCACTTTTTCTGCAGCCTAAACTTCTTTTAATTAAAGTTCTCATTGGCTGTTTCACAGAGAAAGAAAACAGAAACACGTACAAAACAACATAAATAAAAGGAACGGCTAAAAAGTATAAATACTTCCACTATGGATGCTTCGCTGCAGTAAGTTGGCGTCTCTCTGCTCCGCTCACGTGCTTTTTTCTATCAGTCTTTTTCAAAACTGCCCGCTATGTGGAGAAAGGGGATTGGACTATTGTGCGGCTGCATAGGTAGCCATGTGGTTCCCTTTTAACGTGCAGCTGATTGGCCGAAAAAAGAACAGAAGCACGTGAATAGCCAAAGAAAGCCAGTATGCTGATTAACTGTTGAATCTCCACACCGCCAACGAGGACCGAGAGTTTCCTCTAAAACAACCCCAATTCAAACACAAAGTTTACGGTTTTAATAATAACTAATACTGTTATTTGAAACATGGAGAGGCTTCTTCATGATTTCAGCTTACATATTCTGCAAAAAAACAAAAATTTTTAGAAGAATTTTTAAAGAATTTTTAAAAAATCGATTTTTCTTTGTTTACTCAACTTGTGCCGGCCGACTTGTTGCTGGTTTTCTCGTGGCGGGTCACATATCACAGAGAAATAAGTGTCATAGTAGAAGAGATTATTTTGGCATTTCCCTCACTGACACAGTGAGCCTTGTGGCTTGAAACAAAGCTCAACCACATACACACCAGGAGGTGATTAACGACTGCTGCTGCTTCTGTGAAGCTGGCTCACTGGTTCATTAACACACTGGTCGTATATTTGAGGTCTTACTTTTACGTTTATCAGCCTAAACGTCTCTGTCGGGACGGCGGTCTGCCTGTCTGTCATTCAGCCGTTCATATGTTCCATATCTACCGGCTGAAATGACGTTCATGGTCTCCAGAGGCTGACTCCTGCTGACTCTGGTGGTCCTCTCACTGATTTGACTCATTTGTGTTGTGGAGTAAAACGTCCTGCAGCTGTTTGATGGGTTCCTCTGAACTTTGGTTCAGACCTTCATGCTCCGCTCAGGATGAACTTCAGTGCTTGGTGGACTTTCCATACAGCGCCATCACCAGTCTAACCTTCATTTATCCAGTTCTTTGGTTTATGAGCAAATATCTGTTAGAGTAATGACACCGATGTCAGCACGCTGACGTGTAAACTTAGATGTGAACATTAAGTCTGCTGAAGTCAGACTGTAGACTCTTATTCAGCTACATGCCCAGTTCTCTTCATCCTCATTCATTGTGTTTCATGAGCATTTGATTTAATCAAAATGATCCCACATCTAGAAAGCATAGATTACCACAGCTCTGCATCAAGAACCTTGACGTCCACGTCAGCGGGGGCCTGAGCTGGTCGCTGCACACTGACTCAGTGCTGAGAAGGCAAAGCAGACACTGTTTCACCTCGACACTTGAGGAAACTCTGGGTATCCCCTCAAATACTGAGGAATTTCTCCTCCTGCACCTTCGAGAGCATCCGGACCGGGAACGTCGCCGCCAGGTCCAGAATGAGCTCTGAACGGGACCGTAAGGCCCTGCAGCGCTCGCTCAGCTGAACACGCTGAACACCAGCGCCGCGACAACAAGGCTGAGAGGATCATTAAGAATCCCAACCACCCGATAACGGTGCTCAAAGGACACAGCAGACCAGCACCGAGAGGCTCAGGAAGACCTTCAAACCTCAGGCCACCAGCAGCCCTTTCCCTGACACATGCTCCGGCTTTACTTGGCTCAGCGCATCCACCCAGCGCAGCAGAGATCTGCATCTCCATCACAGCAGGACCACTCACCTGAAGGTGTCTCTTCCATTGATGATCTCATCTCTGACCTTTGAAACCTCTTCAGCGCTGTTTACTATCACACCATGAAACGGTTGTTGGCTTCGAGGCGCAGTAGAAACCGATGACGTATCTGCTCCGTCAGTAACAATAAAGGCAGCCACAGCAGCGGCTGAACATCTCTGAATGCTAACGAAGCCCATCTGACGTCACCGCGATCCGCCTGCAGGCAGTCAGGCGCTTCGACCCGACTCCAGAGACTCGAGCGGTACATATAGTGAAAATGAAGCGCAGATTTACCAGCTGCAACATGAAAATCATGCATGTGTTCATGCATCAATAATTAGAATTCAGTAATATTCTGAAATAGGCCTTTCTGCATAATGAGTACTTTTGATGCTAAGAGTATTTGTACTGTGCTGTATACTAGCAGTGCTAATGATAAGTAACTGCACATGTTGCGTGTGTGTGTGTGTGTGTGTGTGTGTGCATCCCTGCAGTGTGTCCCAGTGGAAAGTTCGGTAAAGCCTGTGCTGAGACGTGTGTGTGCACCAACAACGGCACGTGTAATCCCATCGACGGCTCCTGTCAGTGCTACCCCGGGTGGATCGGCGACGACTGCTCCAAACGTACGCGTTTCCCTCCACCTTTCACACACTTCTGTCCTTCACTCACCGCCTTAATTCTGTGTTTTACAAAGACGAGCCAGCTGAAGTTAATTCCCTCAATGCTTATTCACTCGCTGCGCTCGAGTTGACCATGAACCAGTCAGAGACAGCCGCGGAGAAAGAAACTTAAAGGCAATTACTGCGTCGGCTGTGACATTAATTATCCATCTTACACTGAGCGGAGCTCCACAATCACTCCATCACATGTGGAGCTAATGAAGGTACAGACCGTCCTGACCACGTCCAGTCCTCAGGCAACTGTGTGTGTTTGACAAGAGATTCTGTCTGTGTGTGTGTGTGTGTGTGTGTGCGTGTGCGTGTGTGTTATTGGTTGTTATTGGCAGCGTGTCCTCAGGGCTCGTGGGGTCCAGACTGCATCCACACATGTAACTGTCACAACGGAGCCCAGTGCAGCGCGACAGACGGAGAGTGTGACTGCAGCCCTGGATGGACGGGACTCTACTGTACTCAGCGTATGTCTCTCTCTCTCTCTCTCTCTCTCACACACACACACACACACACACTGTGATAAACTCTGGGCTGCAGGTCTCTGTCTTTGAATGTCTCACACCTATACTTCCACCTGGTGGCAAATGAAAAAAACTACACGCCTGAAGGCGTTCATCCCTTCATCGCCTTAAAATCCGTCCTTCCTTTCCTCTGTGGCCTAGAAATTGAGTTTAGCGCCACCATTCGTTTAATACAGTAATCAGGTAGCCTCACGGTTCCTCAAGTCGTGTTTTTGATGTGTCATCATTAATGTCCAGAACAGAGACCTTTGTCCAGGCTGAGGAAACGTGTGGCGTTCAGGCTCATGTTCAAACAAACCAAGAGGAGAGAACAGGAATCTGCACATTACTGTCATTTATGTCTGCAGCTCTTTTCAGGGTGAACGTGTAAAACATCCAGAAAAGAGAATTTGCAAATCCTTTTTGGACAAATATTTCATGTCCTTCCTCATCAGCTTCTTTTATTTCTGTAAATATCTGCTGACTGTGAATCTGATGCAGCGACACATTTCACAGACTGAAAGATGTGGAACGCTCCAGAAACACCTGTTTGGATCATTCCACAGGTAAACAGGCTGATTGGTAACAGGTGAGAGGATCATGATGCGAGTTCACCACTTTGTGAACACATGAGTGGATGAAGGAGATGAACACATGGAATGGTTTATTGGTGCTGAGTCCAGACTTGCCTGTCATCAGGGTTGTGAGTCTCGTATGTTTTCCTCCTGAGTGAACGTCGTCTTCTCTGATGAGTCTGCTGTGAATTCGCTGCGTCAGCAGAAACAAAAAGCAGGAAGGACACTGACTCGCCACTCTGAGAAGTTGTTTGAATCTGCCTGAGATGCAAACTGGGCTCAATCTGCAGAGATGATCCATGCTGGTTCCGCTGTGACAGACCAGATTAGCCGATCCCAGAAAAGCTGCTTCCAGCTTTGGATCATCTCTGGAGTTTGAAGAGAGAACAGCTGATGCTGAAAGTGTGAGGACTCGCTGCGTTTCGTCCTCAGGCTGTCCGACGGGTTTCTACGGCTCTCAGTGCGCCGAAGTGTGTCGCTGTCAGAACGGGGCGGACTGCGACCACATCAGCGGACAGTGCTCCTGCAGGACGGGCTTCATCGGACAGAGCTGCGAGCTCAGTGAGTGTGTGTGTGTGTGTGTGTGTGTGTGTGCAGCATTCAGGGTGAAAGGTCAGCGGCCTTGTTTGAGGCTTTCAGATGTTTTTTTATTCTTCAGTGACAAAACAACGACGACCTGATGCTGTTTGGTACGTCTGTATTCTATGTTTCAGCAGTAATGAAAGTCTCATCTCACTTCATATTAAAATGAATTTTAGTGGAATAAACGTTTTTTAACATTTTTCAACACGATTCTGTGAATATTAAGACAGAACAGATGTTATTGATCCCACTCTGGAGAGTTTCATCACAGCCAAAGGAAGCTCAGCAGCAGTAAAGACGGGAGGCGATATAATGACGTACTCTGAGAGAAGACTGTGCAGTACTGTTTGCAGTACTGTTTGCAGTACTGTTTGCAGTACTGTGGTGTCCCTCCCTGTGGTGAACCGTGTCCACAATAAGCAGGACTGCTTTTGATTTTGGCATCAATGCGATAAAATTCAATTTTCCAGACATTTTACTTTGCTGGATGACCCAAAAACAGACGTCTGGCGATTTTATCGGCATATACATTATGAGCACAACATCAAATTACATGTAAAGAGATTTTATCTGTCACCCACAGACCGAAGAAACCCAGTAAAAAAACCCAGTGAAACCAGAGTACTGCAGATATTACGAGCAGCTAGACTTCATGATGCAAAGCAGGAAGTCACGTTTCCAACATCTATGAAAAGTCAGGTAGTGAAAAGTGATTCGTTGAAACCCAAATAATCTCAAGCCTGTGCTCCTGCGTCCAGAGTGTCCCGCGGGGACGTTTGGTTACGGCTGCCAGCAGCTGTGCGAGTGCATGAACAACGCCACCTGCGACTACGTGACGGGAACCTGCTACTGCAGCATCGGCTTCAAAGGCATCCGCTGCGACCAGGGTGAGCACCGAGGCTCTGCTCTCTGCTGGTTAAGATAAGATAAGATAAGATAAGATCAGATAAGATGGAGGCACAGAGAGTCCCCTGATGGACGGACACGTCTGCAGCAGTTGTTCATTTTGTTGAACTGTGACAGACGGAGTCATCGTTTGTAATAGCCTGTCAAACACACACAGATTAATTACAGATTTGGAGGAACAATGTGTCACAAGGTCAAAACAACCAACATGAGTCTGATTAAGATAAGATAAGATAATATAAGATATAGCTTTATTTGTCCCCTGTTCCCCCCATTTGTTATATATGTAAGTATATGTAACACAGGAGGCTCAGTGTGAAAGAAAAAGTGCAGCAATAAGTGAAATGTGAGGACTTTTATTTTGAAAAGGCTCTGCCTGGTGCACTGAGACTCTCTGTCTGTCCGTCCGTCCGTCTGTGTGTCCGTCCGTCCGTCTGTCCGTCCGTCCGTCCGTCCCCCCTCAGCGGCTCTCATGATGGAGGAACTGAACCCCTACACCAAGATCAGCCCGGCTCTGGCGTCGGAGCGCCAGTCGGCCGGCGCCGTGCTGGGCATCGTCTTCCTGCTGCTGCTCATCATGGCCATGCTCAGCCTGGTGATCTGGTTCCGCTACCGGCAGAGAGAGAAAGGCCACCACGTGCCGAGCGTCACCTACACGCCGGCGCTGCACATCAACTCCACCGACTACTCGCTCTCAGGTAACACGCCGGCTTTCCTGCTCCTCCTGCCAGGTGTTTCTCTTCTTCAGGTGTTTCTCTTCTTCAGGTGTTTCTCTTCTTCAGCTGCTTCTCTTCTTCAGGTGTTTCTCTTCTTCAGGTGTTTCTCTTCTTCAGGTGTTTCTCTTCTTCAGCTGCTTCTCTTCTTCAGGTGTTGCTCTTCTTCACACATCAGGCAGAAGAACTGACACCAGGACTGAACTGTTGTTTTCATGAGTGATTATTTCTTTGATGAGCCGTTTCTGTGTCTGAGGAAACATCTTTAAATATTCTGTTTTCTTTATCAACAGGTTCAACAGTGATAGTTTAATAGTTTGCTGATGACGTCACGGCGCTCTTTTATTGTGGCGTGAACTGCAGATGGAGGGCAGGAAGTGATTTTCTGCATAGGAAAGCGATGTTTGTTGTTCGGTTAATCTTCGGGACAATAAAAGACACGCACTCTAGAAAAACCAAACGACAGTCATCTGGAGCTCTTTGGTCCGAGGTCGTGGACCAAACCGCTGACAAAGAAGTTGTTTGCCTCCAGAATTTTCTCTGCTTTCATTTGTTTCCTCGAGCAGAACGACGTCTGAATGAGAGCTAGCTGTTATAGCAGCAAAACCTTCAGTTCAGCTCCTCTTCATGAGATTCATCTTCATCAGATTTCTCTCATCGTTTCATGTAAACCAGCCCAGTGAGAACTCTCCATCATCATGTCCACTGCAGTTTTCACTTCCTGCCCTCCGTCTGAATGTAATGTCACATGACTGCAAACGACCTGTTTACAGTCATATAAAACAGAGAAAAGCAGCTAATTACAGCAAATCTTGGTCGTTTTGGTTCGATTAATGACATAAAGGATGAGTTTTGAGAACGCTCTTAACCGCCATGAGCAGCAGGAAGCAGACAGGAAATGAATGGCTGAAGCTCCTCCTCGTGGTTCCAGTTGCAGCTCCTTCATTTTGTTTTGCAGCTTTGGACGACAGCGTCACTTCCAGCTTGTGTCAGGTCGTCAGGTGTGTGTGTGTGTGTGTGTGTGTGTGTGGTGATGACAGTGATGGCAGAGTTGTAAGTCGCTGTGCTGGTGTGTGCTGACAGCAGGGCTGCAGTGCACAGGCCTGCTGTCCTCTGCAGAGTCCTCTCCCAGTAACAGCTCCGCAGGCCGCTGCTTCTCCAACCCCAGCTACCGAACCCTGGGACCCTGCACCTACGCCGCCCACTACGCCAAGCCAGACAAGAGGAGCTCCGCCAAGGTGCGTTCAAGGACTTCCTGACTTGTACTGGAGGGAAGCTGTCAACAGCTGGGGCTGCAGGATGACGAGTATTCGTGAAGTTATCAGGGAGACATTTCAGATTTCAGGAGTTACTCTGCTTAAAGCGTCAGTTTTGGTTTGTTTGGCCTCCTCCAGAGTCTCTGAGATCTCTGAGAAACAGCCCTTTAATATTTACTGTCCTCTCCAAGTTCAGATTTTTATTGACAGCCACAATTAAAGTAAATAAAATGTAAAAAAAAAAACTAAAAATGAACAGATTGAACGAGCAAACTATTAACTAGCTACATTAGTTTGTGTGGTTTTAAGTCACGTTTAAGAAAGAAGGAAACATGTCCGCCCGCGATGCAGTTAGCTTTAGCTTTAGCTTAGTTAGCTTGCTAGCTTGTGTTGAAATCTGCGCTGACTGGAGATGAGAAGCAGCTTCAGTCTGTCTGACTTCAAAGACTGTTGAAGTATTAAATGTGCTGCTGTTCTCATCAGAAACCAGGACAGAGGAGCTGACACACATCTGTTCACACATCTGGACGAATCCTTTTTTCTTCTGCAGCGTCGTGTTTTTTTAAAGAGGATTCTGTTGTCGTCACGACTTGACGCATTTTGTCATTTCTCTCTTCGTTCCAGATGAAGACGAAGAAGCGGCACAGGAACAGCGCTCCGGAGTGGGGAGCCTACTGTAACCTCGGTGAGCTCGGTCAGTCGCAGCTTCTCCCTCTCTTTGTTTTCATGCCTCTGAGCTGCAGACAGCCGCCATGTTTCCGCTCCTCCTCAGGGTGAAGTCTCAGTTTGTTCAGATTTGGATCAAATATCTGCTTAAACTCAAGAATGAGCTGATGTCAGGGGTCAAAGGTCGCTGTGACTTCACACACTTTTTACAGAAACTCAAGACTTCTAATGATGCCAGAATGTCTCAGAGGAGTTACAGGTGCTTTAACGGCGTGAAGAATCTGTTTGCTCTGTTCGTTCTCTTCGTTCTCCTCGTTCTCTTTGTTCGTTCTCTTTGTTTCATTCTGTTTATTCTGTTCGTTCTGGTTGTTTTTACCTCTCAGGACTTTTCCTCTCTCTCTCCCCTGCAGGCGTTTACTGCATCGACCGGCGTTACAGCTACCACGTGGAGCCGCGTTACAGAGGTACAGTGTCAGGTGGACTGAGCCTGCGTGACCTCATCACCTCTGAGTCCCCAGCCAATCCTCTTGCTCGAACAGTTCCCTCAGCCAATGGCTGCCTCTGTTGCATTTAAACCTCAGCTCGGTGTGGCGGTGTGGATGTGAAACGTGCTGCATGGAACACGAGAGCAGACCACATTTCCATTGGCTGGAAATAGAGCAGCCATTAAAAACATGGAGTCTCACACACACACACACACACACACACACATAAACAGAAGTACAAGGATGGAGGAAGTACTCAGATACTTTACTGAAGTACAAGTAGAAACACCAAATTATAAAGATACTCTGGTACAAGTAAAAGTCCTGCACTGAAAATGTTACTTCAGTAAAAGTACAAAAGTATCATCGGGAGCATGTACTTTGGCTCTGTATGTACTAGTATACATATACATGTATTATATATATGGTGGAGTAGAAAGTGAAGTACTGATACGAGCAGAGTACAGAGAGCTGAAGCTGATGTGACTCACCTGAGCTCAGGTATCCCAGCCGGAACCTGAACGCTCCTTCTTGAATGACTGTGAACTGACCTGTTGACGTGCACCAATCAGCTGCTTACAGGTGTGTTTGTGTCTCTGCAGGACGAACCCGACTCCTCTCCTCTGTGTGTCCTCCTCCTCCTGCTCTGACCCCGTCACTCCTGAACCTCACCTGGAGAACTTCTCCTTCACGATAGCCGAATGCTGGTTTTCCCGCGTGTTTCCTTCAGCTGCAGCTTCGCTCGCCGTCTGTTTTCCACCTGACCTGCTTCTGACCGCTGCCGTTGATCTCTGACGTGTGTCTGTGAGAGGATCAGTCTGGTGAAAGTCTTCATTTTTCTTCTTCGGCCACAGACGCTCACTGCAGCACCGAGTGCGGATTAATCCGCCCCTGAAAATAGTCCCCAGCAGATGCTGCTTCCTCCTGTTTGACTAAAAGCTACAGTGAGCAGATGTTTTAGGGAATTACTGAACCTTAGAATGAAGCTGCTTCTTTTTTAGACGCTTTGAAAGATTTACGTCTTTAGTGGGAACCAATCAGGCTTCAGGGTGAGCGTCACACGGAGAGAAGAAGGAGAATGAAGACGAACGCCCGCCTCATCGCCTCACAGCTGAGTGTGCTGAGGTCGTTCTTTCAGAGTCCGAGCAGGTGCTGAAGGTGGTGACTGATAACCAGACGTCCTGTTTGAGTCACTTTGCAGGAGATGTTTCAGCTTCGAGCCTCTTTGCTGTTGATTCATGTTGAATGTAAACGTGGCGTGGATAGTCTGTACTCACCTGAGTGGCCGAGCGCGCAGGTAACGGCGCCGCCTGTCTTTGTGTTTTAGACTACATGAAGGGCTCCTTGTCCAGCACCTGCTCCCTGAACAGCGAGAACCCGTACGCCACCATCAACGACCCGCCCGGTCTGTGCAAGCACTCCGAGAGCAGCTACGTGGAGATGAAGTCGCCGGCTCGCCATGAACACGCCACGCACTGCTGCTCCCCCGCCATCATCACCACCACCGCCGCCGCCGCCGCCGCCGCCACCACACCCGCCAAGAACGTCTACGACATGGGTACGCTGGAGGCCAGAGGGGGTTTGTGTTTGCTTTCAGCGCCGTTTCAGACTAAACAAACTCCTCTTCCTCTTTCAGAACCGACCATCAGCATCGTGCAGGGCGCCGGCGGCCTCGTGGCGCCCAGCTACCCTCAGAACCCCTACGACCTGCCCAGGAACAGCCACATCCCGAGCCACTACGACCTGCTGCCTGTGCGCCCCAGCCCCTCCCACAGCCACAGCCCCCCCCTGCCCGGCAGCCCCACCAGCTCGCTGCTCTAGACCCCCAGCACCCGGACTGGACACTAGACCAGTGCTCCCAGTTCACCCACAACCAGGAAACTGTGAACAAGGACAAAATGTGGAAAATCAGCTTTTTTTTTTTTTTCATGGGTGAGCACAGGCGGACGTTCAGAGGACATGTTTTCTGTGTGTGTGCGTGTGTGTGTGTGTGTCTGTGTGTGCGTGTGTGTGTGTGTGTGTGTGTGTGTGTGTGTGTTGCACTGCCGTTTGATATTTCATCACTGTATTATATCCAAACTGTATTTTCGTGTCACTTCTTCACGTTAGTGTTGTTTTGTAAATTCGCCCTCATCAGCAGAGAGGGCACAGGTGTACGTATGCACACAGGTGTACGTATGCACACAGGTGTACGTATGCACACAGGTGTACCGTCTCCCGGTACGCTGATCCGTCCTTTTGTTACGTCCCGGGTCAGAGGATGGACGTCCGAGGACAAAAGAAAAAGTGACTCGTGTAAATTTGTCTTCAAACCAGAGTTGTGCTGAAAAGCTGCCAAAGACGAGACGGAGTCCCTGAACGTCACACCTGGATTCGGTGGATCTACCACACCTGTACAGAGAGGACGCGTCGGAGGACATTATGGTCTGCAGCGCGAACAGGCGGCTCTGGACAAAAGGTGCTCATCACTCTGATAAACTCCCACAAAGGGAAGAAGACACGCACACAGACGGCGGTCTGGTCCGATCTCCACGGCCTGTACAGTTCTGCTCTTTTTACACACGGTTTCTTATTTCCTGTTTACATATTTAAAGATCCTTCAGGATCCACGTCTTCTCTCTGGAGACTTCTCTTTTTGTATGTGCTGTAGGCAGAGTGGCGTGTCGGCTGTACACTTACTGTACACTAGTGATTATTACTGTGATTTCCTTTTGTTGTGTCGAGCTTAATTCACATGCATGCCAAAGATTATTCTAGTAGTTAGGCAGGAAATCCCCTCACTGTGTCCTCTGGTGTCACCTGACTGTCTCAACATGGACAACAAGACTTTCTGGGAGTATTCACTGCGAGGCTGCAGCTGACATTATTTTCATTCTGATTCATCTATTTTTTCGTTTGACCTATAAAACATCAAATAATGAAAAATGTCCAGAAGCCCGAGACGACGTCTCCAGATGTCTCGTTTTGTCTGATCGACGGTCCAGAACCCAAAGAGCTTCAGCTCCCGTCACGTAGAGAAAAGAATCAATAATCAGAGCGTCAGCGGTCAGTTTTCTGTCCGTCCCTGTGGCGAACGATTTCGGCTCTGAAGCTCTGATGTTTTTGTTCCCAAACGCTGAAAACGTGCCGTCACGCATGAAATGGACCACACGGCTCAGTTTGGTTAAAACGCTGCAAACTGAACGTCTGCAAACAGCAATAACAGGACATGTTGACAATCAGAAGTGGACGCTTTGTGTTCCCATGTTGCTTCCCGCCTTTGTTCCGTTGGACTTCCTCTGGCTCGTGTGTCTTTTCCTCAGCTCTGATCCAAACTGTACTTCACATACAGTCTCTGTGTCCAGTGCTGCTTGTTGCTCTTTTGTTTCCTAAACTCAATAAAGTTGTCATAGCTCAGGGGAGTGGTGTCAACTTCAGCTTCAGCTTCACTTCATCACGCAGAGCCTGTGAACGCTTTACAGATCAGTGACAAACAACAGCAGACGATGGAAAACACACATATTACATGAAGAGTACACACACACACACACACAGGTGATGATGAGGTGAGGTGGAGCTTCATCACGTTAACTTCAGAGAAAAAGACCACATTAGTTCTGAAGAACGCTTCAATATAAAGGAAACTTCATTACCACCTCACTCTGAGACGAACCTTCCACACGATGAGCTGTGCAGCAGCGCGCTCACCTCTTCATACACACAAGCGTCATATTGAAAACCGGCAAAATCATGCAGAACCATGTGTCTGAAAACAGAGCAGAGGCATGAACGATCCCCTCGCTTTTCATCTTGTGCCAACATTTGGACAAAAGTTTCAAAATGACCAAAACCTGAAAAACTACCAACCCCGCCCTCAGCCTCAGCTCATTGGTTAGCACTGATTAGCAACCTTTAGCACGCGGCACTAAGAGTGCAGACCTGTGAAACATCCCATCAACGTCTGCGCACTGAGCATCCTCCGTGTGTGTTAGCATAGCAGTGTTAGCATTAGCACAGCCGCTGACATGTGGCTTAATTGACTGAACACGTTCCATTCTGCCATCACATCAACGAGCTCTGGAAGAGCAGAAGAAGAAGAAAGGCTCAGTGATGAATTCATGAGGGCTGAATTCCATTTAGCTCCTTCACTGATGAGAACGCAGCCAATTCACATAATCAATAACAATGATCACTTTGCAGGTGTGTCTCCCAGCGTGCCGAGGACACGCCCACACAGGTGTCCTCTTAAAGTCAAACCTTCTGCTCTCCTTCCACCTGAGAGGTCTGCAGGAGTCTCAGGTGTCACACAAGCTGGCCGACCAATCACGCTTCAGGACGTGTTTCTGATTAATTAGCTGGTTTGGTGGCGCTTTGTCTGCTGGGTCCTGGACGTCCTCAGCCGCTTCCTGCAGAAGAGCTTGTAATTTGGTTCTAATTAAAGAGCAAATAGAGAATAATTTAGAGAATAAAAGTTTGAGTTTGTGAGAAAGAAAAAGTCAATCAAAGGCTGTTGATGGAGTTCGACGGTGAGTTTGTGAGCAGATGTTCGATTTCCAGAAGCATTTCACAAACCACTGCTGAAAGCTGCACTCGGGCGTCACTGATTCATCTTTTTATTTCTGCTTCCAGCCAGAAAACGAGCAGAAAAAGTGAAACATCACAGTTCATCATAAGCGTCTTTGACCCGCCGCCGTCTAAAACTCAAAACTTACAGTGAAAGAAAATGCTGCAACCAGAGAATTTATTGACAGTTTGACCTCATGAATAATTAATAGTTTGTCAAGCGATGCTGATTAATATTCAGACAAATAATTCATTACTTCAGCAGCTAATTGATTAACGACTTCAGCTCTGATCTCAAAGCGACAGATTCATTTAAAACTAATTAAATCCACATTTACTGGTGGAAATTCTGTCGACTGGTTTCGATTCCTCAGAAAAGACTCCTTAACGAGTGAACAGTCTGATCAGCAGCGCCGCTTCACTGAAGACAGAAGGTCGAGTAAAGGTTTATGACTGGTGCGCTTTATTAAGATGAACTGATAACTTAAGATATAGACACAATTGTACAATTTATCAATCTGTACAAAACATAAAAGCATTCATTTTGACCCCCCTCTTACATTTAACCCTCCGAATCCACTGAAATGAAGCCATTTCACTCGGACACGTTTACACTGGAATTACAGTCAGTTTTAGAATCCAACAGAGTAAAAAAAGGAAAAGAAATCAAAACACACTTCTTAAAAAAACACAGAACAATGGAGGTACGTGAAACAGGATCACAAATCATATTCTCAGAAAAAGGAATCACTTCTTGAACGGACTGCCGGCGAGCGGCTCTGGAGCGGCCCGGCTGGCGGCGCCGTCTGTTCCGACACAAAACGCCATTGGCGCTGGCAGCCGAGCTCGACGGCTCCAGAGCTCCGCATCCACCCTCTGCCTCTAAACACACACACACACACACACACACACACACACTCAGGCATCCAATATGTCTGCTAACACCGTCGCACACCGGCGCGGCTGCAGCGCTCAGCAGAACACACACTCGGGGGTTTCAGCGAGGCGTCTGTCGCCGCACACACCGAGCCTCAGCGCGTTTCCTGGACAGCGATGACGATGTGAGCTACGTAAGGCGGCGCGACGCGGCGGTCGCACAGAAAGCCATGCATTGTGTTGAATCAGAGGCAGCTCGGTGTACGTAGGCTTAATGTGACGGACAGACGGAGCAGGGCGATCGGTTGAGGGGAGGCGGGTGTGACGGCGAGCTGTCAGCAGGTGAATGAGAGGCGTTTTCGGACAGGTACGCAGGTGAAGGAGGCACTGTGGCCTGAAGTGAGCAGAGCGGGGCGGAGTCCCTCCGGTCCGCCTGACTCCTCGTGTCTGCTTCAAAGCTCAGCGGAGGAGAAGCTTCCTGTCAGTTTGAGGACGTGAGGAAAGACTTTTGAGACTCGGCCTCGGCTCTGCGGCGTTAGAGTTTGGCTTTTGAAAAGTGGCTGTGTGTCCAATCTGAGAGCAGGTCCAGATTCTCACCGTGCAGGAAAATCGAACCCTAAACAAAGAGATGAGCTGCTGAGGTTCAGAGCAGGGAGACATTTTCTTCTTCTTTAGTCTCTCAGCGCGTCCTAACTAGAGTTCAGTGTTACATGCAAAGTGTCCTTTTCTACACGACAGGAGAGGCTGATTATAATATTGATGAGTATCATAAGAATGTCATACAGGAGAACCGCCTCAGTGCTCAGACCGCTGCTGTTTCATCGCTCCTTCATTTGCTATAGAAGTGCGCTGAGAAGAGAGCGGACAGCAGTGTGCTAGTTTCTGCATAGTTGTCGTCAAGAATGATGCGTACTGTTTGTTCAACGCTGGAGCGGGAAAAGCCTGATGGACGGCCGCAGACGCGTGACTGAGACCGCGAGCGAGCGAGCGAGCGAGCGGGGCGACGCCTAAAACTACACATCCTGAAGGCAATGACACATGAAGCATGCAGCACGACAGAGCGCCACCTCTGAAAGACATGCGAAGCTGGCCCGGACCCGCCACCTGCTCGCCAGGCGGCGCGCGACATGCAAGCTCGCGAGCTTCCCGCCGCGCGAACCGAAGCTCGGCGAATGCACAAGTTTCTACGTTTCACTAGCGTCGTATTCACAGCAATCAGATCAAACGGCGTGACGCTACCGGAGCGCGGCGCGTCCACGCCGCGCTCGATGCGTCCACGTGGTTCCAAAACAGTACGCTGCACAAGGGGGGGGGGGGGGCAGAGGAGAAGCTGTATACAGGAATACACCTCAGAGCGACTTTGATGTGCTTTAAATTCATATTGACCCAGTCGTAGATACATGATACAAGACAGAGATCATAAAAACGTGGAGAAATCAACGCGAAGCACAAAGAAAAGAAGAAATCACATTCAGAGATTAAGACATTTTCGTGACGTCAGCGCATCTACAGTAATGAAATCTAAAGTGATATGAAACGCCTGCTGCCTGCTGTCCTGCAGTAGCCTAACGACAGAGGGGCTCTGCTGGGGGGGCCACCCCACGCGGTGACTTCTTATACTGGGGTATGTTAACCTGGGGCGGGGGGAGG
>JBBMOE010000001.1:829067-906672 GCA_037975065.1 Chaetodon trifasciatus | reverse complement strand
AGAGAGAGGGGGCGCAGGGGGGGGGAGGGGTAGCAGCAGATCCACGGCCGGGCTAGATGTTCTGACAGCACTGCATCTTTGGTTTGTTCTCGGTGGGCTGCACCTGGATGTTGACCACGTTGTTGCTAGGCGACATGTCGCTCTCCTGACGCTCCGACATCTGCTTCTGGGAGACGATGCGGTAGATCTCTGGGGGGGCAGAATAACAGCGTCATTCAGAGTCCACGGTCACTCTACATCACGCGGTGCGGCTCGTGATTTCTTCTGAAACCATTTCAAAAACCAAATTTAGCGTGAAATGAAGTTCTGACGTGACCGAGCAAAGTCGCTCTGCTCATTTCCTGGAGGAGACACTTCCTGTGCGGGTCAGCTGACAGGAAGTAGACTGAGTAGAGTCACAGTAAACATTTCTAATCATGCAAGTTCTTCAATATCTCCCACTAAAAATGGTTTCAGGACGTTCCCACATGTTCCCGCTATAGATTAGATAAGATAAGATAAGATAAGATAAGATGTTACAGCCAGCAAGTATTAGAAAAAGGGCAGGACTTTTCTGTGTTTTCTCACATTAATGATCACATAGAAAAGTCTTAGGAAAGCATAAAATCACATAAAGCATCGATGGCGGCTTCCTCTTTAAGCTGACTGGATATTAGTTTTGGTATCGATCAGTTTCTTCCCTGTTTGACTGAATGAAGACATCGTGTTTGGTGACGCAGCACAGACCAGACGATGTCTTCAGCAGGACAAACAGAACATGGTCTTCTCTGCTGGTCATCTCACTCGGGATAAAAAAGGTTTGCCAGCCTACACGCGATATGTCATAAAGATAATCCAGCGCTGCTCTGCGGTCTGTTTGACTTCCTCCTCGCTGTAATCACCCTCATTCAAAGGGCAGCTCTCGGCGCTGATAAGGAAATCAGCTGAGGAACAACGGTCGATCACTTCCTCAACAACCTTCAGCCTGTTGGTTTGTCACACTGTTAAAAATGGAGGAAGTGGTGGCTTTTGAAAATGAGCTCGCTGTGATCGCTGCTGGGGGCGAATGAACACGTGAAGAGGACGGACGGGCGTGTCGGAGACGCCTCTCTCGGGGACTCACCTGTCAGAATGGTCTGGAAGGCCGTCTCGACGTTGGTGGAGTCCAGAGCCGACGTCTCCAGAAAAGACAGACCGTTCTTCTCTGCGGAGGAAAGCCGAACATTTCAGTCAGTTTCCAACAAGCAGCATTCCTCAGATAACAGACCAGTTTGACCCGTTGGCACAAATATGTGGTGGACAAACAGGCAGCTCTGGCCTTCAGTGAGGACACGATAAGTCCAAGAACATTCATTTCATCTGCATTTTCATCTGAACGCATTCAGCAGAGAGACACAGGATCTCTTTGACGAAGCGCTGAGCTCGTACTGAAGCCTCTTGACTCTTCCTGCTGCACAGCTCAGGAAGATACTTTTAATAAGTTGTTTCTGGTTAAAAAACGTTGAAAAAGAACTTCCTTACCAGCAAAAGCCCGCGCCTCGTCGGTGGGAACAGCCCGGAGGTGACGCAGGTCGCTCTTGTTGCCCACCAGCATGATGACGATGTTGCTGTCGGCGTGGTCTCTCAGCTCCTTCAGCCAGCGCTCCACGTTCTCGTAAGTTAGATGCTTGGCGATGTCGTAGACCAGCAGGGCCCCCACAGCCCCACGGTAGTACCTGCAGCACAGCCACATGCACACTCAGGAAGGCTGCTCATCATCCTCATCTTCATCATCAGAGGCAGACAGCAGAACATCTACAGAATGATCGGGCTGGTCCTCTGTGTTTCTGCTGAGCGCTTAGTTTCATTTATCAGCGTTTCATAAATCATAAACAAAAATAACTCATCTCATTGGCTGTCATTTGTAAACAACATGCTGCTGAGGAGTATCTGCTACAACAGGGACATTCTGCGTATCTTCACCTTACAAACAGGAAACCAGGCGTGCTGGGGCCCCGCTGACCCCCCCCCCCCCCGTACTCACGCCGACGTGATGGCGCGGTAGCGCTCCTGGCCGGCTGTGTCCCAGATCTGAGCCTTCACCGTCTTCCCGTCCACTTGGATGCTACGCGTGGCGAACTCGACTCCGATGGTGCTCTTGCTCTCCAGGTTGAACTCATTCCGGGTAAAACGGGACAGCAGGTTACTCTTCCCCACACCCGAGTCACCGATGAGGACCACTGAAAGACAGAACGGAGAAAAGACATTTCAAGTCACGTAAATGAATCAATTCTTACTTTAGGTATCAAGTTATTCTTAAACAATGCTTCTACATTTTATATTTACTGCTCTAACATGTCTAACCTTTTATTTTCTATCATTTTCATATTAACTTTATTCTTGTATTCTGGCGTCCTTCTTGTTGTGTTTATTGCCTTATAGCTGCCAGAGGATCAACATTACTGAATATGACAAATAAAACTGCTGAGCCCTTTGAACCAGTATATTTAAAATCATCATCCTTTTTTACTTACTAACGTTATACATTAATTTAAATAACTTCCATACCTTCCTGAAATCATTTCTTATGAACCAGTCTGAGCTGAGTAGAGGCTAACTGGACAGACAGCAGTTTGTTTACAGGCGTTTCTCTGATCTTATTGTTCGCCTTGACAACAGTTTTAAGTACTAACTTAGCTAACAATGAGCCTAGCTTAGTAAGCGGCATGATTTACTGCAAGCTAACGATTAAACGTCTCTCTTGTAAGTTTTAATATCGTTAATGCCGCTGCACGCTTGGCTAGCTGGATCCAGGGAAGATGATGTGATAACGGGTAACGTTAGGTGTGTCCGACGTGCGGCTGGTCCGCGCCCACTGACAGAAGCTAACAGCTAATGTTAGCATCAGTTAATGTTAGCCGACGTTCAAGACGCGCTGCCGTTTACCGACAACGGACGAAACGTGACGAATACACAACAAACTGTACTTCCGTGGTTTAGAAAAGGGCCGTTTTATGTCATGTAAATTAATTACACTTGCTGACATTTCCCAGAAAGCTCGGTGAAAAGCAATCGGAGCACAAAGGTTGACGGTGGCTAAATTAGCATAGCCTGACAGTTAATCAGCTGGCCTGTTTAGCCTGCCAGCTAACAGGACTGGAGAGCTGTAACAATAACGACAAAAATCTTTGTTTTACCTTTGAACAAATAATCATATTCGTCATCTCTAGTGCCCATCGTCTTATTGAGAAATTGGCAGTCCAAGATTTAATATGATCTAATGAAAGGAAGGCGAGCTACTGTATTTTACTCTTCCAACGGGAATCTGTTTGGGAGCCGTACTTCCGTAATTTCTTCTTCTTCTTCTCTGGCAGCCTATTGGCAGCACACGGCGACAATTGCGACATCTCGCGGCGAGGAGAGGGAACTGTCCATCACCTTTGTTGGACGTTGGGACAATTTAGCACTTTTCACTCACACTTAATATGTTTCGAATAAATAAGTGTGAGCCAAATTCCCAGTTAGATACAGGTCAGTGCATACTAGTCCTGCTCTAATGCTATATGTGCTACTACTGAGCCTTTGTCACTACAATCACCTCTTGAACTTAAAACAACCTCCACATAAAAATGGACTTTTATTGCTGCTGCATATCCACATTCAGGCTCTTTGATTCTTACTGTGTTTGGTAGCATTTTAAAAAGTGCATTCTTGGCTTTTATTTAAGCCCAGCTGTTTCAGTGGTGCAGGAGCAGAGGGCTTGTTCAGTTGAATATGATAGTCTGGTCTGTCTGGCTCATTGATCCTTGATCAGACTGATGTTTGTGTCAGTTAGAGTCTCTGACCCTGAGCATGACTTTGATACATCAGCAGTCTGTGTATTGATAAGTCTGCGGTGCTGTCCTTGGTGTTGAAGTAGTGGATGGATCAGTAATTACGCTTTTTTTCTCTCAGTCCTGCCCTTCTGTCAAGTTAATCTTGGATCTGTAATATTCCATAAACATTATGCTATAAGCAGTTCTATGATGACCAATCAGCTGCTAGGAGTCTGGCATGTGACCAATGCAGAGACGGCAGGCTGGACTGAGAAGAGACAGATCCTTCGTGATGAGGAGGTGACCGTAAGAGGACAAGAGGCCTTTTGAAAAGAGGGGGGTGGGCTCAAGGGAAGGAAGAAGCCCTTTGAGAAGAAAAGAGGGCTCCTCAGAGGAGGAGGAGGAGGGCAGCCTCCTGGGAGGGAGGTGACAGAGATGTGGATAATGAGGACAGAGTTTCAGATGGAGAAAGAACTCATCATGAAGGAGAGGGAGTCGCTTCAAAAGGAGCATGAAGGCATTTCAGATGAAGAGCACAACATCAAGAGGAGGGAGGCTTTGGGCAGGACCGGGCCTCATGAGGAAGACTCAGTAGATGAAGAGGAGGTGATGTGTTCAGTCCACACAGAGGAAATGAGGAGAAAACTGCCGGAAAAGCCGCCATGAAAAAACCCAGATGACTGGATTCAACAGGTCAGTCGAGAGTCTGGACGTCAGTCTGTCAGTCTGTCCTCTCACAGTGGACAATAAAAACATGGAGATCTCTGCTATTCCTCAATTCTTCCTCTTTGTCAAAACATGGCTCCTACATTACCCACAATGCAACTCAGTCACTGAAGGCTTTACAGGCCTGCTGCCCTTCACCTGTGAGCAGACTGTGACGTGTAAAACTGTGGATCAGATTTATTCATTATTACGTCATGATCGTCCTTTCGTTTTAAAAGTCCTCCTCCTGTCACACGTCCCAGCTTTCAGGTCACTGATGGACAGAAAGTAATACGTCCAGTTTGCGCTGATGAGACTTTGCTGTGGGACCATGTTGGAAATGTTTCTGTTGGATTATTAACTGAATAGATCCATTAATAAATCAAAACAAATAAAAAATAAAGTGAACATGAACTGATGATTATGTATGTTTTTGTATAAAAGTAAAGGAAGAAGTTAATTTGTCTGAATTTAAAGATAAATTAAACAAAAATAAACAAATGAGTAAATACTGAACCACCTTTAATGCAACCGCTGCTCCAGTCGTCACAATTGTACAATGCCACTACACTACTGGTAATAATAAAAATGATAATAATGCAAAGAAATGTATTTTAATCATGTTTTCTTAAATTTATAAAAAAAAAAAATCTGGAGGTAAAAAACATTTTAAATTTAAAGGAAAATGACAAGAATGTACACAACGATAGCTCCTGCTGCGTTTATATCGGCTGATTTAAACATCTGAATTACGTGACTTTCTCACTTCATAAAAAAATCATATTGTAAAATTCATTTATTCATAATACTCATTTCATTTGTGTCTCAGTTCACAAAATATCAAACAGTCCCTTCAGTCACATTCATTTCTTCTTGTAGTCAGGAAGGAATTTCTTCCATTTCGCGTTCTGCAAACAGAAAAAAGGAAAGCTGTTAAATTAAACGTTCTGCTCTCAGACGGATCAACAGTTCTGCTTCTTCTGGCTCACTTACATTTTTCCCCCAGGTGGATTTAGACTTCTTGTTCTTCATATCCTCCACAGACTCGTAGGTGTTTCCCTGGACCGCGGCGGCCTCCCCGGGGATCTGCTCGTAGGTGTCGTCGGGCAGCCCGGCCGGCGTCGGTCTCTGGGGAACCTCGGCGTACATGGCGCCCTGCTGTGCTGACCCGGGCCCCTCAGAGGCCTGGTACAGCGGGTTGGACCTGGACATCTCCACATCATCTCCCTGCTGCTCTGGTCTGGAGCTGCTCAGCTTCAGACCGTCTCTGGGGTCGTGGAGGGAGTAGGTGTGACAGGTGACCCTCTTCAGAGGAGTGGGCGAGTAAGATCCTGAGGAGGTGAAGGAGGAACTGCTGAGTTGGTTTGAGTACTCCTCCTCCTCCTCCTCCTCCTCCATGCTGCTGTTGTTCAGTCTTGGTAGAGATCTGCTTCTGCTCTCCACCTGCGTCAGCTCAGAGTACAACATCCCCGGCGGACAAAGATCACCTGGATAGGTGGTGTCGGTGGTGCTGAAGGAGTCTCTGTCTGGGTTTGTGTTTCCTCTCGGCCTCTCTGGTCTGTGTGTGTCGCTTTGTCTTGGATGTGAGGTGTCAGGCAAAGATCCACTGAGGGACAAGCCCAGAGGGACGCCTCTCTTTGGGACTGGAGGTACACCCTGAAAGACGTGGCAGCAGAACAGTGAGAACAAGATGACGTTTAGCGGCTGGTGGCAGTCGAATCACAGGATCATCCTCAGGAGATGCAGAAATGCAGATACTGTTTCTCAGCACTGTTGGTTGGTTTGTTGTGGAAACAGCTGGACTGGCAGGGTTTAATATGTTAATGCAAATGAAGCTGAAAAAATATGATCTCTCCTTTATGACACACAGTCAACACTCAGATAAGTATTATATTTATAGCTATTATAGCGAATAATGGATCGGTGGCATCTCACCTGTGACAGGGACACTGTGTCCACAGACACTGCTCCCGTCAGCTTCCTGCTTTTAGATTTGGGTGGCAGTGCTGGTGGCTGCACTGCAGGAGCGTCACTCTGCTGCTGAGTCCTTTGATTATTGCCAGGCTTGCTGTGATGATGCTTTTTCTGGTCCCACAGAGTCCGCAGAGCTCGGACACTCACCCCAGGCTTCTCTGTGCTTTTATAATTCACCACGTCGTACAGCTCACCTGTGTTTACCTGAAAACAACAACCTGTGTTATTGTCTCTTTTCGGGAGGTAAACTACACCCGTGGTGTTTTTAGATTTAGAAACCTGCAGTGTTGCAGTGCACCAACTGTCCAGAGAGTTCATTGTGTTTCACTGTCAGAAATGTGCAAAGCAGCTGATTTAATCTGCTATAATTACAGCAACATTGAACACTGGTAAAGTTCACTTAAAGAAATCCTTCTGCAGCCTCCTCTCGTCTTTGTGTCGAGGATCTGCAGCTCGTGGGCCCTTGCTAGCCTCACACCTTAGCATATTAGCATGTTAGCACTTCCTGAATGGAACGAAACACAAAGTAGCCCACAGCTGAAGCTAATGAAGGATGAGCTGATGAAAAGTCAGAAGATCTCTGAAGTCATTGGGAAACATTGTCTGGGAACCGTGAAGCACGTCCTGTCTGTGGCTGAGAGCCCCCCCCCTCACCTCGTAGCAGCTGGAGGTCAGGTATTCTCCAAAGGGCTGGATGGGGCTGACTTTGTAGTACTCTATCAGCTCGGTCAGACTGCCGTATGTCTGACAGTCTCCTGCTATGACGAACTGTCCGTCTTGATTCTGGGTGATGACAAAATGGCGGCACCTGTCGTGGCCCCTTTGGAGGAAACGCACGGCCGGTCAGACGAATCAGAAAGACCGAAAAGAAGCAACTGATCAACGTTGAAGAGATCTGAGCGGCCTTACTTGTAGGACAGGATGTATCCGATGGCTTTATCACTGAGGCGAATGAGAAAACAGCCCAGGGCTTTATCTCTCAGCAGATCTTCTGTGTCCCTGAAGCAGAGAGCGACACGAAGCGATCAAACAGACCAACAGGCAAATTAGATTTAAAAACGTCACATCTCTCTCTTTTATTCACTCGCACAGAAATCACCCCGCGGATGATGCGTCCATCTCTGTCACATCTAAAACCTTCATCCTGTCAAATACATTGATTTTTTTAGGGGGGCTGGAATCACATCAATCATCTTCTGTTCTTTGTGTTTCAAAGCAAGAATATCTAACTTTTAAGATGAAAAATTCACAGTCTTATTCTTGAACGATAGAATTCATTATTCAGGCAATAAAACGCAGCCTGACTCCGGTCAGTGCACCTGCAGCTACAGCCTGGTATGACCAGTGGCTGGTGGTGGATAATGTTGCTAATGCTAATGCCAACATTAGCCACCTTGAAGTCGATATTACTGAATTCTTTGGACTTTTATAAAAATACTGAATTCTTCTTGTGTTCATTTTTGTTAGAGTTGAGTTGAGTCAGTTCTTATTGAGTCTAGAAATACTGCAATCAGTATATGAAATACTCATCATGTGTCAGTTTATGTAGGACAAACCTTCGTCTCCAGGTTTCAAAGTCTCTGAATTACCATTGAGAACGTAGCCTGAGTGGTGGAAGATGTATTCAGATAAAGTAGTAGATACGCAGTAAAAGTATGTTAGTATTATTAGCAACTGGACTTAAAGTATCAGAAGTAAATGTACTCATGCAGATAAATGGCCACTGTGGGTGTTACTATAGGCTATTATTGGATCATTACTACAACTGTGTTTAGGTGTAACGTCCATCTGAACTGTAGTAGAATTATAAAGTTGCATGAAATGGAAATGCTTGATTAAAGTAGAGGTACGTCATATTTGTACTCTAATAAATGTGTTTAGTTTTGTTCCATCACTGCATGACCTCGTGTCCTCAGTATCTACGTCTCAGCAGCTAACAGACAAACACACATGGGATTAACATCATGTTGATTGCAGACTTTTCTACAGTCTGCTGCAGAAGGCCATTTAAATAAAGGTGATTTAAAGCAGAAACCACAAAGTCAAATCAAGTTCAGCGTCTACGCCGTCTCTCTCCGCTCTGTCGCCACAAATTTTGTGTTTCTTACTTTCTTGCAGCAAAGCCTTGAAACCAGTCCGGGAAGTTTCCGTTGTTGAGGATGAGCGGCGCCTGAGTCTGCGTGAACCACCTGAGCACCAGCTCCTTCAGGCCTCCTTCGGATGGCTCCATGTGGAGGTCAGCACCGGACTTCTCCTCCATCCTCGCACGTTTACCTGAGCTGAGCTGAGCTGTGACAGCTCGTACTGTCTGTTCAGATGACGTTTGGCTGCCAGAAGGAAGACCAGCGCCTCATTTGCCTGTCTCTGCTCGGTATCTCACCCGTCTGAATAGTCGTATTGTTTCAGTTTGTCTGCCAGTGACTCTTCCACCTCCCAGTCAGCCAGTTTCATTTTACTATCTGTGTTCCTTGTTCCAGATTGAACTTTAATGGCTTTATCACATAATACATTTTTCATTTTGTTTGTTTTCTTTTTAGTTCGATTAACTAGTTCCACCATGTGGAGAACGGAGGAGCTGAAGTAGAGACGGGGGTCATGGTGAGTGTTTGTGTGTATTGATCGCGATGTGGGGACAAAAATCTGAGCCTACAGTTTCATTACAGGGACTCACCTCCCACATGGGCGCAAACAGCCAATCCCAAACCAGAAAAAGTCAGGGTTAAGACGCGGGCAGCTTACAGGAAGCACAGGAAGCACATTTTGCAGGTAATTTGGTCATGAACAAATTATTGGACAACGTGAAAGTTTGACTTGATGAAGACACAAGATGAAGTCAGAGGCTCACCAAAGTTATAAGAGCTCAGCCTGAGGGCAGCATGAATATCTGGATCAGATATCAGAGCAATCCATCCAATATTTATTGACATTTTGACTCAGAATGCTGAATGTCAGTCTCATGCTGGTGCAGGTTGAAAAGTCACTAGGTTGATCTTCTGGGGACCACGAATCTCTGATCCAAATTTAATGCCAATCAATCCAATAGTTGCTGACATGTTTCAGTCTGGACCGACTGACCAACATCTCCATCTCTCTGGCAGAGCTAAAAAACCCTGCAGGCTACAACAGTCATTACGTTCCACAGTACAAAATCCTTTAAGGTTGAAGGTGGTGTTGCATGAACATCGACAGTGTTTTCAAATTGAAGAGGTTCGTTCTCTTGTGAGCGTGAATGTGTTTGTAAAATTTAATGGAAACCTGCCCATTTGGCTGGATGGAGGTACTACAGGGAGAAGGTCGGATGGACCACCAAAACTATTCTGATTCATCCTCTGTGGGTCGTTAAAATCCAGAGCTGGTTTAACTGAAACTCAACCAGGTAAATGACTGACATCGCCATAAAAAGGGAATAATTGAGTAAACTGTATTTAATGGAATTCAGTGCTCAGGCTATTGATCAACAACCTTATTGAACTCTGACACAGATGAAACCTAAACCAGGTGGATAATTTTACAAGAAATGGAGAAAGGATTGCCAACTCTGATGCAAGTGTAAAAAAATGTATATATTTTTTATTGATCTATTAATCAGCCTTATTAATTAAGAAATGGGTCTATAAAAGCAATTGATTTTCAGACTTCAGTGTGCCTGCGCGCGCGAGACAACAGGTGTCATGGTTTCACTGAACAGAGCTGAACAGATGGTCGAGCCAACAGGCAGAGCGCGTGCACAGCTGCTGCGTGTCAAACAGAGGCACGGCGCGCCAAACCTCATTCACGTTACTGCGAAGGGAATGTTTACTCAAATATCTGCCGAGGTACGTACCGGATTCAACACTTTTGAATGCATTTCCTGGGTTGGTAGGTCTTTGTTTTCGATTCGGCATAAGATTAATACACCTAAAATCATATTTTTAAGGTTTCAGACTACTTTAGCATGTGATGGTGTGAGGAGCAGTGTGAACAAAAGTTCATATTCAGTTTAATCAGATTGCTGTGCTCGGCCTGCTGTTGTTGATCACGTTATTGTGCGCTACGTTTTTCTAAAGTGTGGAAAATCCACTCATTTAATGTACGTTAGTCACGCGCAATATTGCTTTAAATTCGTGGTTTTGTGAATGAAGTTCGGTGCGACGCTGCCTCCGCGCTGGTGAGCGACATGTGTTGGGACATGAGCACAGCGCTGGAGACACACAGGACAGGAGGAGGACGAGGGACGGAGTTCACGATTAAAGACCTGAAGTTTTCAGCACGGTACGACTTTTTCTGTTCACTCCTGTTATTTAGGTTTGCTGGTGGAGACATGAACGAGTTCACGGCTCCAGTGTCCATAAAGACAAACCGTCACCGCCTGTTTTACTTTGAAGGCAGTGAGTTTCTATAACAGACTTCATACAAACTTATCATTCACTTTTATTATCTGTTGGCCATTTGATGAAAAAGTTGTGGACGTTGATAAAATACCTGTGTTGTGTTTTTACAGGTGAAAAGAGATGAGAAGTGAAGCAGAGGAATAAAGTGAAGGCTGCAGACATGGATTTCTTCAAACAGCAGAAAGTGGAGGATTTCTATGAGATTGGTGAAGAGTTGGGGAGGTACAGACATGCACGCAGCAGCCTTTATCCTATTTTCACCTGTTTTTCATGTATTTAAGTGAAGAATGGTCAGATGTTTAATGAAAATCCAAAGGACTGCAGACACTTCGGTACATGACAGACTGATAATGTCACCTGAATGAACTGATATTAGACACAACATAAGAATCACAAAACAACATTAAGACACTCAAAGTGGTGGGCAAGAAATAATAATAATAATAATAATTTATATTTGAATGGTTTTATACATAAAGAAATGATTTATGGAGAATCTTCGTTGGATTATATCGTTCATCTTGTTTAGTTTATTTAGGACATAAAGCAGAAATACAGAGGAATCGTGTGTTTTTAAAGGAAAGAGTTAACAGTCATGTTATTTCAGTGTCGCACATTATCAGGAACAATGAGTCAGACATTAATATAAATAAACAGAGATCGTAATAAAGAGAAATCTAACCCTGATGTCAGTGTTGGTGTAGAGCTGCTGAGATTTATTTAAGATAACATGTTAAGGTGGAACTCGACAGACATTGAACAACAAGGAGTCACTTAATCTTAACTCAAGGGCACGGAGGAGCATGTAGGTCACAGCAGCACCAATTATTGCTGAGCTCCAACAATATGGAAATTACACTGAATCATTAACTGCATGCTCAAAACGCCCCCTGCACCTGCGACAACACACCAGTGCTGTTCTTATTTTCCTGACTGCTTTAATACGACTGAAACAGTGTCCCAAAGCTTCCTGTTCGACCGCTGATTGCTGTCACATTATCACAATGTCAAGTTAAGTTTTTCTGTAAAGATTACGCTGAAATATTCCCGATGCAGATCTGATGCAGAGAGAAATAAACTGCTTGTGTTTTGGGCCCAGTTTTGCTGCTGTGCGTTGTCATGTGGGGACAACTGTTCTGCAGGTCGAGCTGCTTTTTAAAGGCCTCTTCTATCTTTAGCCGTGGCTAAATCTGCTCCCAGACGGGCTGCAGATGAGGAAGTGGAGTGTTGGTGGAGTGTTGGCTTACAGACCCGTCGGGTGAACCAGAGAAAATAGATGCAGCTGCACAGACATTTAAATACTTAACGACACCAAACCCAGCAGCTGACGTGAGGGGTTTGCTTGTTTTGGGATGTTTGAGTTCAGCGATGCACAAATAATACAGTCATTAAGGTAATTACATCACCGTCTCCATTAGCTGTGAGCCAGACCGGTGACATCCATTCAGATTCCATCAAACTGGACCAGTAGTGGACCAGTTGTGGCTTCTCACAGTTAGAATGGTTCCCGTTTGGCTGAAGCGCCCCCTTCAGGCCAGTCTGTGCAAAATACCACCAAAATGAATTATCAGTGGAAATTAAACCTCCTCAGGACGTCTGCGTGGTCTGAAGTGTTGTTAGCAGGACATCAACACAGTCACAGAACTGTGTGGTTACCTTTTATATGTCCAACATGGCAGTAAGAGACAGATTTAGGAAGGCTGAATGGGTGGAGGAGAGCCGAGATGGGGGCAGCGGGATGAATAAGGGTCCATAGGGGGAAGGAATGAGGATGGAGGGATGAAGGGACGAGGGAGAGGCCCGGGTCGTGGATGGATGGACGGCAGAATGAACTGGCGGGGAGTCGAGGCTCTGGGTGGAGGAGTCGTCTCTTCAGAAGGTTTCTGGTTTGTGTCCCCTGCGGTTCCTGATGAGGGAGAAGGGACAGAGACAGGAAGGAAGGGGTTTGTGGGGGAGGGATCCTAACACTGAGTGAAGTGAGTGGATCAGGTGAGCTCAGATACTTTAGTGCAGAAATGAGTTTCAGAGTATTCAACAATTAGTTTGAAGTTATTTCAAAGAACATTTTAAAGTAAAAATCCAAATATTCTCCTGTTCAACCTTCTGACGTGAAAACATGCTGTTTGTCTCTGTCTTAACATCATAGCAAATTGAATCTTTTTGGCTTTAGGGGACATTGAAGACATTTGATGACGTCTCTCTGTCCTCTAAGAGACAATGATGGTCATTTTTGGCTGCTATCTGATGTCATACAGGCGACATGATTCAGTGATTATGAAAGTAACTGCCAGGTGCGGCGCTGATGTGGAGCTCGTTCAGTAGACGTCGAGGATGTCCACATGAGGACAGGAGATCTCAGACAGATATTAGTATTATCAGGAAAATGTACTTTAAGTATTGAAAGTAAAAGTACTCAGTAATCCTCACGTTTGTGAAGCTGGAACATGAAATGTTTATCCAGTGTCCAGTTAACTGAGTATTGATGAATCGACTAATCGTTTCAGTCGTGCTTGTACTGTTGAGGAGTTTAATTTCTAACATAACATCATAGTTTATCAAATCTTCATGTTTTGTGAGTAAAAAATCCTAATTTGTACAGTAAGGACTGACCAGAGCTGTCAGATAATTAAAGGAAAAAGTTCAGCCTGACCCTCGGAACTGTGGAGTGAAAAGTGAAAAGACTCAAGTACTCAAGTGAAGTACAAGTACCTCAAACTTAGGCTTAATTGCGTTCCACCAGCGGGACTTTGTCAGTGTGACGATGGTGGGATAAGCTCTTCTGTCCCGTCTGTGTTTCAGCGGGCAGTTCGCCATCGTGAAGCAGTGCAGAGAGAAAAGCTCTGGTCTGCAGTTCGCTGCCAAGTTCATCAAGAAGCGGCAGAGCATGGCGAGCTCTCGAGGCGTGAGGCGGGAGGAGATAGAGCGGGAGGTGAACATCCTGCAGCAGATCCAGCATCCCAACATCGTCACGCTGCACGACGTCTACGAGAACCGCACCGACGTGGTGCTCATCCTGGAGCTGTGAGTGACCGCCGTCCCAAACATACCAATATTAAAGAGACGGAGGGCAGACTGAGGAATGTAAGGGCAGCCGCCATGACAGTCCTGTCCAACGTGAGACTCTAGAGAGGACGTATTCAGTTACATTACGAGTGACAAAACTGTCACAGGTTGACATACAGAGCACATTAATGTTTGTTAAACTTCACTGAAGTCTGTTCAGACTGGATTCAGCTCACAGGGAGAGAGAAGAAGAACCGGAGAATCTTGAGAGATCCAGTCTGATCATCCATGCTAGCAGGAGCTGCTAACAGGAGCTGCTAACAGGAGCTGCCAACAAGAGCTGCTAACAGGAGCTGCTAACAGCTGGTTCAGCTGTTTTAATGGAGACAGTTTAACTTCATGTAAAGACATACAGGCTTGGAGGAACAGGACAGAGAGCAGCAGCTGCCTGCAGCTCACAGTTAGCAACATTTTTCACCCACAAATTTCACACTGAGCTGATTAGAAAATAAAGTCAAAGGTTCAAAGAGATCCACTTTAAAATACCAGGAGAGGAGGAGCAGGCAGCTCCTCCAGGCAGGAGGTCAGAGTGAGCAGTTATGGTGGGATCAGAGTCACTGAGCAGGTCTCTGCATTGCATTATGGGACAGCGTTGCCCTTCAGCAGACACTCAAACGTTGATTTTGTCTTTTCCAACAGCTTTGTATTCAGTTACATTACGAGTGACAAAACTGTCACTAGTAAAGGAAAATCAACATTTTACAGTGTTCTTAAAGCTACAGCAACATTGTAAGAACGCATGTTTGTGTTTTTATGATGCTTCTGAAGTTTATGAATGACAACATAATGACGATTAGAGAGTAATGTCTGTCCATGGCACTTTTCATGTCACACGCTAGCGTCAGCCAGCTGCCGCTCATTCTTATGCAGATGTAGAAGTCTGAAATCGTCCCACAGCGTTGATCTGCACAGATTCAGTGACGCAGGCGGTCGGTGATGATGTCTGTGTTCCAGAGTCTCTGGAGGTGAACTGTTTGACTTCCTGGCGCAGAAGGAGTCTCTGAGCGAGGAAGAGGCCACTCAGTTCATCAAGCAAATCCTGGAGGGCGTCAACTACCTCCACGCCAGGAAAATAGCCCACTTTGATCTCAAGGTTCGTCCACTCGAGACCACATTCAGCCGAAGTGTCGCTCTGAAACTCACGACCGCCTCTTCAGCTCATTTCATGCTCAGGCATCACCGCTCGGGGTGACTCAGCAGGGTCTGTAAGAAGGGGAGGCTAAGCTTCTTCTGCAGCATGACAGCGGATAAAAACTAATCTCACCACAGGCTCCGTTTAGTCGCAGTTCTGGAGCTTTCAATCGGATCATGTGAACTTCATCAGCAGATGGAGTTTGCCTGCTTTATATGGAACTGTAGATGTTCAAGTTTCCATCGTTTCTGAGCACTTTCATGACTTCTCATCCATGTGTGAGGGTAAGGAAAGGTAGAAGAAGTCTGAACACTCCTCATTTCTGTAATTCCTCCATAAGTGATCGCCGTCTGTAGCACTGGTGAAACTGACTGTGGACTGGTTGAACTGTGGGTTCATTCTTCAGGGTTTTATGCCTCGTTTCTTTCATGTGGAAAATTCAGCTGTGAGGATTTTTGAGCTAAATATGTCTGAGCCAGACAAACCTCATCTGCTGATGACGACCATGTGAAATGATCAAAAGCTCCAGAACGGCCACTAAATGGACGCTGTGGTGAGATTATTAGTCGGTATAAATGCCTGAAAACATGATGTGAACTGGGAGGATGAACGTAATAAGATGTGCGTTCAACCAGAACCTTTTCTTCTGTGTGATTCTGTTTGGAAAATGAACTTGAAGTTATTTGGATAATTAATTGTTTCAGTCATTTTCTCTCCTCCAGCTTCTCTTTTGCTGCTTTTCTCTGTTTTTCTGTCATTATTAATCCCTCTGGGAGCACGCTCACACGCACAAACAGGACAGATGTGTGGACACAGGTCAGATTTAGGAGGCTTCCTCGTATTCAGGTGGAGCAGTTTGTGGTTGGTCCCTCCACAGAGCTGACCGGTCCATGCTGGACTGAACCGACCACCTGTCCTGTTCCCGTCTGGTGTCCCTGCAGGCTGAACTACTGTCGCCTGACCAGTGACTGATGCTTGTATTTCTTCTTCTTGGCAATAGTTTGGGTTTTTGGGCACAGGTGGACCGAGCCGCAGAGAGTGAAGGTGGACGTCAGAGTACAGTGTGAACATCATCTCAAAGGTTTTCCGCCAGGCCTTCAGAGTTCTGCTTGTTCTAATTAGATCCAAGAGTCAGTGAGCTGCGTGAGAGTGGATCCATTCAACAAGGTCCTGAGGCCGGTTTGCCAGACTCTGAGACTGATTTTTAATGTTTTATTGTGAAACGAGATGAGTTCAGTGACTGGAACCACTTGGCTGTGGTGACTGGAGCCCCTGGTCTTAGACTTGTTCCACTAGGTGGAGCTATTAGCTGTATTTAATTGAAAAATCTCACTTGACGGTTGTTCACAGTCACTTTGAAATAGCTTTCCCTGCATGTTCATTTCTCACTGATCTGTGGTGATGATTTTTCTGTGGGCACACACTTTGCACCTCATTAATGTTTCTACATCGACTCCTCTCTGTGTTTTTTGCATCGTGGGTCGTTTGTCCCTCTCGTCTGCAGCCTGAAAACATAATGCTGCTGGACAAGAACGTGCCGCTACCGAGAATCAAACTCATCGATTTCGGTCTCGCCCACAAGATCGAAGCTGGGGTTGAGTTCAAAAACATCTTTGGAACGCCTGAGTTTGTCGGTAAGACGAGCTCATTTGTCATGTTTTATTTAGACCTTTTTTTTAACAAGGATCCACAAAAACACACACATGAAAATGGAATCACATGCATGTTAAGATGAACCTTATCTCTGCTGCGATGTGAGCGTCCAGCCACAGACACGTGAGAGCGCTGTAGAGAAGTCATTGACTAATCTCTCTGAGCAAAGACACGAATCCTTTTAGTTCTAATCATACAAAACATTGAAGCCTGAGGACGATTCCAAGGATCTCTCAAAAAAACAACACGGCAAGCATGCAGTTATTGTTTTCTCCCAGTTATTGTATTAAATGGATTAAATATGCAAATGTCTGCAGCTCAGGGTAAGACCAGAGATGAAACGAGGTCCCTTCGTCTGTCACAGATCTTCCTGCGGGCTGTAATTGACAGCGAGGTCCTGTTCAGTCTGGCCCTTCAGAGAAAAATGTGGCTTTAATGGCTCAAACTGAAGCCCAGTGTTAATGGAACATGCCTATCCCCGTAAGCTAAAGCTCATCAGATATCTCAAAACCAACGTCTGTGACCTCCCTGACGTGACTGCAGGAATCAGTCCGATGTTTAGAGGCAGGGACTTCAGAAATGCCGTCTGCTGGACACGTGATGATGCTTCCTGTTTCAGACACTTTAACAGCGCTGCATGTCGCCTGTCGTCTGTTTACCTTTCAAGCACCGGAGATCGTCAACTATGAGCCTCTGGGGTTAGAAGCAGACATGTGGAGCATCGGCGTCATCACCTACATCCTGCAAGTGAAGCCCACGTCACATCACGTCACGTCCAGGGTACCACACGTTACACTCAAACAGCCCCATGAACCGCTCCTCCCTCTGTTCTTCTGTTCGGCGTCAGGCTGAGCGGTGCGTCACCTTTCCTGGGGGAGACCAAACAGGACACCCTGAGGAACATTTCAGCCATAAATTATGAGTTTGATGATGAGTTCTTCTGTCACACCAGCGAGCCGGCCAAGAAATTCATCAGCCAGTTGTTGGAGAAGGATAAGAAGTAAGAGAATAGAAAGAATAAAGAGGGTCATCTTTGTGTTTATGGTGGTCTAATAATGTTATTTGGATTTTCTGTTTTCTCTTACAGGAAAAGATTAACAATTCAGGATGCCCTTAATCACCCGTGGATCAAGGTAAAGCCTGAATTATAGACAGGTGTCTTCTTCAGAAACCTGATGTTTTTATTATTGCATCCCGTGTGTAGACATTTCTGACTTTGACTGCTCGACGTAGCATCAACATGGACGAACAGTAATGTGATTACACTCACAGCATCACAGCCATGCATGATGCAGAGACCTGAGGACTGATTATGTGCTGAATAATGAATGCAGCCAAAAGCAACGTCCTGAAGCAAACCTGCTTCAAGGTGCCAGATTGGAGCTATTTTTTTTTTACGCTCCAAAATGTCCCCGAGCACCCCGCCAGTGCGATTTAACAAGAATGCTGAAGTGATTCATGCTGTCCGGCTCGAGATGAGAAATGGAAATGTGTGTAAATATAATATACGCTGTGATGCAGCCTGACTGAGAATGTCTGACAAATTCTATTGACCCGATTCTTCATTTGCATTTAGTTTTTCTGCATTAAATGAAGTTTTGCAAAGATGAATATATTTTTATGTGTCAGAAGAATCTTTATCTAAGATTAATTATTAATTAATTAATAATTCAGCCCAGATCAAATGTCTACTGAGTAGTCTGTGGTCAAAAACGTTAATTCTAGTAATTTTTACAGTATGAGTCAGGACAAAAGCAAAGACATTTCTGGGATTCTGCTGGACTCTCAGCAGGCTCACAGTCTGTTTCAGGCCTCATTTCGGTCTGTCGCAGCAGAAAACCTCGGTCTCATCACGAGCTGGAGCCTCTGAGGATTAAATCATACCTGAAATGATACCATCCACTAAAGTTAGGCACCGTACGAGATCAATAAATCCCTGTTTCATTATCTCTGCCACCATGTTGACTGTAAGGGAACCCGGAGGGACAAATGAGAGAGATTCAATTCTTCTTTGTTTGGGAAGGGCAAAGCCTGGTGGAGATCTATGAACTCCTCTAGTTCATGTGTTTGACCAAACGAACAAACCCAAAGGGTCAGCCGGTGGCCATCCCATAGTTTATGATTAGATGGTGGCAATGACCTCCGGCCACCTTTCAGCTCTGACACGTTGAACATCTGACAGCAGTCCTCTTTCTGGACTGTTTTCACTGCATCATGTCATCGCTGGTAACTTCCCTCTGGGCTCATTGTGCACAAGCCTGTGCTGTGCACATGATATGGGGGAGGAGACAATGTTTGTGGTGTGTAATTCACCTTTAATGCAAGTCCGCCTGTTGCACTAGCATACCTGCATGAGCTCTCTGTATCTGTGCCTGCGCCTCTCTCTGGACCACAGTTACTAACTGTCTCTACTTTAAACCCTGAAGTCCAATGAGCACAAGGAGGAAAACAAGGCCCAGGAGCCGAAGAAAAGGGAGCGGCGCCAGCTGAAGACCAAGCGCCTGAGGGAGTACACTATCAAGTCCCACTCCAGCATGCCACCCAACAACACCTACGTAAACTTTGAGCGCTTTGCCAAGGTGGTGGAGGACATTGACCAGATGGAGAGCTCGTTCGTTAGCCTGGCGGCAGCTCACGACTCTCTGCAGGAGGATGTCGATGCCATGGTCTCTATATACAATGAAAAGGAGGCCTGGTACAAGGAGGAGAGCGAAGGCGTGCGCCATGACCTCTCACAAATCCGCTATGAGTTCCGTAAGGTGGAGGCCTTCAAGAGGAGCCTGCAGGACGACATGCAGGCTTTCAGCTCCAGCCTCGGCGCCATCAGCAGCCGCTTCCAGGAGAGACAGAACCACTTCGATGCGCTGCGTCTGGAGCTGAGCAATGAGCTGAAATGGGTGCAGGAGGTGATGGGCTCATTTCCCACGGACGGAGGTGGTGGAGGATACCCCAACTGCAGCTTCTCCACCGTCTTCAACAACGACGTGAACGAAGCCCTGAAAGAGCTGCTGAACCGCTCCTGTGGGGGAGAGCTGCTGTCCGGGATCAACCTGGACTTTGAGAGTGGACAGCAAAGATAAACGCTCAGAAACTTCACACTCATATCAAAACCGTTAAAACACAGCAGTGACCAGAAGAGATCAACATCCCGAGAGGCTGCGATAAGAAGGAATACACAGCTGATGAGGGCAAACACTACATATACTGTCTTTGTAGTGTTTTCATGTGAGTGTATGTCAAACAGGATGAGCAAATGATCACGTCGTTTTATTTAGGTTTCACACAGTGTCACAGTTATTTTAGAATCACAGAAACATTTACAGTATTTTTGTATAAAAACTGTATTTTCATGCTGAAAATCAGCATTTCAGTGTCATTTTTAGTCAAAAATGTCAGTCTGCTGTGTTTTGTGTGTATTTTATTGGTGATGTCTTAATATAAAAGCAGTATAAACACTTGTATTGGTTCTGTGGATGTGTGTTCTGACAGGATCTGTCAGCGTCATTAAAACAGCTCGTGGATTGTTGATGAAATCACATCAATTTACATCATCTGATTTAATCATTCAGACAGTAAAATGTTGGTTACTCATGACTTCAGATTGATCAGCACTGTGACAGCCAGCTGATGGCTCCACAGGTTCATTACACAGTATTGTTTGCTTTGTAAATTTCTACTAGAGTCACACCTGCATCATTAATGCTGTTTCAGGTGGTGTGAATCTGTATCCAGTATTTGTGTATCAGGACGTACAGAAGATCAGCACAGTGTTAACTGGAGTCCAGTGAAAACCAGTTCATGTCTCAGCTGACTGAAGTTTTTGTTGTGAACTTCAACATTACTCAGCTTTTTTTTCTGGAGGGCAGCTGGATCCAATCAGCTGGGAGCATTTTGGCATTTAAGGTGCCTGCAGGTGATGAAGAGTGATAGAACATATTTTCATCACTGCAGGATCCAAATGTTAAACTGCTTGAATGTCAGAAGAATTTAAGAGGTCTTCAGACCTGCGACGGCTCCTTGATGCACTGTTTTTGATGAGTAGTCCTGCAGAATAAACGACTAAACAGTTTTTTGTTCACTGTTTGTGGTGAAAACGGCGTTCTCATTCATTTGAAATGATATTTAAAACCCTGCAGTCACTCTGTTCCAGCTGCTGAATCATGCAGCTGATAAGTGTGTCAGCAATGCAGTGATGAGAGGTGCAGCCTGCGGGGACATTCAGGACCAGATCAGAGACCGGGACCAGCTGGGACACAGCTGAGACTTCAGACCAGGAGGGGAGCAGCACCTCCTGAAATCAACACCCAGACAGAGAGAGAGCCTCCACACCGTACGCAGATACCCACTACTATTCTGAGAGCACATATGAGCTGCTCATCTAGGCAGGAAACTGCAGAACTAAATATTCCAGATCTCTACAAGGTGTTTGAACGTATTCTTCTTCTGCACACAACATTTCAGACTCTCTGTATTTAAGCACCGCCTGCAGCTTCTATTTTTTATCTTTTTATTATTTGAGCATAAAAATTCAGAATCCATCACACTTAACCTGCAGGAGGTAAAACACGGAGCACGTTTAAAGGCATTTTCCTGAACACGTCGAGGCTGTTAACCTTTTCCCACCACCCTCACCAGCTGTCACTGCATGGCCTCCACGCCAGCAAACGCTCTGTGTGAATGATCAGTGTTAAAACGTTAACATTGACAAGTTACGTCTGAGCAAATAGCCAAAAACCACAAGATGAGCCATAAAACAGCCCCCAGCTTGTCTCAGCAGTCACAAGCTGTCATGGTTAAGCACCACCTGTGGGAGGGACTTCCTGTGTGATGTGCTGTATTTTCAGGTATTTGGTGGAGGCCAAGCAGAGCTACAAGGAGCGTGAATACCTGGACGTGTGGCTCAGGAAACGTGGCACTGGCTGAATGAACAGTCAGATACCTGATCTCATACACATCAGGCCATAGCATCATCTGATCTGATCTAATCTATATTTATTTGTACTGTATGGAGGGGGGGTGAAGTGCATGAACAGCTGCAGCTGCAGCCTGTGATTGGTCCACTCATTCAGACGTCGTAATAAGAGTTTATTTAGCAGCTCTGGATTAAAAAATGAAAGTGGATTTAATTTTTCCACATAAATTTGACCACTCCTAATTCCTCTTCATTGTTGCATTGTTGAAAAACTTCTCCCATTAATTTTGCACACCTGAATGAATGGTGTCTGAAGACAGCAGTTTACCTGCAGCTGGAAAGTGACTATAACATATTGAAGTCACCTTAACCAGGTTATAACCAGGAAGAGCCTCGTACTCCAGAACTCTACCACCTGATTAGATTTTCAATTTAAGATTTGGTAAAATGTTGACATTTGCAGATGACACATCTCTAGTTGGCATGAATAAAGACAGTTTTCAGAACGGGAGTCAGCCAGAATGAAGAATACTTATGTGTCACCTTGAACTCTTATCATTATGTCAGTGGTATGCTTGGTTTTGTAAATGTAAAATTTGATTAGATGAACAGATAATGAAAATATCCTTATTTGCAGCCCCATAAACAAAGAAATAACAGAATGTGATTCAACTGAAAAAGTCACTTAAACCCAAGAAAATAATAATAAGAAGAAGGAAAATACTGCAAAAACATGTGCTGTAGAAAGGTGAAGCTTTGCGGTGTTGCTGACAGGAGCAGACTCAGCCGTACAGACTAAAACACAGCCTGAGCACCGATATCACTGCAAGAGGATTAAAGCTTCCACAAATTAACGAGCAACTCTCCGTTAATTTAACCTGCTGATCCATAATAATCTCCTCCCCTGCTGCACAGCTGATACACATATCGCTCAGTGTTTGATTCTCTGAGGATGTTTGCACCTTCAAAGTGACAGAGCATGAGCTAATGAGACTGAGGCTGGTCAATTAGAAGCATTTTAAAGGTGTTTTGGGGCGTGCTGAGCAGCAGGTAGGGGGCGCTCTGGTGACCTACAGGTGTGGTCGCGGGTTCGAGTGAGGTTGAGGGCATGCAGGGTGTCACACCCCATCACTCCCACCGTTCACACCCTGTCAGCTCTCTAATGTCAGCAGCTTAAAATGTGCCTGTAAGAGACGAGAAACAAGCAGCAGAGAGGATGTTCCTCACAGATAAAGCAGAGCTAAAGTGAGGCTGAGCTGATCTGCGTCTGCACGTCCGAGATAAGCACCAAACCCACTTCACACACCACGTGACAGCACATGACGTCACCGCTGGTAACTTTATATTATTATGACCATAATAACAATAACTGAGGACAATAATCATAAAACAAATAAGTCAGTGTGTCACCGTTTGCTGCTCATATAAACAATTACCTGACACCTTTATTATTGGACCAATGAAAATGCGTCTTTTATTTACCTTTCACTTAATCATCCGTACATGTCATGACAGTGCTGTGAGGACAGACTGTAGATCATAGAGGACATTAAACAGGGATGGCAGTGTCCACCACCCTCTGCTGAACCCACTGATCATGTCAACCCGCTGAGTCCTGGACCCTTTTGTCTCTGTGGGCGTGAATGAGCCCCTGCTGACTACATAACATAACAGCATAACTTACACAGACAGAGTACGTGGGAGCAGAGAGACAGCCAGCAGAGCAGACAGGCAGACAAAGAGACAGCCAGGCAGGCAGGCAGGCAGACAGACACAGCGGGCGGACAGACAGGTCCGAACGTCACCGCCCTGCGCTGGGGCTCGCTGAGGTGCTGGGACTGAGCGGACACAGGCTAATCGCACTGGAAGGCACCGGAGAGGCGGGCGGAGGCATGGAAATCCATGCATGGCTCTGTCTCCTTTCACAATAACGCTAGCAAAGCGTACGGATATTGACTGAACTGTTAGTGTTTATGCAATGAAGCACAGTTGGGCTCTTGTGTAAGCTCAACGCGGACAAGAGGAGGCCCCTGACAGTTACTGGTAAGCCAGGTTTTATTCCGGCTAACGTTAGAAAGTGCAGCTAGCAAGCTAGCTTGACGCTATGATACAGCAGATAAGCCAGCCTAATAACTGGCTAAAAAAGCTAACGCTTTATGGAGCTGAGCTCTTTGCACAGGTATGCAAACTTGATGCGACTACCTATCTGATGTATCAGCCCCCTGTCATACCTGTAAATTAAGGTGTTGTGTCTGTGTTTAGGTATTTTACGCTTTGCTAGCTGAGTGACGTGAGGAAAGTTAGCTAGCGTTAGCTAACGTAAACAGTAGCGTCTTCTGATAGACGTCTTCTTGATTTGTTGCACAGCAAACTGCCAACGACAATTAACCTTATAGTTTCGGTTTGCCTCAGCAGCTAGCAAGGCTACAGCTAACGTTAATGGTACAGTGTAACATCTTAGCTAAATGTTTGCCAGTCTCCTGTAAGTTAATGTCAGTGATTTGTACAACAGTTAGCTGCTGATGATTATCATCACAGGGAAACTGCCTTCTAATCTGACAGAAGAAGCGCGTTAGCAGCCCTCTGCTCTCTCTGGTTAGCCCTGTCATGGTGCTAATTTAGCTGTCTAATGTTATCTGCCGGTGGTTAGCTGTGTGCTAAACCCTCCGCTACAACCAGTGTTAAGCCAGTTTTAGCATGGGCCGTTGCTGCAGATGAGCTGTCCGGCTAGCTAGCTAGGTGCTAGCCGCTTCTAATCATACGGTGGTCGCACCTGAACAGATGCAGTGTCGCCTGAAACCATATTGGTGTGAGTGTCAGATAGAAGGAGTGTCTGCAGGAAGTCACGCATCTTCACAATAATTTGGGGGCAAAAACAGACACGAAGGATGGAAGCATGCACAGAATGTCAGTGATAAACATGATATTTGCACATACAGAGGGGTGATGGCTGAATGGATGCACAGTAGCTCAGGCTGTAGTGATTATACAGAAGTCCTCCATGACATTAATAAGTACCACTCATTAATTGAACAGTGACACATTGAGCCACAGCCTGAGAGATTACACATCAGTAAACATGACTTTGATCAAATACAGGGGAAATACTGGGTAAACAGGTGCAGTTTGGTTAAAGTCCGCATTAGTTTCTCAAAGAAGGATGTGCTTCAGCCGTGCACACGTAGGCTTTGTATGTGCAGGAAACATCTATCAGGTCTGTTCCTGTGACATGGCCGTGCTGCGTAGATAAGCAATGCTCACATTAGACCTCGAGTTCGGCTTGTGAGGCAACAGTGTAGCCCCCCCTGAACAAACAAACAAACAAACAAACCCCCCTTAGTAGCAGTTCAGTTTCTTTGCAGGCAGAAATTGCCATTTTATTCAACAGTCAAATCTACAGTGACAAAATGCACGCTGGGATCAGGTTGTAGACTGTAATGTCACCTTGTGAGTCTTTGTGATTGGCCCACTTACTCAGTATGAAGCTGTCGTAACCATGTTGTGCGGCTCTGTGTGCCCGAGCCGGGAGTGTTGCTGTTTTGCTTTGTATACGTGACGCAGGACTTTGTACCAGGAGCTGAGCCTGAAATTGTATGTTACCGTATTTAACCTTACAGGATATATCCAGACTGATCGACTGATGCCAATTCCACCCACAATCTGTTTGTCAGCAGATACACAGTCCTCTCAGTCCACGTGCACTTCACTGCTGGCTTCCATAGTTAATTCAGTTCATGTTCACAAGTCTAAAAGATCAGCGCAGGTGCTCTCTGAATGGGGATTTATTTCAGGAATAAGCTAAAACGCTGCAGTCTACACGAATAACATTAAATCTATGAGAAACCTCATCTGTGATTGGTTATAGAAACCCCGCAATAAATCTGTAATATTCAGTTTTTCTTGACTTCCTCCCAAATGCATGTTAATAACATTCTGGTGTAGTTTCTGAGGCTCTTGACATGGCGGTGTTGTATTGGAAGGCTCCATCCTAATTTACATACAGGATGGGGACAGATATTAGAAGCGCCTCAGTACGATGTCAGCTAACACCGTAAGACACCTCACAACCTCGGTTATCAGATGCATCGTCCTCTGGCCCTGAAACGTCTCCTGGATCCGGAATAATGATAACGTAAACTGGTGAATGGTCGTCGCTCGTGAGCAGACACACACACTGGAAGTACTCAGAGTGAATGTGAACTTTGTCAGAATTTGTTCAGTTTACTAACTATTAGCACTCAGATGGATTATTTTGTTCCACATGAGAATGCCAGCCAGAGTCAGCACATGACTAAGCACTTTACAGAAGTGATCCTACGTGGAATAAATCAGATTTTATCTTTCAGTGAAATGACCCTTTAATGAGTCGTCATTACAGTAACGCACGTTTACCTCCATAGGAAGTATTTGCTGGTATCTGACAGCAATTTGAAGTACATGTAAGAGGAGAACTCATGCGTCACTCATTCAGCCCACATGCTTGATGAAGGAACTGCTGCGCACAAGCTTGACATGAACGTTTTGTATAATGTCGACTGGATGTTTTCAGGACTGATGGCTCCAGAGTGACATGCCATGGCTTTGATGATCCCCCCGGTGAAACTGAAATGGCTGGAGCACCTCAACAGCTCATGGATCACGGAGGACAGCGAGTCGATAGCCACACGGGAGGGAGTCTCGGTGCTCTACTCAAAGCTGCTGGCCAACAAAGAGGCCGTGCTGCTGCCCCAGCAGGTGCTGTGTCTGAAGGGCCCCCAGCTTCCAGACTTCGAGCGTGAATCCCTCTCCAGCGATGAGCAGGAGCACTACCTGGACGCTCTGCTCAGCAGCCAGTTGGCTTTGGCCAAGATGGTCTGCTCTGACTCTCCCTTTGCCGCTGCCCTGCGCAAACGTGTGCTGGTGCTCCAGCGCATCTTCTATGCACTGTCCAACAAATACCACGACAAGGGAAAGGTCAAGCAGCAGCAGCACTCTCCAGAGAACAACTCGGGCTCGGCTGATCTGCACTCGGTCAGCGAGCGGCCTCGCTCCAGCACCGACGCCCTCATTGAGATGGGTGTTCGCACAGGCCTCAGCCTTCTTTTCGCTCTGCTGCGCCAGAGCTGGATGATGCCTCCTCCACCTAGCCCTGGTGGAGGTCCTGGGGGCAACATAAACTTGTGTAATGACGTCATTCACACAGCCATTGATGTGGTTAGCTCCCTGCCACCCCTCTCTCTAGCCAATGAGAGCAAGATCCCACCGATGGGCCTGGACTGCCTGGCCCAGGTCACCACTTTCCTGAAGGGAGTGACCATGCCCAACTCCGGGGCGGATATTTTAGGACGCCGGCTTGCCTCAGAGCTCCTGCTAGGGCTGGCCTCCCAGAGAGGCTCCCTGCGCTACTTGCTTGAGTGGATTGAGATGGCCTTGGCTGCATCAGCCGTGGTCAGTACTATGCAGGAGAATAAGGTGGTACAGAACCAGGAGGGGCTTATCGGCTACGACTGCTTCATGAACATCCTCATGCAGATGAGACGCTCTTTGGTAAGTAAACATTAACGATGCTGGCCGACACTTAGCTTTTTTTTTTGTTTTAGTGGTTTAATAACTCAAACAAATGTCATCCCCTCTGCTTGTGTCGAAGTCACCGCAGCCTGGGCAGCTTTCATCGCTCTGAGCTGTCAAATGGGCTTAAGAATGCCAGGCTCCTTCTGTTCAGTATTAAATTAGACATTCATTCAACCCATTTTTTTCTCATATGGAAAACTGAGGAAACAGTTGCACTGATGCAAAATATGTTCAGGACAGTGAGCAACAAAATTCATCATCTCTTTGCTTCATAGTGCGGCTGTTATGATCTCAGGGTGTGATGAGGGAAAGCATTTACTTGGAGATGATCAGTAAAGCATGAAATAAAAACCTGATGATGTAAGAAATCTCCACTCAAACCTTTCACACTCATAGATGTTATTATGTTTTTTAATGATGTTTGGGACTCTAAAATGTGTTGTGGGAGGTGGGCTGTTTTTGGGTCCTATCAGATGTAGTAGTGCATAGATAATTGCATGTTTCTTTATTGGAGTCTGCTTCAAGGCCTGGTCTTACTGGGTGTAATATCTGCACTTTTATTGGTTGATGCCAACGTGGATTTGTGTGTGTGATCGTCTCAGGGCTCCTCGGCAGATCGCAGCCAGTGGCGAGAGCCCACACGGACCTCTGATGGCCTGTGCTCATTGTATGAGGCAGCACTGTGTCTGTTTGAGGAAGTAAGAGATTTAAATAGTATTTTACCTCAGACTTATTTCCTCATTATACTGTGTTTGTGTACTGTGTCATTTCTGAGAGTGGGTAGCCTGTGCAAGACCATCATGTCACAAGAGGAAATCAGAGAGCAAACATGTGCGGTTGTGTGATCATGTCCTGTTCTTCCAGGTGTGTCGAATGGCGTCAGACTACTCTCGCACCTGCGTCAGTCCAGACAGCATTCAGACCGGCGAGACGCCCGTGGTGTCTGAAACCTGCGAGGTTTACGTGTGGGGCAGTAACAGCAGCCACCAGCTCGTGGAGGGCACGCAGGAGAAGATCCTGCAGCCGAAGCTGGCCGCCAGCTTCGCCGATGCACAGACAGTAAGAGACGACCAGTCACGCCGCCGTAGAGCTGAATGTCTGCGCGTGTCGAGGAAGGAAACGTCTGTTTTCCTGTACTCATCATAAGACGGAGAATCTGTCATGAGCTTCAAATAAAAGTTCGCCTGCTTTTGGCAAATGTGTTGTTGACTTTTAAGGGAAAATATTTTGCCCTGAAGGCGCGAGTTAAACTGATCAGCATAAAAGACGAGTGTGACAGACACGGCGACGTGACGAGAAGGCGCTTAAAGTCAGATTTCACTGGTTCCCACAGGGAAGCTACAGCTGTAGATCAAAGCAGTGTGGCACGCTGCGTTCACTAGAAGGCCTGAGACAGATGCAAGATGGAGGAGAGACGACATCAAGATCTTCATTTCTGTCCAACAATGCCTCCTCTCTGCCTGCTTCAGACAGCTAGAAACCGTATTAATCCACAGTTCTTTTGCCTACAGGGCGATGATATGGAGCATTTCTGTAGAGAGAGGTTGCACTCTATGTGCTGATGCTATGAATGATGGGAAAAATCACAAAAAAAATGCAGGAAAGTGAATAATTGAATATAATGGATTATCAAAAAGTGACATATGGCCGATGGGTCGTCTTACAGCTCACTGTAGCATCGCTTTATCTCATTTCACCAGTTGTTCTCAGCCACTGAGGATGATGTGTGAGAATGCTGAGTCAGCGTACAAACGCGCATCTGTTCCTCCTTTCTCTGCAGATTGAGGCGGGTCAGTACTGCACTTTTGTAATCTCTTCTGACGGCTCCGTCCGGGCCTGCGGGAAGGGCAGCTACGGCCGCTTGGGCCTCGGGGACTCGAACAACCAGTCGACGCTCAAGAAGCTGACCTTCGAACCCCACCGCGCCATCAAGAAGGTGTCGTCGTCCAAGGGCTCAGATGGCCACACGCTGGCCTTCACTACGGAGGGTGAGGTGTTCAGCTGGGGTGACGGTGATTATGGCAAACTGGGTCACGGGAACAGCTCAACACAGAAATACCCTAAACTTATCCAGGGGCCACTGCAGGGGAAGGTAGGGATTCACCCAGCTTTCCAGTCAATTTCACACATTGTGTTGGCATGGTGCAGTCATAGATTTACAGCAGCACTGAGTGCAGGTACCACCGTCTTTTTGCCCCCCTTCACTCGGTGCGAAGTTTTCCCATCAGTAACAGTAACGGTGTCAAAATTCAGGAAGAAACGTGCTGGTGGTTTGCAGTAAGCTCTAATAGCTGCTTCCTCCTCTGCTGCCTGTTGTGACTGTGGATGTCTGTGTGTTTGCTGTCGTGATGCTGTATGTGGTGTTTCTTCTCCGTCAGGTGGTGGTTTGTGTGTCTGCTGGCTACAGACACAGCGCTGCAGTCAGTGAGGATGGAGAGCTGTACACGTGGGGTGAAGGAGACTTTGGAAGATTAGGTAAGTTACTGATTTATTCTGAGATGAGATGAACTTCTCAACATACGTCTGTGTTTTCAGACAGTTCGCAGTGCGGCTCTGCTGGTGTCAGCAGGCTGTTACACTTCTCCACAGAAAAACATGCTTAAGACGAGCTCACACCAGCAACATGGCAGCGAAGCCGTTCCTGCTTTATTGTTTTTGATCAGTTTCTGTGGCCATCAGCCCGTCTGTGGTTTGCTGGTTTGACATTTGCAGGGTTTGATTCAGCCGACAGCTTTGTCGTCTCACAGCATGTGTTACCGTCTCCAGACCTCAGCCTGAATCATAGTTCTCTTCGTCCTGTAAAACGGTGGCATTGTGCACTAATAATAAAACAAATGGAGTGAAATTCACTGAGGCTGCTAACTGCAGGCACAGTTCGGCAGCATGGATGCAGCACTGGTCAGACGACGTGCTCAGTCTGTAACGTAGCGTTCATCTTCCCTCCTCGTGTCATGGGCTGGAAGTGTTCTTTGTGATTCTGGGTCTGATATCAGGGGACATCTTGCTTAGCTGAACAGATTGTGCGCTGAATACTGTTTGTATTGGCAGGTTTCTTAAAGTCATGACACTTTTCAGTACAAAGCACATATTGTCAAGTTATGTCAGTTTTATATATAAAACCCAAATTTACAAATATGCTTCAGAGGGATTTACAATCTTTCCAGTGTACAGCTCCCTCTATGCTGACGTGCAGCAGACTGCGTAGTGGAGCGTGTTTGAGGGGCGCTAATGAACTTTCCCAGCACAGCCCGAACGCATCGTACTGTCAGAAGAAGTCAGAGGTCAGAGAGCTGCGTGAGGCGGTCAGGGAGCACGTGTGATGAAGATGCCGCTTCTTTAAAGAGCTGACACGAGTCGAGCTGCAGCGTGTCCTGACAAATCTGACAAATCACTCCGCTCAAAGTGTCCAGTGAAAATGATTCCCGTCCAAAAAGTGAAAATATTCCTGCTCGTCACGCCGTTTTCGCTGCCCGCCCTCTGTCTCTCTCACTCCTCTGATTTGCTGAGTTAAGAGTTGAATCCATCCAGTCCAGGCTTGGTGGTGACTGTTTGAACAGTGAGAAGATGAACCACGATGGTTTTGGTGAATTTTATTCCGTTTTTGTCGCTTTTGAATGAAGTATGTTGTCACTGTTTCTGTGAGTGGAGTCTGGTGAGAGAGGTCGCAGCAGTTTCTGGTTAAACAAACAGATCGTACTCTTTAACAGAAAGGTCGATCTGATGACACTTATTATAACAGCCTGAGTCTGTCGGAGGGATCACGTTCCACCCTGTTTCGCGGCTGACGGCTGCAGCGCTCTCGCTAAATACTGAAAAAACTTCAAAAATTGTCGTCTCCATCAGTCGCTTGGACACAAAAAGGGTCCATAATCAGATAATAAGTGACCCGAATTCCTCCTGCGTGGACATGTGAACCAGCACCAACTGGAAACTGAAAATTAAACATAGGTCAAGCTGGTACGAGCGAATCATTCAACATCAGGGCGTAGAACATTATTTTATTTGCTTTATAAGGAATATTCAAATGTCATTTTTGGCCATTTTTGCCAATTCACACAAGGAGAAACTGCTCATTTCCAGGTTTAAACGGCTCGACCCTTTTCATTGTTTGGGATTGCAGGTCACGGTGACAGCAACAGCCGGAACATTCCCACCCTGGTTAAAGACATCAGCAATGTGGGAGAGGTGTCGTGTGGTAGCTCCCACACTATCGCACTGTCCAAGGATGGACGCACGGTGTGGTCCTTTGGAGGAGGGGACAACGGTGCGTACAGACGTCTGCTGTGAAACGTTTACTTTCACGTTCATACTGTAAATGGATCTAATGTAAAGGAAAAACACGTCGTCCTGCAGGAAAACTCGGTCACGGTGATACCAATCGAGTCTACAAGCCAAAAGTGGTGGAGGCCCTGCAAGGCATGTTCATCAGGAAAGTGTGTGCAGGAAGCCAGTCGTCTCTCGCCTTAACCTCAACCGGACAGGTAGGACGTCATACCTGCGTTCTTTACCAAGACGCAATAGAAGCTGTGGTCTAATGAGAAGAAGTGGAGCCTTCGGTTTCCTGAGCAGCTGTCTCTGAAGGAGCTTTGAGCAGATGTTTCTGCACTCTGACCGACAGCTGTTCGGACTGTCGCTGACAGTGACATATTTTAAGATCAGGACTTGTTACGCAACGAAGGTTTCATGTCATTTCCCTCTTTTTTTCTCATCAGAAGAGTTTTTGTCGGGGAAAGGACCAAAATAAAATGCCTTGCAGCGTGAATAGCGGAAGTCTTGGCCTAATGTTGGTTTGTCTTTTAGGTGTATGCTTGGGGCTGCGGTGCTTGCCTGGGGTGTGGTTCTTCTGAGGCCACGGCACTCAGACCCAAACTGATCGAGGAGCTGGCGACCACCAGGGTGGTGGACATCTCCATCGGGGACAGTCACTGCCTGGCCTTGTCCCACGGTACTTGTCTTTCTCCCTCTCTGTCTGTTGTTTGTAAAGGAGTTTATCTGCGGATGAAACGTACGCGGCCGGCGCTGCATTGACGGGAACGTACTTGCATGCTGTCAGGGATCAATGCTCAGTGCTGCCGTACAAACAGCTTAATCTGCTGCCTCTGTCAGCCACAGTTTGAGTGTCATTTTGCATTTTATTTGTTTTGTTTTATTTGTTAAACATCTGGCACAACTGTTGCAAGTAGCATGATGTAATAGCAAATACATAGACAAATTTGTTTAAGCTAATTCTTAACTCGAGCCTGGCATGAAACAGGTCATATTTCAGCTCAGCGCAGCTCAAACTCTACCTCATTGTCATTCAGCGTAGTTTCAGCTGCGGTATGAACAATCACTGCAGCCGTGTCTAATGTCCTGTTGCTTTTCTTCCACTCAAAACACCATCCAGACAATGAAGTGTATGCATGGGGCAACAACTCCATGGGCCAGTGTGGCCAGGGGAACTCCACAGGGCCAATCACCAAGCCCAAGAAGGTGGTCGGCCTGGACGGAGTCGCTATTCAGCAGATCTCAGCCGGCACTTCCCACAGTCTGGCCTGGACCGCCCTGCCCAGAGACAGGTCAGCCACCATCAGACAAACACTGACCGGAGTGAAGGTGACATGACTGTAACCTGGGTTTCACAGTGGGGGGGGGTGGGGGTGGGGGGGCAGGTTGAAGGTGAGTGCTGATGTCACAACACCCGTGAACCTCTGTGCTTAATGAGGATTGTGAAACGTAAGTCAAAGGTCTGGAGCTGCACGTGAAATGTACAGCAGTAATTATACGAGACTGTTAGGATCGCGCTGTCTGCGTGACGACCTGCAGCACACACACGCTGAAGCATCCATTCTGTTATTCTTATAAGCTCACCTTTAGATCAACCAAGCAGCTTTCTCACTCAAAGTGGAGTCTTGTGTGTTTTTTGTTTGCCAGTGTGCACAGAGAGACCGTGAGACGACATGAATTTACCAGTTTTTGGTATTTTAATATCAGCTGGAGCAGAGAGACACAGAGAGTCTCACTGTTTTGTCCACAAGATGCCTCTTGAAGAGAAAAGTGCCACATCACATCACACTGTACATCAGTACTGTCCACAAAGTTCATATACAGTCAACATCAGTTTATTTATTTTATCACCAGCTCCTGACATTTATTTTAAGTCTTATCTTATCTTATCTTGTGAAGTGTTCACAGGAAATAAAGTCTACATTATTCAGCCTTGGCGTATCATAAAACATGAGTTCAAACATAACAGAACTTGTCGTTTTCTGAGAGTTGACTGGTTGTTGGGCTCTCTTCCTCTTGAATCCCAGTTTGCCGCTCAGCCTGTAAACATGTTGTCTGACGTCGTCTGTTGTTCTGGGCTTTAAAACACGACCCTCATGATGTCAGACTAAAGAAAGCCTCTTTGAGAGGAGTGGACACTCAGAGGGCACGTGGGGTCTAATGAGAGACAGTGAGTTGCATTGTGGGAATTGTAGGATCCAGTGTTTTTGGAGCTTGACCCATGCTGGGGACTAAAAGTCACCTCTGGCTCTGCTGCTTCAGCTGTGACTGTTCTTTATTGAATCTGTCTTTTCTGAGTCCCCTGACTTCATGACTGGCTTCATCAACCACACTCTCTCCTCTTCCACTCGAGCACCTGTGAAGCTCCAGAACGCTTGTCAATATTTACTCGCTCTGGCTCTGTAGGCAAGTGGTGGCTTGGCACAGGCCCTACTGCGTGGACCTTGAAGAAAGCACCTTCTCCCACCTGCGCTCCTTCCTTGAACGCTACTGTGACGGCATCAACAGTGAGGTTCCTCCTCTCCCGTTCCCCTCATCCAGGTCAGTACACGCACATTTCTCCATATATGCTGATAGAAAGTAAAACTATAACATGATGCGGAACTTCTCTATTTGCAGGGAGCATCACAACTTCCTCAAGCTGTGCCTTCGGCTTTTGTCCAATCACCTGGCTCTGGCTCTGGCCGGGGGCGTGGCCACCAGCATCTTAGGTCGGCAGGCCAGACCCCTGAGGAACCTGCTCTTCAGACTGATGGACTCCTCTGTGCCTGATGAGATTCAGGAGGTGAGACAAAGGAGACTCGCTGCTGATCATGAGGAGGATTAGCAGCAAATTAAAATCTGAGATTCGCTTTAAAACGTCCGCTTAAAAATACGTATATGGGGCTGAAATACGTATATAACAAGCTGATTATTTTCTGATGTTGATGTCTGATGATTTCTAACTGTTCAGATACTCAGTTTACTTTGATAAAACACACAAAAAGCACCAAATTCTCGTATTTGAGAAGCTGGAACCATCACTGTTGCTTGTAAAACGATTGGTTGATTATCAGAATAGCTGCAGATGAACTTATGACGTCGCCTTGAAAAGCATCCTGTTCTTTTACTGGTCATGTGTTAAACCGTCATCACGCTGTGAATCCTCTCCGTCACCTGACGGGTGTGTGTTTGCCCCGTCAGGCGGTGATTGAGACTCTGTCCGTGGGGGCGACCATGCTGCTGCCTCCACTCAGAGAGAGGATGGAGCTGCTTCACTCGTTGTTGCCTCAGGGCCCTGACAGATGGGAGAGCCTCTCCAAAGGCCAGGTACCGTATGCTGCCTGACACACACACACACACACACACACACACACACCTGAACCTTTTCGCTTCGTGACCGTGGAGCAGCAGCCTGTGAGGAACGCCGCAGGGTCCATGTGACTGCATGCACTTCAGTTCAGTTAGCTTAGCTTAGTTAGCGTTTGATTCTCTGTTTCAGGATGTTTCCTCTTTTATTTTGTGGTAATCAGTGGAGACGTGGACGATGCTGAATACTGACATTTGTGTAGTTCTTTAATCTCATAATTACCCGTTAAAATCAGGTCACAACCACCAGGTTAAACACCACTGATGTAACAGAATATAGTAAGGTGTGTATACATTAAGCATTGCTTCATGCGTTCGCCGATGGGTTTGAAAGTACGGTCAGAGCGCCGTTTGGTTAATGGTCACTGTGTTTGGCTGGCTGTGTGGGCACAGAGAAAAGCTGTGTTTGGTTCTTCTGAGTGGCCTCTTGCAGCCACAAACCTTCCCAATATGCATTTCAACAATAGGAAACCAGTCTGTGCAGAGCTGCCTGCTCGGCAGCAGTTCCAGTTTTACAGAGCAGGGAATGGTTGTGACCAACTGTGCAAGATTTTGCCCTGAAATGAATAATGGCGGTGAATCTTACTTGAATGTGTGCGTCCACAGAGGATGCAGCTCGACATCATCCTGACCAGCCTGCAGGACCACACCCACGTGGCCTCGCTCCTGGGTTACAGCTCGCCCGCCGACGGCCCCGAGGTGCTTTCGTCTGGCCCGGGCTTTACAGCTTCCCCGGACCCCGCGTACAGCGCCACGGCGGGCCACCCCGACACCCACCTGGCTGAGATCCTCATGAAGACGCTGCTCAGGAACCTGGGCTTCTATACTGTAAGGAGACGCTGCATGAGCTCCGTCAGAGAGCCAGAGTTTGCTCTTATTGATTTCATTTTCTGCGTTACTCAGTAACAAACCATTATTTGTGGGATCATTATGATCTATTTAGAATTGACAAAGGCGGACATTATTCAGGAAGGAAGTCATCAGTGACGTCGACGTATCGAGCGCCGTTGTTGCTCTCCTCCGTCTCTCAGCCTTCTCTCAGTATTCGAGTGCTGGAGGCAGAGCATGACTCATATATAATCCTTTCTTATTATCACCTGCTGCCTTTTTCCTGGCACAGCAGTGGCTGGTTCCTGTGCCTCGTTCTCTGAAGACGCCATTTATTGATTGTAACACACACACAGGCTGTTTTGCAGTGTGTCTGATTATGCAGGTCTGAGCAGAGACGGATGATTAGACTGCAAGGCTTTCTGCCTTTGAGTCACCTCTTGTGGATATTTGTGCTCTCCTCACTCGTTCCTTTATCTCCACAGCTCTGTTTTCTGTTTTGAGGGAAATCACAAATGAAAGAACTTAAATAATTGATTGATTACATAAAAACAGAACTGAATGAGGTTTTTGTGCTCTAAATTTGACGATGCCAAGAATCCAGATTTCAGAAGGAGGATGAAACAAAGGCGTGATTCTGTGTACGTGTCACAGAATTCAGCCTCTATAATTGGCTCATGGTTGCTGTTTGCCATGTTACATTCCTGCTGTATTAATAGAAATGGGAGCATGTTGATTCTAATCTACAAATCTGAGAACAAATATTTTTCGAAGGACAAACAGGAGAAAGAACACAGATTCATTTGGGCATGAGAGTCATGTCTAATGCTTTTAAATCTGCACAAACTGCGGCTTCCTGAACATTTCCTGGACTCTGTTCCCTCTGGCTCTGATATCTGTTGCTTCTGCCCCTCTGTATTAATAAGTTCGCTCACCTCGCACACCCGTTGGTACATCTTTAGACTTCATATCTGATTTGTGTGTGTTTGCCTTGTGCAGGATCAGGCATTTGGAGAGCTGGAGAAGAACAGCGATAAGCTGCAGCAGGGCACGTCCTCATCTGACAGCAGCCAACCAGCTCACCTCCACCAGCTCCTGTGTTCCCTGCAGAAGCAACTGTTAGCATACTGCCACATTAACTCTGTGACTGAGGTATGACCCCGAACTGTCCCCGTGTTTGTTGATGTTCGCCCTGTTCAAACACGCTCGCTCTCTTCCATAGATAAGGGTTTTATTATGGTGGAAAGAGCTTTTACACGATAAAAACTCCTCCTGCGCACTCTAAACTCCTTGGTCCGGTGCCATTGGGGTCATGTGACTGAGGTCTTGTGGCGACACTGGTGATAACGCGATGTTTCAGTGTGGATTACACAAAGTTACGCACCAAGCAGACTTAAAGGCAGATTCTCCTTGATGATCGTCGTATTCTTTGTCAGTAACGTTCTGATCTTCACGTTTCTGTGCAGAACTCCAGCAGCGTGGCTCTTCTCCACAAACATCTGCAGCTCCTGCTGCCTCACGCCACAGATATCTTCTCCCGCTCAGCTACTTTGATAAAGGAGAGTTCCTGGAACGGCAGCATACGGGAGAAGCTACAAGGTGAAGCGGATCGATCGATCTCTTTCCAGCCAGGCTGGAATGCCTCCATGTCTCCCGCTCCGCCCATGTTAACCTCGGCCCGTTCAGCCTCTTCTCTTCTCCTTTACTTCTGCCTTCCATCATGAAACACTCATTGTTTCTGTTGATCTGTTGTTCTTTCTTAGAATCTTTTTCACATTTTACCTCATGCTTCAAACTCAAGGTTATGGTTGTTTTGATGTTAAACTATAGGCTCTTTTACTCACAGTAAACAGAAATAAAAATCTTTTCATGACCCCGCCCCCCACTTTTTCTCCCTTTTTACTTTGTGTGTTTTTAATCTGAAGTAATTTTCCAGTCAGCATTGATGTTTCTTCCTCTTGTCATTGCCGCTGTTTTAAAACTCTAAACACTGGTCCTGTCTATCATCTGCAGACGTGATCTACGTGTCCGCGGCAGGCAGCATGCTGTGCCAGATAATCAACTCCTTACTGCTGCTTCCGGTGTCGGTGGCGAGGCCTCTGCTGAGCCACCTGCTGGACCTGCTGCCTCCTCTGGACCGCCTCAACAGACTGCTGCCTGCCGCCTCCCCTCTGGAGGACCAGGAGCTGCAGTGGCCTCTTCATGGTGAGCAGGAAGCAAGAAACAACCTTTATATCCATCGGATCATCAATTTTTTGGATTTCTTGGAAACATGAAACCACAAGTAGAATTCATGCTAACCGTCGTCCACTGTCGCCTCTTCTAACTCTCCAGGTACGTCAGACTTTGCTGAGCCGGCCTCGGGAATGTCCCTGCCGCCGCCGGCGCTCTCCTGGGTGTGGCTCGTGGATCTGGAGAGGACGGTCGCTCTGCTGGTAGGCCGCTGCCTCGGCGGAATGCTGCAGGGAGCTCCTACCTCGCTGGAGGAACAGGACACTGCTTACTGGCTCAAAACGCCGCTCTTCAGCAACGGCTTGGAAATGGACATCCCACAGCTGGGTAGGGAGTGGACAGATGCAGGACTGTGCTGGCAGTTAGCCCAGCTGTTGTGAAGTCCAATTCCAGAGTTAATCTCTTGGACCGCCTCACAGTCTTGAGTCTTGCCTGTTTATTCGATTATTCTTTGGCAGTTTCCTCTGTGAGTTGTCGAGCTGATGAATGTTTGTTCGCTCGTGTCCTTCAGACGCCTGCATCAGCTCATTACTGGAGGCAGCTCTGTCTGGAAATGAGGAGCAGAAGCCCTTTGACTGCACGCTGCAGCCCGACTTGAGTGTCTTAGTGGATTTGGCTCTGGGCTCCTCTAAAGAACCTGCCAACAGCCTCTGGATCAACATGCAGGACTACGCCATCAGCAAAGGTCTGCCTTTTGACCAGGCACCTAATGACTTCTGCTGTCTCTGAGGAAGAGACACTCGTCTCTAAACATAAGTGACAGAGTGCTGACTGTGTTTTCTGTTTGCAGACTGGGACAATGCCTCTCTCAGTAACGAGTCCCTGTTGGACACTGTGTCCAGGTTTGTGTTGGCGGCCTTGTTGAAGCACACGGGACTGCTGGGCCAAGGCTGTGGAGAGGGCAGGTACTGTGGCAGGATATGTACGATGTGTCGCAGGTGCCCACACTGTTCCATAGTGCCAGCCTGAATTAAACACATGTGACATGAACGCTGACTGGTTTATATTTTCCCATCAGGTACCAACCATCAAAGTCCCTCGCAGAGGTCTATCGCAGTGTTTATAAGGTACGAAACCGCCTGCTGGCCTGTAAGAACATGGATTTCATCCAGACGAGATCTTCTTCGCGCGAGAGGAGGGTGAGTAAACAAGCTGCACATGTTTTCTAATGAGATGCTTCCTCTGCGAATGGATGGGACAGAGACACTCACGGACGTCCTCCGGTTCGGTCAGATTTCAGACAATCAGGACTCTCTGGACATGGACCCTCAGGAGCACTCGTTCACCCGAACCATCGATGAGGAGGCAGAGCTGGAGGAGAGAGCCGACCGCGAGAGAGAAGAGGGTCATCAGGAGCAAGACGACGAAGAGGAGGACAGGGAGCATGAAGTAATGACTGCTGGAAGTAAGTGCAGCAGCCTGGCAGTGTGCTCAGGAGCAGTGTGATCAGACTCCGTTCAGTGTTTTAAACCCTGCCTGCCGCCATTCTTTCACACCTCTGCTCTATGACTTACTGACTGGTGGAAAGTGATCAACAGCTTTCTTTCACTGTATCAGCCTGAAGCTGAATCCTGTTGATGTTTGCCCGTGTTGGTTTAGTTCTGCTGAAAGTCAAGTTCTCAGGGTTCCAGTCAGGTGTCATTTAGGTGCAGGAGTTTAGATGGAAACCAGTTTATATGCATGTCTCAGTTCATGGTTTAGTTCCATGGACAGAAAAGTGTTTCACACAGTTTATAATGAGTCACGATCAGCTTGTGTAATCTTGCTCGGTGTGGTTTCTGCCATGCGTTAACGAGAGGGCCTTCACACTGACACGCAGATGGAAATACTGTAGAGTCAGTTAAGTTACTTCTTATCTCATGTGCAGATATCTAATTAATTAATTGTTGTAGAACATTTGGTCTGAATGTGACAGTGTTAGACAGCCTTTTGACGTGTTTGCATGGCCTTTGGTTATGAACTCTGCACTCTGGCTGGCGCTTGTCCTCTAACCCAGCATCTTGTGTGTGTGTTTGATTCGTGTGTGTGTGTGTGTGTGTGTGTGTGTGTGTGTGTGTGTGTGTGTGTGTGTGTGTGTGTGTGTATGTGCATCTCGCACAACACAGAAATCTTTCAATGTTTCCTCTCAGCGCGGGAGGTCGCTCGCAGTCGGGACAGAGAGCGAGCCAGCAGCAGCACTGGACTGGGCTCCGGCTCCGTTTCCAGGGGCGGAGGCGGAGGAGGCGGGGAGGAGGACGCCATTCTGTCGCAAGAGGGGAGGCGGGGCAGCACGGGTCTCCCCGAGGGCCAGGACCTGTACACGGCAGCCTGTAACTCCGTGATCCACCGCTGTGCCCTGCTGCTGCTGGGGGTGAGCCCTGTGCTGGGCGAGCTGACCAAGCAGAACCAGGAGGAGGGTCAGACCCAGTCCGCCACGGGAACACAGGAGTGTCTGAGCTTCATGACCAGGTCAGAGCCCGGCCCAGCCACACAGTCAGGAGGGGGGGGGGGGGGTGTCAGTGGAAGCAGTCTGTGTTGACACATAAACAGTTGTTCCTGTAGTGATTTAGTGCTGCAGAAACGTCCCTCACCTGAAGAGGTGCAGGACGTTTTTTAATTAGAAAGCTGGTGGTTCGATCAGTGACACTCATTGGGCAAAATACTGAACCCCAAATTGGTGTCTGGGTTTGTGTTTTAATGGTTGTTATGAGCAGGGGGCACCTTGCAGCCTCTGCCAGCAGTGTGTGAGTGTGTGAACGCTGGCTTGTGTTGTAGAGCTTTGAGTGGTCGGCAGGACTCGAAGCACTAAATACAGAAAATGCAGTCCATTAAGCATTTTTTCAAGATGTGTGTGTAACAACACTCGCAGTCCTCTGTGAACATCATCATGTGCTCACTGTAATTGTTTCTCCTGAAGTGAGTCCAAAGTCAGAGATGGTGGAGAGCACCTGCAGGTCCCATACTGAGCATAGATGTGTTAGAAAGTTTGGCCTCAGATAATCCAGTGGGTGCTTTCCAAAATTAGTCTTTTAGTGCAAAACTCAGTTTCTCCCTGGACGTTTTTTCTTGCTGCTCTGCAGAAGAAGAACAGTAACACAAAGTGGAAACCTGTACTGAGAAGGATGGAGGATGCTCGTTTAGTGCGGCCCTCTCAGATTGCATATTAGCTCTTGCTGACGGGTGCATTTCTGCCCAGAACAGGGACTATGGATTTTGTCCCCTATGTTTCATACTGAAATCTCTTTATGAAGGAATCTATTTGCAGCCGGTGGGCAGAGACAGAATCATTACAGCGTCCGAGTCTTTTGTCAGTGTGCATACTTTATGAGCTTTATGAAACCTTCTTTAATATTTGAGCTTGAACATATTGGAAAAAGACTAATTAGCCAACAAGGCGTAAGCCAGTAGGAAGTTTAATCGGACCAGTGTCTCAGCCAGCATTGGCTTTGAATACAAAACCCACTAAAATTAGATCAAATCTGCAGATATTTTGTATTCTGTCTGTCCACAGCCAGACAATGTGTGTCCAGTCTAAAGATCTGTGGACAGGCTTCTTCTCATTGTTGGCCCCTGTGATGGGAATTAAATTAAAACCTTTGTATTTACCATTGATACACAGGTGTACGTGTTATTGAGCCTCGTCCACCCACAGTCAGACGTTTTCTGTCAGAGTTTTGGAGATTCTCAACCTACTTTTCACTTGTTTCTGCAAGTTTCATCTGAAGGTTAACACACAGTGTATTTATAGTCCACGCTCCACCTGGAGCACCTGGTTCCTGCTCTCTGGGGCCTGTGGCGGGCCTTTAGTTTGAGGGCCCTTAATAGAATCTGTCACGGTGAACGTATTACCTTGCCCTTTTACACACTGTGTTTCGGGCCCGGTGCCGTTTGCAGGAGTGATTGAGTGCAGCGTTGGGAATTGTTTGGCTTTATCTTTGGGCCTAAAATCATTTTTAGATCTTGTTCACTTCAGTTATATTTGTAAGGTGCTGCCGCGACAGGTGATTAACCAGCTCGTGTGATGTGTTTGCAGGAGTGAGAGTCTGAGTGCAGAGAGCCGTTCGGTGCAGAGCAGCCCGAGCTACAGGCTGATGAAGTCCAGGAGCGAGTCTGACCTCTCCCAGCCCGAGTCAGACGAAGAGGGTTACACCCTGGTACAGCACACACACACACACACACACACACACTCACACACTCTTATCCTGCTCTTCTCTGTCTCACCGCTCAGGCATTTTGTGTTTACGAGCTGCATGCCAGCCGACAGCTGACCGATACGTACTGACTGCAGAGCTCCATCAGGCTTCATGTGTGTTTCTCTTTCAGAGCGGAAGGAGGAACGTCGACCTGGACTTGGCCTTCTCTCACAAAAAGAGAGGTAAGGATCACCTGCTGAAATGCTCTGCTCTAATGTTGCGAGTAAGGATGATGCAGGTTTTCATGGTCATCAACCATATGTTACTCTTGTCTCTCTGTCTTTTCACCCCTCTGTGGATAGTTTATTTGCTTCTTTTGGGGCAGTTGAGCCCCAAACACAAGAGGAGCTCCAAGCAAGTAAACGATGGCATGTTTCTTCCTCTTGTTAGCTCGTACCTCCATGACTGCGACGCCCCCCATTCATCTGTCATGACGAGGGTCTTCATCTCAAGACTCTTCATGTTCTGCTCTCTGAGCTAATGCGTAGACAGCAAACAGACATAAAGAACATACAGATGTGCCCATTGTACAAATAACAGTTCATTCCTCTGCTTGGAGTCTGTGTTACTTTGCACAATGGTGGCTCATTCCCTGTCAAGAGTGTGATTTTATCTTTTTAACGCTGAAGAGTTTTCATGAACTTACCAGTCGCACTTTTAAAGAAATCATCAGTACTGACAGACTTCAGTGCTTTTAGGTGGAAAGGCTAGCCCTGGTTACCATTTCACTCCTCAACTGCAGCACTTTTCCCTCAGTGGGTTTGGAAACCCAGCGCGCCCATTATCGATGAATTCATAATGGCTGATGAAGGCTTGTGCCCGCATGGAGAATCAGCATTTGGCCATCTGATGAACTCGTATAGAGTAATGATGCATTGCACTGCATAGCTCTTAGGTGCTTTCAAGCAACATGGTCCATCCATCAAAGTTATGCTGTGAATTTATGTGTCTGAAAGGCTTTTCTCCCTCTCCTCCCGCCTGCAGGCCTGCTTCACAGCTCCCCAGACTCCCTGGCCGAGTCCTGGTTCCGGGCCAAACTGAGCCGCCAGCGGAGCTACAGCTCGGCACACTCCTATGAGGAGTCGGACCTGGACCTGAGCCGCTCTCTGGGCATCCATGCTCTCATCGACAACATGGTCAGCTTCATCAGCGGTGATGTGGGCCTGGCTCCAGCCTTCAAGGAGCCAGAGGAAAGTATGTCCACCAGCCCACAGGCGACCATCCTGGCCATGGAACAGCAGCAGAGCAGGGCAGAGGTGAGCTCAGGACGGCTCCCAGTCTGTCTGTCTCTGTCCGTCTGTCTCTCTGTCCGTCTGTCTCTCTGTCTGTCTGTCTCTCTGTCTGTCTGTCTGTCTGTCCGTCTGTCTGTCTCTCTCTAAGTACTCTAAGTGAGGCACACAACACTTTTATTGCCGTCAGGCCTCATGAAACTGAAATGCAAACGTATTTTGACAACAGGCACTGGGGATATAGTGATTTTGTGCTCGATCATTAAGTTGTTGAGCTGATTCTGATGTTTTTGCTTCACATGAGGAATCGCAGCCTTCAGCAGAGAACTCCTCAAGACATCAATCTGTAACACAAATATGTATTTGCATCTTTGAAGAAGTGAAAGTAATTTCCCTGAAGCAGCTCGTCACTGTAGCTTTAGCACGACGGTGTGTGTGGAACAGTCAAATAAACTGTGTGTGTGTGTGTGTGTGTGTGTGTGTGTGTGTGTGTGTGTGTGTGTGTGTGTGTGTGTTCATGGTAATGAAGGAACACGTCATCCAGTACAACTGTGTGTATTTTTATACACTGTTTGTCTTTTCTTTGGATTTCATGCCAACAAAATATTGAATATCACCAGATTTATCCTTTTACACCAAAGCTTATGTAGTGGTCAAATATATTAAGCTGATTTTCTAAAAATAACAACATATTATTGATAATAAGTGAGTAAGCAAGAAAAATACAGTCCAAGAGCCGCTTTTGACTCTATTCTGGGATGTTCTTCATCTCCAGCTGCGGTTGGAGGCGCTCCACCAGATCGTGGTGTTGATCTCCGGCATGGAGGAGAAGGGCAGCCAGCCCGGGAACGCTGATCGATCCTGCAGTGCCTTCCAGTCCTCCTCCCTGCTCACCTCCGTCAGGTTGCAGTTCCTGGCTGGTTGTTTTGGCCTCGGCACCGTGGGCACCGGAGGGCTGAAAAGAGAGAGCGTGCAGCTACATCACTATCAGGTGCGAGGCTGCTCACCTGCCGAGCAAACACTTCAGTTTGAGGGCTTTTCAGCCTGTTGACGTGGTGGCAGAGCGCTCGCTGATTGTGTTTGGATGAACTACGAGTAATAACCATGTTCACTGCGTTTTTACCTGCGAGTGTGTACTGTTGTTTTGCAGGATGGTATAAAAGCAGCTAAGAGGAGCATCCAGATGGAAATTCAGACGGCCGTTCATAAGATCTACCAGCAACTGTCAGTCACACTGGAGAGAGCTCTGCAGGCGAACAAGCACCACATAGGTAACAGAGCCTCAGTGACGTGCTGAGATGAAAATACTCAGATGGTTAAACTGACATTTATCACAAAATCCTGTGACATTAACTCACTAAATCCTTCTGGGACCTGTTCACACTTGTCCTTTCAAAGCCGTTCATGTATTTGTCAAGAGGTTCATCCAGGGCGACTTTCAGAGCAGGCTCAGCTCGTTATGGTGAGATATTTAGGGCCTGGCCATTCTCAGACGACACTTTCATCTCCACCCTCTCTCCTGTTCCTTCTCCATCCTAGAAGCCCAGCAGCGCCTCCTGCTGGTGACTGTTTTTGCACTGAGTGTTCGATACCAGCCAGTAGATGTCTCCCTGGCCATCTCCAGTGGGCTGCTCAATGTTCTGTCCCAGCTCTGTGGGACAGAGACCATGCTGGGACAGCCGCTGCAGCTGCTGCAGAAACCTGGAGTGTCCCAGCTCAGCACCGCCCTCAAGGTGGCCTCCACACGCCTGCTGCAGATACTGGCCATCAGCACCGGGTAAGGGCTCTAAAGGACGTCTAAAACTGGAGGACAGGTGTTTCCTTCACATGAGTAAACCTGATCCAGTGCAAAGATTACATCAACAGCTTTGTCTTTCCCTGGATTTGCAGGACGTATGCAGACAAGTTAAGTCCCAAGGTTGTCCAGTCGCTGCTGGACCTGCTGTGCAGTCAGCTGAAGAACCTGCTGTCTCAGGCTGGAGTCACTCTCCTCTCACCTGGAAATGACCAGGAGGACAACAAACACGAGGACAGTGCAGACTCTGAAAAGAAAGACTTCAGAGGTGATGAAGAGTTTTCCCTTTAATGGAAAGTGTCTTTGTCCAGTCAAGAGAAGTCCTGTTGTCCCTCGTGTGTTTGATCACACACGGTGCTGTTTCTCATCATCAATGATCTGATTTGTTGACAGTTTTTCCATGATAACCACTAAATGGTAAATATACACGGACCCTGATAGAAAGAACTATTACAAAATGTGTTTTTGTCAACAACAAAAGACGAATTGACGGTCGGTCAAACAATCAGGAAACAAGAGACAGTTTTACACAGTCTGTGATGTCGTAGTACACACAAAGATGGAAACTGTCAACTGACAAAAACCAAGACGTGTGTAAACACAAGAAATTATAAGTAAATATATAACTGGGAATTATTCAAATGAGTAAACTGGGATTAACATTTCAGTTGTTTTTTTTTATTACATTTGGGCATTTACAGACCCATTTTTATCAACCCAGAACAAAGACAAAGTGTATCTGAAGAACAAACACAGACAGCAACAACAAAAACTTAACTACCATTCACCACCACCAACACCACCACCCCCGCTCCGTCCGTCCTGCACGGTGTTAATCAGAATACAGTGATGAACAGGGAGACAGACAGACAGACTTAATTAATTAAGTCTGGTGCCAAAATGACTCTTGTGCTTGTTAGAAACGTCTCTGACGTGCAGCCCGTAATCGTCTTTGTGTTGGTTTGGTTTTGTTTTTCAGCTTTGATCCGGAAGCAGCACACGGCTGAGCTACACCTGGGAGACTTCTTAGTCTTCCTCAGGAGAGTGGTGTCCTCCAAGGCTATCCAGTCCAAGATGGCCTCCCCTAAATGGACTGAGGTGCTGCTCAACATCGCTGCACAGAAATGCTGCTCAGGTACAACCAGGTTATGTCACACAGCACTCATGAAAGCAACGCAGCTGAGACGTTAGCTCACGGTGGCTGTTACCTGCAGGGGTCCCTCTGGTGGGAAACTTGAGAACTCGGCTGCTGGCTCTTCATGTGTTGGAGGCTGTCCTGCCGGCCTGTGAGGCCAATATGGAGGATGACCAGATGACACAGGTATACCACTTCCATTGCTCTGTCCGCATCCGCAGTAACAGACTGTTATCAGAGAGTGAGCAAGCAGAATTTGTGCTCTTGTAGGTTGTGGAGCGGCTGTTCTCCCTGCTGTCCGACTGCATGTGGGAAGCTCCCGTTGCTCAGGCCAAACACTCGATCCACATTAAAGAGAAGGTCCAGGAACTCAAACTCCAGGTGTGCAGCCAACCAGTCTCCTTTCCCGACGTGTGTCCTGATGACAGCGATCTGTTTGAGTGACCGACAGGTTCTTTAATCCACAGGGGGAGGCAGAGGAGGAGGACGAGAACCTTCCCATTCAGGAAGTGTCCTTTGACCCCGAGAAGGCTCAGTGTTGTGTGGTGGAGAACGGCCAGGGGCTGACGCATGGCAGTGGGGGTAAAGGTTATGGCCTGGCCTCCACCGGCATCTCCTCAGGATGCTACCAGTGGAAGGTACCGTACCGTGTCATGTGGTCCACTCAAGCTGTTATCATCATGTTCCAGCCTTCACACGGCACCAAACAGTTCATTTTGGTATCATTTTAGGATTGAAGGATTACAGTAGAGACAGAGTATTAATTGATTAGACGATCTCCTTTCTTTTACGCATTCTGATCAATTCCACATTTTATTTCCTTCGTAGTTTTACATCGTGAAGGAGAACCGAGGCAACGAGGGCACGTGTGTCGGCGTTTCACGATGGCCCGTGCACGACTTCAACCACCGCACCACGTCGGACATGTGGCTGTACCGGGCGTACAGTGGAAACCTTTATCACAATGGGGAGCAAACGCTGACACTTAGCAGCTTCACTCAGGGAGACTTCATCACGTGTGTCCTGGACATGGAAGCCAGAACCATCTCCTTCGGCAAGAACGGAGAGGTGAGGGACGGAGCTCGAGGTCAGAAAAGTGACCACTGAGGTCTTCAGATGACAAGACGGAGGTTATATCATGTGACATGCAACAGTTTATTATAACAACTGTGTGTTTGTTTACTTACACAAAATGAAATGACGGCGTCCGTGCAGGATTCTGTTTCCATCCCTCACTGCTAACCTGTGATCCCACAGGAGCCAAAGTTAGCCTTTGAGGATGTCGACGCCACTGAGCTCTACCCCTGCGTGATGTTCTACAGCAGTAACCCAGGAGAGAAGGTACGAGAACATGCAGTAAAGGTCCACCTGTCTCAGAGGCCAACGTCTCCTCAGGAGTCATTATTTGACCTCTGCTCACTTGTTTGCTTTTCCTTTGTTGACAGAGACTCGACAGCTACTTGGAGGAGAGATTTCTTATCCTTCAGCTTTTTTCTGGTGTCATCTCTCGACTGTTTTAATAAAGAAATGAACCTCCCCACACCAGTACTTTAGTCTATGGGAACTAATTTACCATTGAGCTAATGGTGGCACGTTTACATTGATGTTTTTAAAATGCTAATGCTGATTAATGTGCAGTGTCCTCTATTCTCTATATATGAAGAATCAGATGATATGAAAGGCAGATAGAGTGAATGTGTGTGTTCATTGGCTTCGTTTTTCAATTGTTCCAGGTTAAGATCTGTGACATGCAGATGAGGGGAACACCTCGAGACCTCTTACCCGGTGACCCAGTCTGCAGCCCCATGGCCACCGTGCTGGCCGAAGCCACCACACAGCTGATCCGCATCTTACACCGCACTGACCACTGGACCCATCGCATCAACAAGACCATGATCGAGCGGCTCCACAAGATTAAACCTTGCTTTAGAGAGTCAGCCGGCGCATCGGGCGGCAGCGGGGGTCAGAGGCTGAAAAAGAGTCGCTCGGTGCAGAGCCGCGAGGAGCACGACGCCCAGAGAGAGAGCCAAGAAACACCCGCTAGGACGGAGGAGGAGAGGGGACGCCACGGGCGGCAGCACGGCCTGGGCGAGCTGTCAGAGCACCACCTGAGGACGCTCTGCACAGAGGTGTGGCCCGTCCTGGCCATCATCGGGGGGGCGGACGCAGGCCTGCGTGTCGGTGGGAGATGTGTGCACAAGCAGACCGGGAGGCACGCCACTCTGCTGGGCGTGGTGAAGGAGGGCAGCACGTCAGCGAAGGTGCAGTGGGACGAGGCCGAGATCACCATCAGGTAATGAGTGAAATCACCTTTGACATTTTCTTTGTGTATTTGTTGCTGTATCTGTTTCTTACTGGTATACCTTAAAGGTACACAACTGTCAGCTCGTGACTCATTTATTTTGATTTTGACAGTAACAGCCGTGTAAATGTTTGGCTCTTACTGCTGTTGGGTAGAAGTAATGTCTGATTGACCTCAGGGCCTCTGAAGCCCAGTCTCATGTCTAATATGAGCACTGTAACGGAGAGAAAAGCCCTCTTAAGTCAGTCTCATGACGTGCTGTAGTCTGGGCTCACGGTCATCAGCAGAACGGCCACACAGCTGATAAAATGTAGTTTGAAACACAGATTGTTCCTTCGCTGCCTGTGTTCACGTTCCTCTGCATTAGCCTCTTGCTCCTTCCATTTTCCCTTCCTCTGGTTTATCGTGTCCATGCTTCTGTTATTGACTTGCCCCTTTGCTTCATTGTTAATCCATTGCTCTTTGCACGGCCTAATAAACCATCAAGCGGTCTGGTTTTGTGCCATATCTTCGTTCCATCTTTTTATTTGTCTTGCATGCTGTGCTCTTTCTCTCCTGCCCTGTCCCTCACTTTGTGTTTCCTTCCCTTGTCTCTTTTCACTCTCCACTCCCTTCTATTAAAGCTTCCCAACTTTCTGGTCGCCTAGTGACACTCCACTATACAACCTGGAACCCTGCGAGCCGCTGCCCTTCGACGTGGCACGTTTCCGTGGCCTCACCGCCTCGCTGCTGTTGGACCTCACCTACCTAACCAGCATCCACGAGGACACCGCCGCCAAGCTCAGCGCGCGACGCCACGACAAGAAGCACCGCAACGCAGCCTCGACCGGACACGAGCCGGCCGGTAACGAAGACAAGGCAGACAACGAGGGCCGTAATGAACAAAAGGATAACATGGCAGCCTCATCTGGAGCAGCTCCTAACACGACCTCTGACCTGCGTGTGTCCCACAGTCTGGACGAGGTGAAAGCACATGTGGCGCCCAACTCGAAGTCAGAGAGCGAGATCTCGTCTGTGGTTAGCGGGGGTGTTAGCGGCAATGAGACGCTTTTCACTTCAGTTCCTCACACTCCTGCTGAGGGGAACCGGAAGAAAGGCCACGAGCACGGCTCGCGCAGTCATGAGTCCTCTACTTCCTCTGTTGCCACCCAGTCGGAAATCCACGCCGTGCAGCTGTCCTACCTCTACCTGGGAGCCATGAAGACTCTCAGCGCCCTGCTTAGCTGCAGCAAGTATGCTGAGCTGCTGCTTATACCAAAGGTACTGCAGCTGGCGAGGTTTCCTGTTTGATCACTCATGTTCTTCAGTGGCGTTTCTAATTGGGAAATAGGCTTATTGATGAGAGTTAGATAAGATTCATACCACTTTCATATCTGCTAAATATGAGCTCCAAAGATCTGCCATATCTGTCCAAAACCTTCATTCCAGCACCTCCAAAGCTCACTGATTAACACGATCTGTCACGTTTGTGTATTTCTGTGCAAAAACCGACGAGTTAAATCAAACATTCTGTGTTTTCACTCTGGGTTATGTGCAGGCTGAAGCTTCTGGATTCAGAAGAGTCTCTAAGGAGTCTTATATGTAACGGACAGATATGAGAGTAGTATCTCTCATCTAACTCAAACTCAAGCTCAAAATGTTTCACCTCATTTCTGTTTTCATAGATCATTTTTCATATAAATGGACTGATTAGAATAATTGAATATGGAGTAAACTTATTAAAAGGTGGCTGATGTGAGTGAAATCTCATACCTGTAACTGATCCAGGTCATGTTGTCGAACCCGTTCTCTCTTCTCACATCAAGGTGTTACCAGAAGCAGCACCCAGCGGGCACAACGCTGATCTCAATGCCGGCACCAGCGGAAGCACAGCTGCCACCTCGCCAGTGTGCCAGGAAGAGGTGGAGATGCGGGCGGCTCTGCAGTTCCTCATGCGTCATATGGTGAAGCGGGCGGTGATGCGCTCCCCCATCAAGCGGGCCTTGGGCCTGGCGGACCTGGAGAGGGCTCAGGCCATGATCTACAAGCTCGTCGTGAACGGGCTGTTGGAGGAGCCCAGTGGGGGAAAGGCCAAGCCTGGTGAGGATATGCACAGATGTGATTCTTACTGTTCTCACTGTAATAACAATCACTCAGCTGCGTCTGTCTTTTCATCTCCCTCAGGAGTGAGAAGTGAACCGGAAGGTGAAGGGGAAGGTACGGAGGGTGAGCAGCTGGCACAAACCCCCGTCACCACCAGCCCCTCTGCCTCCAGCACCACCTCCTTCATGAGCTCCTCACTGGAGGACACCACCACGGCTACCACACCCGTGACCGACACGGAGACCGTCCCTGCCTCCGAGTCTCCAGGGGTCATGCCTCTCAGCCTCCTCAGGTCAGAGCAGATGGCTGCACATATTGTCAGTCAGCTGGAGTGAATGATTCGCCTCCTTCAACTTGAACTGATTGTTTCAATGCTTCTCTGTGACAGGCAAATGTTCTCCAGCTACCCAACTACCACCCTGGTTCCAACCCGTCGAGCGCAGACCCCTCCGGTGTCTTCTCTGCCAACCTCTCCCTCAGACGAGGTCGGCCGCCGGCAGAGCCTCACCTCCCCCGACTCCCAGCCCAGCAGACCACAGAACAGAACAGGCACCTGTAAGTATGCCAGATCTCCACGCGTGGAAATATTGCTGTTGTGCTTGTACGGTATGTCGCTAATTTAAGCTAACAAACGGTTTTTAGCTGGGTTAGTATTTAAATGAACTCTCTGTCTGATCACAGTCATTGATACATGATCACAGAGCTGCTGGTGCCAGTTGAGCATCCAGCCTGAAATGAACTTCAGCCTCGGGCTCTCTCTTGGGTAAAATGTGTGTCCAGCTGGTGATTATCAAACTAACTTCGGTGTAAGAGCGCTGACTGTTTCCTCGCAAAGAGAGTTTTCTCTATGACATTGCAACGTGCTGCTCTGATCAATAAATGCAAAACGATTTGAAAAAGGAGGTCAATCAGTGTCACCTGCTGATCTAAATCGATTGATCCCTTCACCTCGCTCGGTGATGATTAAAGCTTCCCTGTGGAGTTTTTGACCTCTCGCTGCACCGTGAAGCATTTTCTCTGTGAGCGAATCCTGCCGATGGCGTCACTTTTCCACTGACCTGCAGGTGGCGGTAATGAGGCTAAATGCAGCACAGTGTGCTGGCACAGGCGGTGAAGAAGAAGACTGTGAGCGTGTGTGTGCAGGTTGAGGATAGACTGGATTTGCAGATGAGAAAGGAGATGCATTCATCACATTTGTTAGAAGACAATTACTGTTGATGTAAACAGAAGTTTTGTTTGTTTACAGGAAAAGTCCACGGGTCACCTTTTAATTATGAGATGCTGATTTAAGCAGTGAGCTCAGGCCTTGTAAATATGGACTTTGCTAAAGGAATCAGCACCCCTGCTTGTTTCCCCTGAAGCTAGATCTATTTCTTAACATGCAATAGTGTCCGCTGACATTAATCAAGGTGCTCTTTACTTCAGGCCTGTGGGTCACTGTAATACACTGTGAGACGCCCTGCATTACGCCACGCCACACCACGCCACGTTCATTTATTCCACGTGGGACAGCATTATACAGACAGTACACGTCACATGATAATGTTCTTGAAGGTTTTGCTTGATAACAGTGATAAAGACGGAGTGTGATATTCAAACCTGAAGCCCAGATGTCGTACTGGTTTTCACTAATGGTGGTGGTCGTTCGCTCCAGCTCTGTCAGACCCCAGCAGCAGGCTGTCCACATCCCCCCCTCCTCCTGCCATCGCTGTGCCCCTGTTGGAGATGGGCTTCTCCCTGCGTCAGATCACCAAAGCTCTGGAAGCCACCGGTCAGTCTCAGTCGACCTCTCTGCCCTCGTTTGACATTTCATTTCATTTCATTTAGTGACTTCTTAGTCTGACCAACACAAGTTAGAAAGCTCACCTGGACCTCAGCATCACAGCAGAGTGAGAGAAAGAGCAGTTTAAGATTATCATGATCCATTCACCTGGTAAATATTTATTCAAGGCACGAGTCTGTAAAATGTCAGAAAATAGAGAAACATGCTCATTTCAGTGTCCTTGATCTCAAGCGGACGTATTTAAGTGGTTTGTCTGGCTGTCATCGTGCAGTCATCTAAGGGGTCCGGTATGTATTTGTGCCACCTCAGGTGCTCGAGGGGAAGCGGACGCTCAGAACATCACGGTGCTGGCCATGTGGATGATAGAGCATCCAGGCACAGAGGACGAGCACGACGAGCCTCACGGCAGAGTCAGCGGCGTCGGTGGTGATGGGTCTGACTCCTCCTGCCCGGGGGCGATGGCCTCTGCTGGAGGCAAATCTCTGGACAGGAGCTCGTATCTGTGCTCTCCTGGAGACATAGCCAGTGCAGACGCTTCAGAGATGGAGGAGGGCTTCAGCGAGAGGTACAGCTGAGATTGTCCAATGAAAGCACATTTGTGATTCCAAAGAATGAATTAAAAAAACTAAGAAAAGTCATTTGTTTATAAGCTTCAGCAGTCCTGTTTCCCGCTGTTACTTGCTGTAAACTGAATGCCATGAAGTTGTGTATTTGTAAAAGTCTGTAAGAGTAAACTCTGTGTTTGTGTCCTTGGTAGTCCTGAGGGTCTGGAGCAGGACAGTGCCTCGGCCTCCAGCGGCGCTCCGCTCAGAGGCCGCTCTGCTGTCGGTAGGAAGCACCGCTTTGACCTGGCTGCACGCACGCTGTTAGCTCGCGCTGGTAAGAATGTTCCACTAAGACGTCTTTGACCTCTTTTCACACTGGGTTTAAACAAAGTGCAGATTCATCTCCTCCTTCCTCACTCGTCTGTAAACTTCTCACCTTCGAAGCTGGACTGTACCGCTCGGTGCAGGCCCACCACAGCCAGTCACGTCGGGAGGTCTCGTCCCTCCAGCAGCAACAAGACCCGGGTGCCCTTTACGACTTCAACCTGGATGAAGAGCTGGAGATGGACCTAGACGAGGAAACCATGGAGGCCATGTTCGGCCAGGACCTTGCCAGTGACACCGACATTCTGGGAATGTGGATCCCGGAGGTACTGGACTGGCCAACATGGGTGTGTGTGACTTTACGCTTTGGCTTGAGGGCTGCCATCACCATTCTGCTCTTACCCTCACTGCATCATCCACTCGCAGTCAGTTCATAAGTTTCATGCAGCTTTATGAGTCAGACACTCAGCACACTTCCCCTGAAGACCCACCCACTCACTCAGTTAATCTAACTGGCATGAAAAGAAAGAACGCTCTGGACGATTATGCTCAGAGCTGATAATTGGCCGTTCGGCTGGAAAGAAAGTCTTGATGCAAAGCTGTCATTGATTCGTATTCCTAACACACCACATGCATGAATGCCTAACTGCTCTTCTGGACAATTCTGTGTGTGTCGTGTAAACATGTTCGTCTTCATGCGTGTGAATGTGTGTGTGTTCCTCTGGAAACGTTCCCACCTTGCAGCACGTATGTGAGACGGACGATCGAGATGAAGTGGTCGTGTGCGAGCTGTGCGAGGCCAACGTGGCCAACTTCAATCAACACATGAAGAAGAGCCACCCGGGCTGCGGCCGCAGCGCCAACCGGCAAGGATACCGCAGCAACGGCTCCTACGTGGACGGCTGGTTCGGAGGGGAGTGCGGGAGTGGAAACCCCTACTACCTGCTGTGTGGTGGCTGCAGGGAGAAGTATTTGGCCATTAAAAGCAAGGCCAAAGTGCCCATTGTGGAGAGGTATGCACACCTGAGACAGATTCTTAAAACACTCCAGTACTGGCCTCAAAACTGCAGTACTGTTACTGCAGTTGTGTTGAAAATGTAACAGGATTTAAAGAGTACTGTTTGATCTAATGTCAGCTGTAATTTGGGTTTATTTCTGCTCTATTTTGAGCTATGCTTTTATTTAAAGGAAGTAAAACTGATAAATGATCTTGGTATTTTGTTCTGTGACGTGCTCAGGTATAAGGGACAAGCTCCGGACCTCCTGGGAAAGCAGGACAGCGTCTATGAAGGTAAAGTCCATTATTATGCGTCAACATCTCAAACTCAACTTCATGTGTTTGTTTTTGATTTCACATTGTGTCCGTTTGTCCGTCCCGCTGCAGAGGACTGGGACATGCTGGACGTCGACGAAGATGAGAAGCTGACGGGGGAGGAGGAGTTCGAGCTCTTGGCCGGACCGTTGGGTCTCAGTGAGCGCAGGATCGTCCCAGAGGCTGTCCAGTTCCCCGACAGCGACCCGCTGGGAGCCTCTGTTGCCATGGTGACGGCTACCAACAATATGGAAGAGACACTGCTGCAGATCGGTGAGGAGGACTTTTAAGACGGCTTCACTTCTGGAGACGACAGCATATTTGATTGTTGATGTTACAGCGTCTAACTGACGCACAGCAGGTGGTTCCACCCTGTGATCTTTAGCATAAGTAGCATCAAGCTAAGTGTGTGTTTGTGTTCAGGCTGTCAGACCTCGGTGGACAAGAGCTCGTCTGGCAGGGTGACCCTCGGCGAGCAGGCGGCGGCCCTCCAGAACCCCCACGACCGAGTGATGGCTCTGAGGAGGGTGACGGCCGCAGCTCAGGTGCTGCTTGCCAGGACGATGGTGATGAGAGCCCTGTCCCTGCTGTCTGTCAGGTAGTCTGAGGACACACCACCTCCCACCGCCCAGGGCGGGACACTTTACAGTGATTTCTCTTATGTTGGATTAAATTTGACCCTTTTTTATGAGTAAAAGATTGCATGAGGGGAAATGTGGTTTTAATTCACAAAAACTGACACGGTAACGATTGAATGGGAAGCGATGTCTCAGGTGAAAGCAAGGCTCAGGTGTTCAGTGTATTTTCATTAGCCTTGTTTATCTGACTGTTTGTTCTTCTGCTGACATATTTACAGCCTTTATCATTACAAAGAAGTTAGATGTGAAGCAGTTACAGTCCTCAGATACTTTATTCATTTCAACCTTTTGAATAAGAAAGACAACATTTATCTGAATATTTAATAATGTACCTGACAGGTAAAGGAAGCAGAGCTTTCTGACTGTTACGTAATACATGACTCCTTCCTCCCTCCCTCCCTCCCCCCTCCCAGCGGCTCCAGCTGCAGCCTTGCAGCAGGTCTGGAGTCTCTCGGTTTGACTGACATCAGGACGCTGGTCAGGCTAATGTGCCTGGCGGCAGCAGGTCGGGCCGGTCTTTCCACTAGTCCTACAGCCGGCTCGGGCCATGCTGAAAGGCCCCGAGGGGCCGCCAAGGCGAGCAAACCCATCTCCTGTCTGGCTTACCTCAGCACAGCAGTGGGCTGCTTGGCCTCCAACAGCCCCAATGCTGCCAAGCTGCTGGTGCAGCTCTGCACTCAGGTACGCAAAGTTACTCATCAGCTTAATTCACTTCATGGCTTTTTTGATATCTGAAGTTCAGTTTAATTTAATTCATTGTCAGTCCAGACCTTTCAAGAGAATTTGATGTTTTATGTGCCAGTAGATTTTGTGGTTTTAATGTCTGCTGATGTCAGTTTTCTCATCTCACTCTTTGAGAGAAAACAAATAAGCATTTCCCAAATTCCCAACTATTCCTGTACGTGCTGTAGATTCTGTAAATACTGCAAATAAGTGGCTTGATTTACTTTGACAGAACAGAAAATCAGGTCGTTATTATTAGAGACAGGCCTTTATTTTTAATTTCATCTTGTATTAGCATGCAGCCTCAGTTTTCTGACCTGCTCTCAGGTATCTGTTTATCGTGATCTTCCTTCCCAGAACCTGATCTCTGCAGCCACCGGCATGAACCTGACCACGGTGGACGACCCCATCCAGAGGAAGTTCCTGCCCAGCTTTCTGCGTGGCGTGGCCGAGGAGAACAAACTCGTCACCTCTCCAAACTTTGTGGTCACGCAGGCTCTGGTGGCCCTGCTGGCAGATAAAGGGGCCAGACTCAGACCTGCTTATGACAAGGCTGATATGGAGAAAAGAGGTTTGTAGACAGATACAGATGGGCCGTCTGTCACCATCATAACGTTTCATGTTGCAGTTCTCGTGACAGCTAAGTAGACACTGGATACTGTTGCTTTCAGGGTGATTAAACATACTGATCACGACACCACGTTGATTGATTGATTGATCCACATTTGATTCTTTTATCTTTTAAAACGTGTCAGAATGACGTACTTTGAGGTCTTAAATTCTGTTCTGGTACTTAATTTTAAACACAGCAGCAAACTGCCTAATTGCACTCTTTTTGATGTCATGGTGATGTTTTGTGATGTATTTTGTTGTGGTCAATCATCTCATAATTATTATTAGCATGCTTTTGCGTAATTGGTGTAGTGATAGAATAAATCATCATTAATGTCTGTTTAGCTTTCATGCACACGTGATTCATGCTTGTGCCAGCTTGACTTCACTGTGATCACCTGTTGATTTCTCTGTGCTTCTTGAGTTTGTCTTTTTCATTTGTGGCCTTTCTCTCACTCACCGGGAAACCTTGTCACCTTGTGTTCCGTGTCGAGCAGGTCTAATTGCGCATTTGTATGCTCATCCTTCCCATAATCCCTCCGCTGTAGGGCCTCTGGAGCTGGCCAATGCTCTGGCGGCCTGCTGCCTGTCCTCCAGGCTTTCTTCACAGCACCGTCAGTGGGCTGCCCAGCAGCTGGTCCGCACGCTGGCCGCCCACGACCGCGACAACAACCAGAGCCGCCCGCAGACCTTTGCCGACATGGCGGGGGACTTGCGGAAGTGCTCCTTCATCAAGCTGGAGGCTCACCAGAGCAGAGTGAGTGGATGCAGGATGAGGAGTGCTCCCAGGCTGGTTCACAGCTCAAAACTGTTTGATGTCAAAGTCTTTCTCCGTCTCACTCAGGTCATCACATGCGGTTGGTGCAGTAAGAAAGGCCTGTTAGCCACCAGTGGTAATGATGGCACGGTCAGGATGTGGAACGTCACCAAGAGCCAGTACACCCTCCAGCAGACCTGCATCTTCAACAAGGAGTAAGTCTTTCAGCAGCACCACAGCCCCCCTTTGTGCCTCCAGACAGCTCAGGGTGTTACTGAAACCAGTGTCACATTTGGAAGATGACGGGTCCACAGCAGAGTGTCAAACTGCTCTGTGACAGTACTTTAATGTCATTTTTCTGCAGCGACAGTATGTGTAATTTGTTTTGTTGTGGCCATTTGTTAAAGCTGCACTAATCAGTATTATGGTTCAAACACTGGAGCAGCTGACTGGTCATCAGCAACATTTTTCACTTTGACACACAGTTAGCATGTTGTTGTGTTGGATCAGACTGTTTTCCCTCCTCAATGAAAACTCCTATAGAGTGAAATGATGTTCAATCCCAAGAACAAAACGCCAAGAGGAGTAAACAGCACAGTTCAGAGAAAATAGAAATCTGTGCAGCTGACTAGAGCCAGCATGTCCCAGCTGGCTAGCGTGTTAGTTGTTAGCTTGCCATTGTTTCACCATTTAGCCCGTCAATTAGTCGCACATCACCAAACTGCTAAAACCAAATATTTTGTGAAGAAGCACAGCTTAATTTTGCCGTGCTTCTTTGTGTTGTGGCCAGGTCTGAAGTGTCGTGTGAAAGAGGTTTGTAGGGACGTACAGGATTATCATCCAGCTCCATTTTAGCATAATTGAGCTCATTGTTTTGTCTTTTCCAGCCTGATGTCGTTCTGTGTCAGCCGAATGTGTTAATAGGCAACAGTTTGCTGACACATAAACTCTTTAGAAGCTGATAATGTGGCAGATGTTGTGTTTTCAGCTCCCTTAAGAAGCCAAATAAATAAATGAGAGAGTGCACCTTTAAGTTTTGGTCTCATTTGCGTTGGTTGTGTTCTTCCTCCTCAGCGATGGCTCGTCAGAGGAGGTCATGTCGGGTTTGGGATCTCCCAGCGATCCCTGCCTGTCTCCCCTGGCGTGGAGCGTCACTGGAAAATATTTGGCCTCTGCCATGGAGAAAATGGTCAACATCTGGCAAGTTAATGGTAAACATTTCTTTTTTTCATTCTTTTATTATACAGTATGTTACTGATGAGCTCTGTTTGACTTGTTTTGACAAACTGTTCCAGTAAAAAATGTATCATGTGGCCCAGCTTGCATCACTGGCGCGTGAGGTCCACAGAATATGAATGAGAGGGTATTAAGGTTTTATGGCTCCCATTAAAAATAAATATGCCTGGGGTCTGAATGCGGTCCAATCATCACTTCCTGCCTCTCACCACACACCCTGCAGCATGCACCATCTGTCCTTGGCCACTTTCAGTCGCCTCAAGGATGAAAGTCCACAGTCACGTTCCTGTGAGCCTGCAGGAGCTCATTCTCTCTCGTGCCATTGAAATGTGACTGTGTCCTCATTGCACAGGCAAATTAAACCCACCCGGTGTATTACCGTATGTCTGTGGGCATCGTTGAGTGATTAGTTCAAGCTACAGTCCAAAATTCTACCTGTCAAGAAATGTTAAACCTGCTGAACTGTGGCCTCCTTCCTCCTCCTCTAAGGCGGTAAGGGCCTTTTGGACGTGCAGCCTCACTGGGTGTCAGCGCTGGCTTGGCCTAAAGAGGAGGCAGAGTCCCTGTGGTGCGGGGAACCCAAGGACATGCTGCTGGTGGGACGAATGGACGGATCTCTGGGCCTCATTGAAGTGCTGGATACCTCCACTATGCACCGCACCGAACTGGAGCACTGCTACAGGAAAGATGGTACGAAGAGGGAGTTTCACAGATCCCTTTGAGCGCGCTAACATCCCATTTACAACACCATCTGTATCTAAGATGTAACGCATGTCAGTGGAAGGTGTAAATGCATCCAAGATGGGATTGTTTGTTGTCCAGATAACGTGTCCGGATACAGATCCCATTTTGATACCAGGTGTGAACGGGGTGTACGTGACATGACTGAGCACATTGTTCACCTGTCTGTGATAGTGACGTTTCATCCTCTCTCAGTGGCAGTGATGCACATTGCCTGGTACAGTGAGGACAAGCCTTTTGCTGTGGGCTATGCAGACGGCAAACTGCTGATCGGGTCCAAAGAGCCCTTAGAGAAAGGAGCCATCGTGGTCATTGATGCTCACAAGGTAAACTGTGTCTACAAATACAAAGAAGTCAAGCCTGTGGATTATCTGAAGTCTTCTCTGAACCAAATCTTTTTTCCTCAGGAGTCAATCACCAGTATGAAGTGGAGTCCTACTGGTCGGATCTTGCTGACTTGTGCCAAAGAGGAGACGGTGAAGCTGTGGGCGAGTCCGGACCCCCGCTCTGACTCAGGCTCTGGCTCTGGCTGGTGCTGCCTGCAGAGTCTTCGACACCCCTCCGTGGTTAACGGCGTGGCGTGGTGCAGCCTGCCTGGACGTGGCCCTAAGCCCCTCAACATGTTTGCCATGTAGGTCGAGCTCAAATACAGACAGTGTTTTTATCAAAGAGCTCCAGTCTGAACGAGTCGATGTGAAACATGAAGGAATATTTCCAGGCTTTCATGTGCTGCTGTGTTTTTCAGATGCTGTCAGAATGGCCTGGTGTCAGTCTGGACTGTCCCTCAAGACATCTCCAGCTTCCCAGAGTCCTCCTCCTCTGACTCAGAGGGATGGTGGGAGAATGAAGCGAAACCTAAATTCATGGTACTTCACATAAACACATTATCACCTGATAGATTCATCTACCAGTTTATCGTGCAGCAAAGACGATGCGCTCTTCCTCTTACGTGCTGTCACTGTGTCGCAGTCTTCCCGGTGGTCAGGAGACGGAGCGGTGTGTGTCTTCCAGCTGAAGGGACACATCACTCCAGTGAGAACGCTGGCCTTCAGCCCCGATGGTCTGGCTCTGGCATCTGGAGGAGTGGGAGGCCTCATGAACATCTGGTCCCTGCGGGTAAGAAACACACACACACGCACACACACACACAGATGGAGGTGAAAACACCCACGTAGGATATATGCTAGTACTGCAGGTACAAGTAGTACAGATACACAGATGTACATGAGATGTACAATGGACAAGCAGAGAGGAGAAAAGAAGAAATGAGTCATTACAAACTCACTTTACTGGCATTTAGAGCTCACACTGCGGTTTACAGTGACACCGAATACCTTCCCACTCTGTGTGTGTGTGTGCGTGTGTGCGTCCAACAGGATGGGTCCGTGCTGCAGACAGTAGTAGCCGGGTCGGGGGCGATCCAGAATATCGTCTGGATCCCAGATGTGGGTGTCGCCGTCTGCTCCAACAGGTCAAAGGTAGGACATCTTGACCTGGTTCTTGTTCTTCCATGTTTCTAGCTGCTTCACTCAAATGAATTCATGTTTATTTACTCCCCGGTCTGCTTCATTTCCAGGATGTGCTGGTTGTGAACTGCTCCAAAGAGTTCATGGCGTCCAACCATGTGCTGGCCACTTGCCGCACAGCTCTGAAGAAGCAGGGCGTAGTCGGCCTCAACATGGCACCCTGCATGAGGGCCTTCCTGGAGAGACTGCCCGTCATGCTGCAGGAGCAGTACGCCTACGAGAAGGTACAGGGACATTTAGCATGTTCTCCACCTTCATGTTTCCACTGCTGAACACCAGGAAATCATCATGAAAGCTGCACAAAACCAAACAGTTCAGCAGAGTGTTGAATGCAGCTTCAATCAGCAGGAAATGCTTTTAACTGCAGATGACCTATTTTTTGCTGCACATAAAGTCCACATATGAACACACACTTTATTTTCAGTCAGTGGAGTCAGAAAGGGTCCCACTGTGTTGCTGCTGTCAATCAGCAGTGATGGCGTGATGCGTTCAGGGCAGGAATAAGGACATTTCTGCTGCAGCATCACGCTGCTGTCGGTGCTCGTGCGCTCTCTTATTTAACTGCTCGTGTCCGACACACTTCGGATCTGGTCTAATCATCCTCTGGTCTTTCTGAATCAGGTCTGCTGAGGGACTCTGGATCAAAGGCCTTCTTTGTAGGTGCATTGATGCATCTCTGTTAGCGTAAATAATCATGCATACTGTAAGTGGAGACGAAGGAAGCACCACGTCATCCTCCCGTGGTTACAGGTTGTAGTTTCAGTACACGCTGTGAAGTTTTCTTCAGCTGGAAATGTCTCCCTGTCCTTCTGCTCGGTGGAGGCCTACAACTGAATGTGACAGGTTGACACGGCTTCCCTGAGGGCTGTTGAACGGCATTCTGGGAAACGCAGGAAATCCCAGACTGTAATTTAAGGGTTCATCGCTGCACAGCCAACCAATAACTGGCAGTATTTCTCAGTGTTACTGTGGAGCACCTGAGAGGTTTTTACTCCTTCTTACCTTCCAGCCCCACGTCGTGTGCGGGGAGCAGCTCGTTCACAGCCCCTACATGCAGTGCCTGGCCTCCCTGGCCGTGGGTCTCCACCTGGACCAGCTCCTGTGCTGCCCCCCTGTACCACCTCCCCTCCAGCACTGCCCCCCAGAGTCCGGCACCGCCGTCTGGTGTGCCAGCGAGTGGGCCTGGTTGGACTGCTTCTCTACAACAGTCAAGGCGGCGGAGGCCCTCGCTCGGGGCGCGACCTTCCCCGAGTCCTTCTCTGTTCCCGACCTGGAGCCTGTGCCCAAAGACGAGATGGCTCTGCTCATGGTGAGGGAGGCTGCTGCTGCCTGTGCCGCTGCTGTAACTGTCATTTATAATGTAAGTAACACCTGCTGATGCATGTAATAACAGCCTTTGCTCTGTTTTTCCAGGACAACAGTAAATGGGGGTCTGGTATGGATGAGCAGATCATGTCCTGGGCCACTTCCAGACCAGAGGTAATTCACACTGATACCGAGATCAGCTGTAATAAACGGTTTGTCATAACTGCCAGTTTAGCTGCTTTGTCTGCTCCGTTTCTCACCTGTATGTTTGTGTGTGTTTGCAGGACTGGCACCTGGGGGGGAAGTGCGATGTGTATCTGTGGGGTGCAGGGCGTCACGGGCAGCTGGCAGAGGCTGGCAGAAACATCCTGGTGCCGACCACGGCTCCATCCTTCTCTCAGGCACAGCAGGTACACACACTGCCGAGTCTTTGTTCACGACGTCCACAAAAACACCTTCTGGTACCTGTGATCACATCCTCAGAGCTCGTTTCTGTGTAGTTTACAGCAGGAGCAGGTACATCTTTATGGAAGTGTGGAAGCGTAACAATTAACTGTCTTAACGTCTGCTCCCTGTTGTTGTCCACAGTCACAAACTCTGATCATTGCTCCCCTTGTTCACCTGCTGTGTGCCACCATCCCTGCCACATTCCCTGTTTCCAGTTTATCTCCTTCTTCACCACCTGCTCTCCTCCCTCAGGTGGTGTGTGGTCAGAACTGCACCTTTGTGATCCAGCCTAACGGGACGGTGCTGGCCTGTGGGGAGGGCAGCTACGGCCGCCTGGGGCAGGGCAACTCTGACGACCTGCATGTCCTCACCGTCATCTCCGCCCTGCAAGGTGAGCGTCAGATACCTGTGACAGGTGACGCATCACACGTGTGTCCTCTGATTCCTCTGAGGTTTGGTCAGGTTCAAGTGAGAAAAATGATCAAAACCAAGACTCATAAAGATCTCAAATCAGACTCGATTAGTTTAATACAGTTTTGTGTGTTGTGGCTTCATTAGTTTATGCTAATGAAAGTGTTGTATCTACATCCTGACAATGAAGGAGCAGCAGATGTGGATTAAATGTGTGTCTGACACACTGAAGTAACAGCTGTAGCCTGTAGCCTGTGGACCTCACACTGCAGGGCCTGATGCTGAACTGCTGCGTTGGTTAAAATGTTGATTCTCTGTGCCTCCCAGTTTAACTGGGAGATTCGTGCTGAGATTAGCTTCATCATTTCTCGAGAGCAGGCTCATCACTCTGTTATAAAAACACAGTTTACAGTTTGTGCAGCGACGTCACAGAGAGGAGTTTCTGCTCACTGTCAGTGATCTTTGGCTGACAGTAGGTGATGACTTACAGAGAACAGCTGTGAGCTTCATGTCAGCCATCATGGAGTCACGTTAATGAGCTGCAGCAGCTGAAATCTGCAGCTGTCAGCACCTGCTAAACACGAGAAGCTGCTACCGAAATGTTTCACTTTGTGCAAATAAGAAGAGTGAAGAGAGACGAAAGGTTCACTGAGAGGCTCGTTTGACTCGAAGCATCCAGATCCAGAACCGACTCACACACAACAGACAAACGTCCTGCAGTAGAAGACGTGGTTTTACTCTGCGGACACTTAATGTGATTCGAAGAGCAGGAAAGGTGCAAATGTCTGCTCCATAAAGAATCATGACTTTTAAATTTCAAAATATGCTGCGTTAAACGGCTGCTGAGAGTCCAGTGTGCTTTCAGACGTGTGACCGCCACTCTGACGCCGTCTTCGCCTCTTCGTCCCTCAGGCTTTGTCGTGACTCAGCTGGTGACTTCGTGCGGCAGTGACGGCCACTCCATGGCTCTCACGGAGAGCGGCGAGGTGTTCAGCTGGGGGGACGGCGACTACGGGAAGCTGGGCCACGGGAACAGCGACCGCCAGCGCCGACCGAGACAGATCGAAGCCCTGCAAGGGGAGGAGGTGGTGCAGGTCGGTGGGACGCAGCGCGCTCCGTCGACAGGGGTTGTTGGCCTGGTTCCCTTCTTTTCTACAACACTTTCTCTCTTTGCTGCCTTCAGATGTCTTGTGGCTTCAAGCATTCTGCCGTGGTAACCGCTGATGGAAAGCTCTTCACGTTTGGTAACGGTGACTACGGCAGGCTGGGTTTGGGAAACACCTCCAACAAGAAGCTGCCAGAGAAGGTCACCGCTCTGGAGGGCTACCAGGTCGGACAGGTAGGACAGAGAACGCTGCAGAAGGTGGCGTTGACTTCAGGATTCTGCGCATGTGTTTTTGGAGATGCTGCGTTCGGGTGCCTCAGTTAGCTTTGGCATGTTCACAGACGGGACTGCAGAGACAAACGTTCACCGTTCAGTGTCTCGTGTTTTGACAGCTGGAAGGTTTAGAAACACAGATGAGTGATGACGTGTGCTCCCTCCTCAGGTGGCTTGTGGTCTGAACCACACTCTGGTCGTCTCAGCTGACGGAATGATGGTTTGGGCGTTCGGCGATGGAGACTATGGAAAACTGGGACTCGGCAATTCCACGGCGAAGTCTTCGCCTCAGGTGGGCGCTGCGTCACTGAGGCCTGTTTGACCAGTGAAACCAGTTGCACAGGATTTAGGTTTTCAGTGACTGTAATGAAGCTTTAATTTCTTTTCCTTTAATTCCTCAGAAAGTGGACGTTCTGTGTGGAATCAGCATCAAAAAAGTGGCCTGTGGGACGCAGTTTTCTGTGGCTTTAACCAAAGACGGCAAAGTGTTCACCTTCGGCCAGGGTAAGCTGTGCTTTGACGTTTTAACAGCGTGAGGATCAGAGCTGCAGCTGTCAGCTGCAGAGAGCTCGTGTGAAGCTTTCAAGCAAATATGTAAAATATTCAATTTTCACTGTGAAGTAAATATTTTGGCTTTTGAACTCGACCTTCTTTCACATTTTTCACCTTTTTCTGATGTTTGAAATTCGTTTAATTGAGAAAATGATGAATTGATGAACTGATAATTAGTTCTTTGCTGCAGCTCTAATGATGATAAACAGTGTGTTGATGTTGTGTTTGTGCAGATTTGGTTCTTCATAAGTTTTTCAAACTTTTTGTCCTGCAGAACACAGGACAGCTGCAGTGTTTTCACCGTAAGCTTCATCCCTCCATTGTTTGTGTTGTTTCGTTGTCTTCCTCTCGTCTTCCTCAGACCGCCTGATTGGTTTACCAGAAGGCCGAGCCAGGAACCACAACCGGCCCCAGCAGGTTCCGGCTCTGTCGGGGATCCACATCCAGGATGTGGCTGTCGGAGCTGAACACACTCTGGTGCTCTCCTCCACGGGAGACGTTTACACCTGGGGCAGCAACTCAGAGGGGCAGGTAACCTCTGACACACCCTGAACCTCAGCGAAGGGCCAGTCTGAGCGCTGATGCTGCAAATCAGAGAGCAGCCAAGTCAAAGTGACGACAACGACGACGACGTCAGGGCGAGGAAATGCTTTTTATAACCTCGTTCAGCCGACGTCCGCTCCAGAATAAAGACGCTTCAGTTCACCAGAAAGTCACAGAGTTCAAAGCCGTCATCTCATTGTAGCTTTGAAAACTTATGTTAGAAATAACTTAAAAAATAGTCATTTAGTAATTTCATAAGAAAAAGATTCTTTGGCTCCTCTCCAGCTTTTAAACTGCATATCTTTGAGTTTTTGACTGTTTGGACAGAACGAAGAATTTGAATCATCTCGAGCTTTTAGAAACCGTGAAGGATGTTTTTCACCTTTTTCTGACATTTTACAAACCAGATGATTCATTGATTAAACCAAAAATCATTAAACTTAGTTACAGCTCTACTTCTCAATCAAATTTAGAAAGATAAAAAGTAAATGTGGCTGATTTTTGGCCTCTGGACGGACTTTCACTCATCACATGAGCGACCAGGACGAGCGTCTGTCTTCTTTTCAGGACGGAAAAACATGAGACATCTGTGCATTTCAGTTAGCAGCAGTGACTCCGTGTATTCTGAAAACCAGTGAAAGATTCAGATATATTCTCTGAACCCTTCAGCTGTCGTCTCACAGCAGTTTATCCTCGAGGAAACGCTGAATGTTTCAGAGCTGCGGGTGCAGCCGGTGAATAACAGATATCTGAGACTTCCTGCTCTGTGTGTGTGTGTGTGTGTGTGTGTGTGTGTGTGTGTGTGTGTGTGTGTGTGTGTGTGTGTCGTTGTTTGTAGTTCAGTTTGCAGCTTCACCTTCAGTCAGATCATCTGTGAACAGTTGAGTGCGTGTGAAGGCAGATTCGTTTAAAAAGCCATTAAAGAGTTAAAACCATCGCTTGCAGAGATGAGGGTTAAAATTCAGGCTTCATCTTGGAAACTGTATTTTGACAAAAACACTGAACTCAACGTCCACTTACTGTCTTTTGGACAGAGCTTTCCGTCGTAGTCTGCTCAGTGTTCACGTCTGTGGAAAAGCTCGAGTTCAGACGGTTTTGTCAGACGCAGCCTGAGGCCAAATCAAAGGTTCAGCTGCTCTCACACACGCCCACCAGCAGCTCTCTGACGGTGCAGCAGTCATACATGTGATATTTCGGGCGATGTGATTCCTCAGTGGTTGACTGAGCTGGCTTTGATCTGTGCCTCTGTTGGTCAGCTGGGTCTCGGTCACACCAACCACGTCAGAGAGCCCACAGTGGTGACGATGCTGCAGGGGAAGCACATCCACCAGATCTCTGCTGGACGCTGCCACAGTGCTGCATGGACGGCCCCCTCTGTGCCGCCTCGAGCGCCAGGTCTGACCCCCCCCCACATGTAGAATTCTGTTTTCAGGCAGCAGCTTGTTGTATTTGCACATTGAGTTTCTAGTTTTGTCTCTTCTGTCTCACCTCCCTGCTCCGTCCTCCCTCGCTCCTCCTCCTCCTCCTCAGGCTCCTCGGTTCCGCTCCAGCTGGGCCTCCCTGTGGCGGTGCCTCCTCAGTACAGCGGCCTGAAAGAGGTCAGCATCGAGGCGGTGAGGGCGCGCCTTCGACTCCTCTACCACTTCTCCGACCTCATGTACTCCTCGTGGAGACTCCTCAACCTCAGCCCCAACAACCAGGTAGGCGAAGACCCAGGACACACAGAGGACGCCGCCCTCCTCTCAGACAGCAGATGAAACTGTTGGAGATGAAAGTGTTGGAGCTACAGGTGTCATTTTACCAAAGAAGAGTAGATTATTAACAGAAACGTCTAAACACTGTGTCCTGATGTCTGACAGCTTTCAGAGCTCATCAGATATGATGACTGTGTAGTTTATTACCGTCCTCAGACACTCGCCGCATGTTGTCTTTGCTTTGAGAAGATTTTACTGAAGGAGGCGCGACATGACGCCGCAGGCTGTGGATTAAGACTTAAATATAAAACAAATGAAATAAAAATCTGTCAGGCTCCTGTAGATTACAGACAGGCTGCCTGTTTCACAGCAGGAGGCAGTGAGACTGTGCACTGATGTGGTTCTCCCTCTGCAGAGCTGTACGTCCCACTACAACGCCGGCACCTGGGGGATTGTTCAGGGCCAGCTGAGGCCCCTGCTGGCCCCCCGAGTGTACACTCTGCCCATGGTGCGCTCCATAGGGAAGACCATGGTGCAGGGCAAGAACTACGGCCCCCAGATCACCGTCAAACGGATCTCCACACGGTCGGTGCTCCGCTGGACTTATTTCTGGTCTTATTTCACAGAAGTCTCCCAGTCTGGCACCAGTACACGTGGTGAATCCCTGTGGAAGCCCAGTGCCTGGACAGACGTGTGTCAGAGTGCGTCTTTGTCACCCTCTTCTCTTTCTTTTTTCCCGCCTCTCTCTCTCTGTGACGCCGCAGGGGACGGAAGTGTAAACCCATCTTCGTTCAGATCGCTCGTCAGGTCGTGAAGCTGAACGCCTCCGACCTTCGGCTGCCCTCCAGGGCCTGGAAGGTCAAACTGGTGGGAGAGGGTGCTGACGACGCAGGGGGGGTCTTTGATGACACCATCACAGAGATGTGTCAGGTAAGGACACACCTGTCAAGGTGAGTTAATCAGCCAGCAGGAGACTGGATGTCTTCTAACTCAGGGACGATTCTCTCTTCGTCCTCTCTGAATTTAGGAGTTGGAGACGGGCGTGGTCGACCTGCTCATCCCCTCCCCCAACGCCACAGCCGAGGTCGGCTACAACAGAGACAGGTGAGTGTTCAGACCACCCGACACCGTCTACACTGCGAGAAGTCAGCTCTCAAACACCTGAAAAAGGAACAAACTGGGGTGAATATTACTCAAAACAAAGAAACGAAAAGGTTCGTCAGTGTTGATCAAACGGCTTCACAATGAAGGAAATTCCAACATTGAGTCACTCAGAAGCAGGAATAAAGTGTCTGTAAGAAGTTCTGATGTCTTCTGAAGATGATAAAGGCCACTGCACTTTTTGCAGTGTGCTGCTCTGAACAGGTGACAGTTTAACGTGCGTTCATGCTTAAATCAAACCTGGACTCTCAGTCAGGCACAGATCTGAATCCTCAGTGAAAGTAACGTTGGATCAGTGTGGTTTTTAAAGATGACGCTGATCAGCACTGATGGTTTGACAGTTTTTGATGCATCCCTTCACTCTAATGCTCACTGAGGAAACACACAGCGTTCTTCTTCTCTTCTCCAAACTGCTCTGTTTTTTCTTAATTGTCATTTTCATGACACACATAAATAATTTATATGTGAACGTATTGAATTGTGTCGCGTCTGGTTGAAGCCCTGCAGCTTCTGTCGTCTCACAGAGATCCAGAAAGTGAAAAAAAATCCTCCATCTGCAGAAAAATGTCCCTTTCATGTGGCTCCCTCCTCTCGCGCCTCCTTCCACCTCCATGGCTGACGGCGTCTCCTGCTCGGTCGTCAGCCGACCTGACGCCATCAGTGTGTCACCTCTAACCGTCGTGTCTCTGCGTAGGTTCCTCCTGAACCCGTCGGCGTGCCTGGACGAGCACATGCTCCAGTTCAAGTTCCTGGGCATCCTGATGGGCGTGGCCATCCGCACCAAGAAGCCCCTGGACCTGCACCTGGCCCCCCTGGTGTGGAAACAGCTGTGCTGCATCCCCCTGCTGCTGGAGGACCTGGAGGAAGTGGACCTCCTGTATGTGCAGACGCTCAAAAGCATTCTTCACATTGAAGACAGCGGCATCACCGAGGATAATTTCCATGAGGTGGGACGTGATTAGATTTGGTATGAGGAGGACATGTGGACCCGTCGTCCACCTGTCCTCCTTGTTGTTTTTGGGTTGATGTGACAGAATCATGTAATTTTCTGCTTTATATCACGATGCAAACTGAATCAACTGCAGCGACGTTTTGTTGTTGCTTTGTTTGGCCGCCATGTCTTAATGTCACCTCTGAAGCTCTGATTGGTCGACTGTCTGTCCGACCTGAGCAAACAGCAGACCCTTTTCAGAGGTCTGACCCACAGCAAATCCAGTTTTAATATAAAGAGCCCAGCTGAGGAATCGCTGAGGCCGATGTTCAGCAGATTCATCGATCAATAACAATAATCTGATCACAGAAATGCCAAAGAAACTCTGGAGGTCATTAGAAACTGAATCTCCATGACGTCGTTTGTCCACCAGAGAGCACTGACTCGTTTATTTTACTTTCCTCCTCAAGTTTTTAACAACCGTTTTTGGTTTCAGGGATCTTAAACGTGTTTGTTTACACCTGAACTTCCTGTAATGTCTCTAATCTCAATCTAATCTGAGCTAAAAATGTCTCCCGTATTAGAAATATGGTGCCAAGGGAAAATCACAGCCGAGGCTCGATTCACGGCGGCGAAGGTGAAGCCGTCCTCATCAGGTGGAAAAGCCTTTATTGCACGTCAGAACTGAATAAGCGTCGTTCCTCATCCTCGAAGGCCGAGCAGTAAATATCACACGGCCGCCGCGCTCCGCGTCCTCGCCGGCTGCTGATCAGAGCGTCATTACGCTGTGGTCAAGCTTCACGTCAGGCTCCTGTTTTGACGGCGTGGGCAGCCTGTTTACTTCTCCTCCACCTTCACAATCGCACGCACGCCGCTTTAAAGATAATAAGCAGGCAGCTCGCGGCCTCATGAGCCCGCTTTTATCCCCGTAGAGACTCGGCCGTCTCAAAGCAAACTCCAAATGACGTCACACGCCGCGACCACGCCACGCCCAGCGAGCGCTAACGGGAGCCAGAGTGAGCGCGGTGTGATTTATAGGAGCGTGATCCTGTTTACAGCCAGCACACTCGAACATTAACCAAGCAAACGCTGCCCCGGGTCTGCGTCGGCATTCCAGAGAGCAGCGACAGGGATGTGGCTGAAAGCAGCTCCGGCTTTGTGAAAGCCCCTCTGGGGGAACACAGTGTTCCCGTCCCAGCGCTGATAAAGCATCAGCGTGCAGACCGCACACCCCTCCCACCGCGCCCGCAGCCCACAGATGCTGGGGGCCGGCTCCGGCGGCAGAGAGCCAGCGCGTCCCGGAGCCCCTCTTCTGTCCAAACAACCTCGCACAACCCCTCGGCTGTAAAGCCCCGGCCTGCGGGGATGCCAGCCCCGCTGTTGATGCAGCACATCCTGCCCGGCGGAGCCTTGGCCCCGCTCCCAGCCTCGCACAGGGAGGAGGGGCTCCGTCAGCCGGGCCGAGGGAGGAGAGGAGGGGGCCGCATCTGCTGCTCTGGCAGGAGAGGAGAGACAGGACCTCCTTGTCCGCCTTGTCTGTCGGCTTGAATTCTGCCAGGCGAGCTGTCAAATGTCTCACCGTGATCTCAGAAACGCTCGCCGCCTTCCAGGCCAGCGCACACATGAACGGATCACTCTCAGCCCCTGTGACCGACGCTTCATCGTTATTTGTTGAGCTTTCACGGGCTGACCTGCAGGACCTGCAGGAGGACGGTCAGCTGATATCTGCTCATTCCACCTTCATCTGTCAGCAACAGCAAACTGTCAGCACGACAGAAGTCACAGAGGAAGACGGGGTGACAAAGAAATGTCAGCTTTTGTGATCAGTCGGTTGAATTTGGAGTTCATTTAAAGGTTTTCTTCTTCGGTGTTTCTCACCAGTCAATCAGACACATTTAATTCATTTCTGTCCTCGTGAAACAAATCTGATCTTTGAATATTTGAAATCATTTGCATCCACGTTTCTTCTTCTTCTTCCTCTCCTTTGTGCGAGCACCGCTGTGTTTAACTCGCCGCCGCAGACGTCCCATCAGGCGTCGTCACTGACCGGACTCCTGCTTGTTCTGTGTGTTTGTCTGCAGATGATTCCTCTGGATTCGTTTGTCGGGCAGAGCGCAGATGGAAAGATGGTGCCCATCATCCCGGGAGGAAACAGCATCCCTCTCACCTTCTCCAACAGGAAGGAGTACGTGGAGCGAGCCATCGAGTACCGGCTGCATGAAATCGACCGACAGGTACGGAAACTGACCTGAACTTGTGTTTCATGGCTGCTTCTGCACGGTGACTCCTCTGTGTGGAGGGTTGACAGTGAAGACTAACACGTAGAGCTGCTCTTCAGCCTCATGACTTCAGCTCAGGTCGATGTTTTCCTGGACGAGATTTTCTCCGTCTCTGCAGCCCAGCGCAGTGGAGGTCCGTCCAGTTCTGGAGCTTTCTGCCATCAGGAGGATGCAGGCGCTCATGCTCAGATTTCATTTCTCTCAGCTCCTTTCTCTCCGTCTGTGTGTTTGTTTGAGGACGTCTGATGTGACTGAAAGCTCCAGTTTCCATCAGAGCAGCAGCTGCTCAAAGCTCTCAAAACTCACATTTTAAAACCTGCTGACTGAAGACCAGAGCTGAAACAAGCGGCCCATTAAGCGATCAACAGAAAACCAGTCTTAGATGCTTCGTCTGAATTGTGACACAGTAAATTGAGCATCTTTGAATTTTGAAGGCACGTTTGAAGAAGTGAAGAAATGAAAAAAATCTGTTATATATCCAACATCCACTCCATCAGTCCTCAATGTTTTCACTTCATCATAAAGTTAGTGTTATCAGTGTGAAAAGGCTCCTAAAAACATGTAGGCGCTGACCTAGAGGACGTCTCTGAGTCCAGGTTGACCTGTTCCAGATCATAATCAGTAAACTATAATTAGAAGTCAGTTGCAGCCCTGGTGAGCACTGTGGATCATTCAGGACAACAGGGACGCTGTCGGACATGTATTCAGCTTCAGTGTGTCAGGGAGGATCTCAGAGACGGACGTCTCCAAACGTGAACGTAAAGCCTGTCCCGTCTGTGCGTCTCTCAGGTGGCGGCGGTGCGTGAAGGTATGTCGTGGATCGTGCCGGTGCCGCTGCTGTCCCTGCTGACGGCCAAGCAGCTGGAGCAGATGGTGTGCGGCATGCCGGAGATCTGCTGCGACGTGCTGAAGAAGGTGGTGCGCTACAGGGAGGTGGACGAGCAGCACTCCCTGGTTCAGTGGTTCTGGCAGACTCTGGAGGAGTTCTCCAACGAGGAGCGAGTCCTCTTCATGCGCTTCGTCTCCGGCCGCTCGAGGCTGCCCGCCAACACGGCCGACATCTCGCAGAGGTTTCAGATCATGAAGGTGGACAGGGTGAGTGGATCCGTCCCTGTCAGTCTCATCTGAGTCTGTGCTGCCGCTTTGAACACGTTTTACAGTCTGTAGCTGCTCTGCAGCCGCGTCCGCATGTGAAGCATCGAAGCTGATTGGCTGATCTTCAGGTGATTGTTGTTGTCTCTCTGTTGGTCCTCTGTCCTCCTCTGGAGAAGTAGTCTCTAAGTGAAGACAGCATGTATCTCATTGGACATTATTCAGTGGAATCAGACAGCGTCAGAAACAGGAAGCAGAAACCAGAAGCAGCCTGAGCTGACCAATCACAGCGCAGTTCCTCAGCTGCTGTAGCGCCGACATGCTAACACACAACAACGAGTCCCCTTTAAGATCAGTCATCAGGCCGTGCTCACGGGTCGGCGAGAGGTCGGACCAATGGCTGATCAGATGATTGATCTGATTGGACGAGCAGAAAGGATGATTTGAGCTTAAGCGAGTTTGTGTGTTTCCTCCGCAGCCGTACGACAGCCTCCCCACCTCTCAGACGTGCTTCTTCCAGCTGCGCCTGCCTCCGTACTCCAGCCAGGCCGTCATGGCGGAGCGGCTGCGCTACGCCATCAACAACTGCCGCTCCATCGACATGGACAACTACATGCTCTCCCGCAACGTCGACAACGCCGAGGGCTCCGACACGGACTACTGACGCAGGCGGTGTCACGCACGCACACACGAGTAAATGAACTGTTAAGTCCCAGAAAGTTCCGGACATGAACTGTCTCACACACACACACACACGCACACACACACACACACACACACACGCTTCATCACTGCACCGGTCGTAGGGAACTCCTGAGCAGAAAGGCCACTTTTTAAACTCATTTTATGTCCTTTCAGACCTTCAGCGCAGGTTTCATTTCTCTTTGTGGTTTATTAGCAGTTTTTAACGACACAAATCCACACGAGAAGTGCATTTAGTGTTTTTTTTTTTTTTTTTTTTTCATTACTCCACATCCCATTTTCAGGGTTTCTGCATGGAGGTATGTTCATTTGTTTGGAAATGTGTATAGAATATTCAAGCCAGTGGTGGAGAAGAGAGAATATTGTACATTGTGTAAAATGCTTCATTAGGAAAATGTTTTGCATAATATCCATATTTATTGTTTTCATTGCCGATGCCGAGTTTCCCAAAGCGTACAAAAAAACAAAAACAATAAATGCTGCATAATTGATTTGTTGTTGTTCTGCTGAGGTTTGCTGAAAGAAAGAGACAAAGGTTTCCTCTCAGAAAGCAGACATCACATTTATTTCAGAAGTAAAAAATATCACAAAGGCCATCTTTGAGGGGAGTAAATAAAAACTATGTACACAGAGGAAACGCCCACAGGTGCGAGCCGCAGCCGCCTGCGCCGTCGCCCGCCGCTGCTTTCAGTCAAGTCAACACTCACTCACTGGAAGTTAATGGTCGCCGTTTCCCTTTTTCTAAAAATCAGAGCAGATTCGCACCAACGCGACGTCCACGCAGCCGGTCGGCGAACGCAGCGTCAGTCCTCACTCTGTCTACACGAGGCGTTCAGGTACTCTACAGGTCACAGAGTAGAAATACGCTTCCTGTGTAAAACAAGTCGATCATGAGACTGAAAAACGCTCCGACTGATAGAAAGACGCCTCGACATGTAACTGTCCCGTTAATGTCCATCCCACATCCAAACTGCTGCACATCTGACCTTTAACAAGTCCTTTAATTGGAGGACTTGAGCGACGAGCTAACGGCTAACGGGCAGCCTGTTCGTGCTGGTTAAAAGTCAGAATCCAAAATGCCTCCACGCGTCACTTCCTGCACGGCGCGACCGTCCGTCTGACTACGGCTCGCTGCTGATTTTAAACATTTTCATTTCCCTCGTTTCAGCCGTACTCTGAGTTTGGAGTAAAACCTCTGGGCTCTGGTTAGTATTCCCCCCGTCATCGCAGGCGGTGAAGCGATCCCTCAGTAACTGTCAGGGACGACAAACCCAAACTGGTGTCGTCCACAGAGTCTGCCTCGCTGAGCGGACAGTCGCGCAGGTTCGGGCCGTGAGGCGACCAGTAACTCTCTCATGAATATTGCTTTAAGGTTATCTGAGCTCATCTTTAAACTGTGCAGGACGTGTCTCTGAACGTCCTCTGGGACATGCGTGATCGTTCTGCGTCCAAACAAAAATGAAGATGTTCACAGGCACTGTCACCATAACAGATCTGCTGTCACTGAGCGTGTGGCGTGCGAGCTGTCGATCACATCGATCAGCTCGGGTCGTTAAACCTTTTGAAGGTCCTCTGAATAAACACACAGAGGTTAAAGCCAAGCTGGAGACACGTCACACTCTCCTGACCTTTGATTTCAGGCTGATCGTAATGAGAGACACACTTTGGATTCACGATGTCTTTAAATTGTGGGAAAATGTCCTCGATCGTTCTGTGATCTTGGTTCTGTCCTGAACTTCGCTGCGTGTGTCTGAGCTGTGTGTTGTCAGCGTGAGGTAGAGGAATCACACAAAGCTAAAGAGAAGCAGATCAAACCAGGTAACAGTCACAGTGTCCAGCCGTCAGAGTGACGTCTTCATCCGTTCACGTTACGTCCAGAAGTCTGGTCCACGTCCTCAGAGGAGCTCAGGTTCCCGTTCGTGTCTCAGTCTGCCAACATTTAACCTTTGAACTCAGGACAAGATGAAACTCAAGCAGCAGTGCAAACCAGCGTTTCCTGGCACGGCTGTGAAGTCGACGGCGTTTCAAACGAGGTTTGTCTTTGTCGTCACATTCGACTCTTGAACTGCACGTCGACCGAGATTTAAAAAAGATGGAGAAGACTTTGAAACATGCTTTTTTTAAGGCCTCTTAGTATCTTCAGGAAGCCGCGTGGGATCTCAGTCTCACCCAGATCTGCTCTCAGATCAGCGCCCGGCCGTCCTCAGCTAAGACAGCCAGCCTCCGTCCCTCACAGTCCTCGGAGCGATGATGCTCTCCTTCGCCTGCAGGAGTCGCTCCAGGCACGGCGAGCTGATCTTGAAGGGCAGCGGCCCCCGGCAGGGACGAGGGTCGGCGCCGAGGCGGCGCAGGGGCCCCACGTGGAGGTCGGTGCTGGAGGAGACGGCGTTGTCCTGGGTCACGTCCTGCCGGCGGCGTGCAGGCGGAGGGGAGGCGGTGGCGGCGGCGCGCTGGCTGTGCACGGATTCTGGAGTTTTCAGGGAGCAGATGGGCGACGTGTGGAGCCACTTGAGGTGGGTGGAGGAGTAGGAGGCCACGGGAGCCGGCTCCACGTCTGAGGAGCAGAGAGGGGAGGAGGCACCGCCGTGATGCAGCTGCAGAGGAAACGAGAGGACACGTTCAGCATCACAACACAATCCACCAATCAGCCGCCAGGAAACACTGACTGACAAGAAATGAACTCCGGAAACAAAATGTACGTCCTCCATGAAATCTGTCCCAGTGAAGGAACTGACGTCACCGTCAGGTGGGACTCAATCAGGACAAGATGGCCGCTGACGGACAGACAGTCAAAGCATAATCAGGACGAGCGCCTCAGTCCTTCAGCTCTACCGCTGTCCCACAATGCATTGCACAAAGGAAACGGCCTGTCTGATGTCACTTCCGGTTTGTACAAATATACAAAGTGTCGGTTTCTGGCGGTTAACGGTGCGTTCATGTGGTGTCGGAATAATCGGAAAAATGAGTTCACATGAACGCCCCTGAAGTCCAACAACAACTCGCAAAGTCTGTGTGTGTACTGTACTGTGTACTATAGTATGTACTATGGTATATACTGCAGTATGAACAGTATGTATTACAGTGTGTACTGTGGTCTGCACTATAGTAATTACCGTAGTCTGTACTGTAGTATATACTACACTGTGTACTGCAGTTTGCAGTGCGGTGTGTAGTACACTGTGTACTGCAGTTTGTACTGCGGTGTGTAGTCCAGTGTGTACTGCAGTACTGCATTTTGGCCGTCGTGCAGCTGCTCGCTGTGCAAACACGTCTGAACTGATCGATCTGAGAACTGTTCTGTTGTTTCTGGTGACGTCTGAGTCCAGCGGGACATTTTTAGCCCAAACAGTGACACTGAGAACGGCAGAAATCTGACTCCAGAGCAGCAGGAGTCATCAGTTTGTTCTCTGAATCTCTCTCCGTCCTCCGTTAACTCCGCTCTGGCGGATTTATTCATCGGCGGTCGACACATTCTTGTGCGCGAGGCGGCGGCGGCGGTTTTCCCCTCATTATCTGACCTCGACTCTTCTTATGAAACGAGCCCGCTGGAAACCGTCAACAGTAAAAATACATTAATACCCTCACGTCGTCTTCCAGGAGTCTGTTACATAACCTGACTCTTCTCAGCATCAGACACACGTTACTCAGAACAGAGTGTCCATGAACGCAGCACCGCTCTCACCTTTTATTTCTCTTATTTTCATTTTCACTGTTGATTGATTCACTCGTTATTTTCTCCGTCGTCTACAAGACGTCAGAGTAGGAGTATATGAACACTCGGTGCAGGACGCAGGTGCTGCGTGTACCTGACGACGTATTTACCTTCTGCGTCTTAGCCGGGGAGCCGCGGTCCGTCTGGCTCAGACCGGCTTCGATGTGAGGGAACCAGCTCCGAAGCATTTCCTCCACTTTCAGCACGATGCTCAGGAAGCGTCCGCTGGAAGAGACAGAGAGGACGACAGTGGGTGAGGAAGTACTCGGATACTCCGTGTCACACTCCTGCAGGTGGAGGTGACGTCTCAGGTAGTTTATCACAAGACAAAAACCCTCATTTCTGACGTAAGCGAGGCTGACGGACGCGTGCACTGAAGTATTACTGCGGTGGAGCAGAAGTAGAAAGTACAGTACTCGAGTAAATGTACTCAGTTACTTTGGAGCGCGGCCCGCTGACAGGACGAGGTGAAGTCATGTGTTTCTTGGGCCTGAACGTGACGCAGATTACAGTCAGACGCCCTGCAGCTCGGATGGCTTAGGGATGTCTCGCCAATGGCCATTACATAAGCCTCATAAAGCCGCTGCCAGCACAGCGGGCGCTGTGGCTCCGTCTGATTGGTGGACAACATGAAACAGCACAAAGGCTGAATAAATAAAAAGTCCTGAGGGGGGGTGGGC
>JBBMOE010000001.1:812198-828689 GCA_037975065.1 Chaetodon trifasciatus | reverse complement strand
CACACACACACACACACACACACACACACACACACACACACACACACACACACACACACACACACACAGATAAGCGCTGGCTTTATTTCGGGCTGCAGCTCATGATAACGTTCATCTGTGATTAATCTGCCAATCATTTTCTCCATGAATCGTTCAGCAGAAAGTAACTAAGTACATTTACTCAAGTACTGTAGTTAAGTACAAATCTGAGGTACTTCTACTTTGAGTTTTTCCATTTTATTATTTTTTTTAACTTCACACTCCTACTCCACTTCATCTCAGAGGCAAGCGTTGTACTTTTGACTTCACTACATTCATCTGACAGCTTTAGTTACTGTGCACTGTACTTCCTGTCCAGTGGAAAGCTCGTATCTCCAGCCGCGCTGTGTTGAATGTTTGTGCTGAACTGAAGGATGAAGAGTTCCTTCATGTCTTCTTCAGCTCAAACTGTTCAAAAGCCTCTGAAAATGCTGAACAGTCACTCAGAGCGTCTGAAAAGTCACGAAAACTAGAAGGAAAGTCTGCGAGTTAGCGACGCTGCTACGCTACAGGAGACAGAGTCTTTCAGCTCATTGGTCAGCCTAGTTTCCAAACACAGGAAGCTGTTTTCAGTTCCAGACAGACATCGATAGGAAACATTTAGCAGCTGAAGAGCCAGACGTTCCCATCCGGAGGTGGAGGAGACCAAAAAAGAGCTAAAAGAGCGAGACCACGGGACTCATCAGGTGACTTTAAATGAACGATAGTGTTCCTCCGTCACTGCTGGACGCCGTTAGAGCTCTTTTTAAAGGCGATAATACGAAACGTTAAAGCTCACAAACGTCCCTCCATTAAAATAAATCTGTCAAACCGGCAGAACAGCTGATGTCTTGTTGCTTTAACTGGTTAACATTTACGTCTCCTTTCACACTCAAAGTCGAAAAAATCCAGCCTGAACGAGCGCAGCTGACATTTCTCCACTTTACTGCTGTAAATAATCCCCGCTAACTTCGACTTTTATGGCGTGTGACTGCCAGCGTCGCTGGATTTGCTGCCATGTTCTGCGGCCTGCGTCGAGGTCCTCCAGCTATTTATTCTGCCAAATGGGAAACAGTGACGCCTGAACAAACATCCAGCTTGTTCTGGTGGTGGATGGCTGGAATGTTTCCCCCACGCCGCAGCACCGAGGCCTGTTCAATCTGACATTATTGGGTCCGATCTGACGCCACCTACGCTGCAGCGCTCCATGTGTGGTCCGGCTCAGACCTCCGTTCTGCTGTTTCACTGTACATGTCACAGTGAAAATGATCAGTGTGAGCTCCGTTATTGTTACAGGAAACAGATCCGGGGCTTCGCCGATGAAGGAAGCAGCTTGTTCTGCTTCATAGAAGATTAAAGGTCTCAGTGTGCTTCAACAGAACCACCGCCGGGTCGTCTGACACCGGCTGAGACCCTCTCTGAAACGGCATCTGACAGTTCCTGTACCTTTCTGAGGCGGCGGGATGCAGCCGGGAGGAGGGTCCCGCCTTCGAGCGTGGCCAATCACAACGCAAAGAACGGCTTTCACCCTTAGAGGCGGTCTGACGAGCAGCAGAAAGCGGCTTTTGTTGAGCTGCAGCGGTTTAGTGATCGCTCCAGGTGTGTCGGTACACTGTGACATCACTGCTGGCTGTGGTTACCGGGGAAACGGCACGTCCAACCACCGCTCTTTAAAGGAGCAGTCTGACAAACACAAAAGATGTCGACTTCTTGTTTTTCTCGCTTCTGACTGAGACCACCGAGGTCCGGGGGAGGGGTCACGCTTTAATTATGGTTTAGATAAAACTGACTGAAGTCTGAATGAACAAACGAGGGAGGTGTGAAAGAGAGTGAGAGGAGAACGCTGACATCATCAGCTCGTTAAATGTACCGCTACAACCAGCCGCCAGCTAGCTTAGCTTAGCATTAAGACTGGAAACAAGGGGAAACAGCTAGCCTGGCCCTGTCCCACAGTTAGAAATCCAGCTAGCAGCAGTTCTAACACTCACTAATTGAAACGCTTCAGCTTGTTTGTTTCATTTGTACAAAAACTCAAGTGTAAAAACAACAATTTGACAATTTTATGGAGGTTTTCCAGGAAGTTTCTGCTCAGAGCTCCTTTTTACTGATTTTGCATAAATGAAACAACTGTCTTCATTAGTGAGCTTTAGAGATGCTGTCAGACAGATTCGAGCCAGCTGTGTCCCCGCGTCCAGTCGTGCTAAGCTAACCAGATGTTAGCATTCTCCTGTCTGTCTGTTTAACATGAAGCTTTTTTCATGTAACTCCAAAGTGTCAAACTTCTTCAGTCGAGCTGCTGAAACACTTCAGACTCCAGCTGTGATCATCGCTGGGCTTCCTGTTAGCGTCGCTCACATCACGTACAAAACGAACTGATTTCCTGAGCCTGCAGACACGACGGCGGGATTTTGAATCAAAGGACTTTCCCCATTCGTTTCAGATATTTCTCTCCATGGATCACCACAATCGGCTGTTTCTGTTCTTTAACCGCGAGAGAGCTTTTCTGTTTTTGTGTCCTTATACACTGAATCTCTTTGGACTGTTGTTGGAACAAAACGAGCTGTTTGAAGACTCACCAAACTGTTCATCATCAGACGTCAGACCTCACACATTTAAACATGCTGCTGTCAATCAGTCAGTCAGTCAGTTTGACCCCCAGATGAACATTTCACTGAATCCAGTCTCATGAAAGCGACTCTTCAGCATCGTCTTCACGCTGCAGCGAGGAGACACGAACCTCCAGCTTTTCTCTTTAATTCACGGCTGCTGATGAGAGAACAGTCTGAACGGTTTTGGCGCTCGCGTCATCGATTAACGAACTGCCAGCAATAAAGTTTCATTTGAGCTTCAAACACCCACAAAGTAGTTACTCTTTAAAACTCTGGAATAGTAGTTATAGTTAAGTACTGATATCTGTATCAGCCTCATAAAAACACACGTTTGATCCTTTATATCAATTAAAGAGTTTTGTTTAAGAGTCGCGACCTTTGACCTTCACAGAGCTCAAACCTCAAAGTGATTCTCACCGCCGTTTGCTTCAGTCCGCACAGTGAACGGTGAAGCGTGTCTGCTCCGTCCTGATAGAGTCAGGTGAGCCGTAAATCACAGAAAAGTGGACGAAATGACCTTCAGATGTTTTCCTGCGATTGTCAAACAAAGTCCGCGCAGCTCGCCGTCCGTCTGCGGCGGACAAACTCCGCCCGTCTGGCTTCAAACGAGCGTCGACGGCGGCCAGCTGGAGCCTGTTTGAAGTCGTTCCTCATGTGTGTGACGTGACTGCAGGTCGTTCAGAGTGCAGGAAGAACACATGACGCAGGGAGGAAGAAATACGTTCGTCCTTTCAACGGGTCCACTTACACTAAAGTCATTTATGTCAGAATCAAACAAAACTGCTTCATGTACAGCTCGTTAAGCCCGTTTTAGTCTGAGAGAGGAACGTTTTGTTTTTCAGGATCCAGACCGGATGAGCGTGAACACGACACTTAATCACAAACTGTATTTTATTTTGTCAACGACGGATCGATGAGTTTTGTTGTTTTGATGTTTCCACGTCAAACGTCAGGACGGAGACGAGGTCTGAAAAACGTGAATATCAGTCTAATAAAAGAAGCCAGAAATGCATCACAGTCGACCTGAAATACGTTTTTTCTGAGCTCCTGAAAAGTCGAGATACAAAACTAAATTTTAAGGGTCGTCTTGTTGCTGAAGTGTTTCGGACGGAAGCTGCAGAGGAAGCGCCGACGTCACAGAGCGGCGGCCATGTTTGCTAACACTCTGACTTCTTGCTCCTTCACAGATATTATGTTCATACGCTGCAGTCACTTCTTTACACGACGGACACACTTCCTCATTTTAAGATGAAGACGAGTTTGTTTGTCCTCATCCTTTCAGCCAATGGGAGGGCGGGGTTTGTTTGACTTTGGGCTCTGACAGATAAAGTTTTGTTTGACTTTGATGGATCAGGGTCCGGTGGAGGCACAACTCGTGCAGCTTGTTATTTTTAACCAGCTCCACCCTCTCGGATGGCGCTCCGCCGCCGTCCGTCTTCTCTGAGAGACACTGAACTCATTCAGCCTCTGATGGCTCTGACTGCAGAAACGGTCAAACACACAAAGAGGAAGAAGCAGGACTGTCAGCGTGCTGCCCTGAGCAGCCGCTGAGGTATTTACCCCATGTGAGGATTCTGAAGGACCCCCATTATTCTCTGGATGCGGTCCATCGCGACGCTCTCCTGAAAACTGCTGAGACCTGCAGGACAACAGAGAGAGAAATGTGCTGTGAGGCGAGGCGGCACGAGGCCGAGCGCCGGAATACAACCACGCTTCCCATCATGACGGCAGATCTATTTTCTGACGCCTCGATGACGCCGAACCACAAACGACCGCTCAGAGCGGGACGTCATTAATTGCAAACCTCCGGCGTGGAGTCGCATCACCGCAACGCTGACTGTGCACAGCGAGCAGGCGTGATGTCACCCAGAGGACAACCGCAGGCGTCACCTTCAGAAACACCTGTGACTGCACCTGTTTGGGCCGATGCAGCGGCGTCACTTCGCTCAGAGCCTCCAGAAGTTTTTAACTCATTTTAACTCAAAGTCCACTTTTTGTCCAGAGCTTTCAGCCACATTCAGCCGTCATCACGCAGCTCAAAGCTTAGATTAGAGCCGCCAAAAGTGACCAAAAAAAGATGTTTTAATATTCCTTCTAAAAAAAAAACACATAGGTCTGAACCATTTTAGGTCCACAAGAGAGAAAACCAGGAAATGTTCTGTATTATTTCAACATAAACGCCTTTTAAAAGCTCAACGTTCCCACACATCACGAAATAAACCAAACAACGAGATGTGCTGTTGAGCTATTGGCTCGGTTCAGTTTGACCTACAGTTAATTTTCAGTCTAAGTGGCGTCAGAGTTTCCAGTTGAAGCTGGTCCACGAGTCCTGGAGGACTTCAGTGTCCTGGACAAACGGGACAAATTGTGGTCACACGTTATCTGATTATGGACTCTCCATGTTTTTGTGTCCACGGAGACACGAAAGGAGTCCTGAAAACACGCTTCATTCAAACCAAAACCGTCTGCTTCGTCTTTTCGCTGTTCCAGTAATCACCTCTAACTCTGGATTGGTTGAAATAAGCTCTTAATTCAGCGAATCAGGAGAGGAGAGAAGGCGGACAGAGAAGCAGCGAAAACGCCGGCGATGCTGCTTTTTTCCAAAAAAAATCGAACGTTTGGATTTTTGTACATTTCGCGTAGAAGTTTTGATGGAGAACATCCCTACGAGACATCAGTCACATGACGAAAACTGAAGCGAGGAAACTCCACACACACACGCAGCTCGTGAGCTGTGGCTGAAAGCTGAAGACAAAAAGCTTGTAAGTGGCCTTTGAGTAACCGTCGTCCCTACGCTGCAAAACATGGACGACCTGAAGGTCAGATCGGGTTCAGGTGAGCATTTGATTGTCTGCTGATCGCTGACAGGAAGCGCGCCGCCTTGAGGTTGGACAGCTTCGTCTCCTCTGCAGACAGAGTCTGTCTGCTGCTTCCAGCTCTCGTGTTTGGCACGGCGGCGTTCGCGTGCAGGAAGCAGCCACCGGCCGTTCTTCAGCCCGTATCTCAGCTACCCTACGTGAGGACGCGGCGTCTCTGATCCCGTCTTTCATCTGAGGCAGTTTAAAGGATGTTAAATGACTCGTGAGGCCTTTCATCCTCTTTGAGCTGCTGTAACGTTCGCTGCGCTCCCGTCTTTTATCAGACATTCTGCTCTAATTATTTCCACATGAACTCGTGTTAATTGAGAAAGAACATTTTTTGAATCACTCAGTGAATCAAAGGAATAAACCAGTTTTTTCTGGACCCTCAGCTCGTGTATGATGAGTGCTGTATTTTAGTCGTCTGGTTGGCAGACAGCTGTTTCTGTTCGATGAAAATGTTTTCCTGGACAGGAAGTGACGAGACTTTGAGACAAATATCTGATCTTTTTCCATTCACACATATTTTTCATTTACAGTCGCTGAACTGTGAGACGTAACGTAAACAGCCGTGGCAGCAGCACGCTGATTAGCGAGAAGACAAAACAGTCGTTTAATCATCAGATTTTAACTGTTAGAAGACAAAGTCTGGTCAAAGGTCGTGTCGTTACCTGAATTAAATCAGTTTAACCTGTGAACATCAGCTGTTTTAGGACACCTAACACTCCGCCTGTGATCGTCAGTCAGACTCCACTCAATGCTAATTTAGCATGCTAACATGCAGAATTAGCATGTGCACATGTACAGTGTGTTATTGTAGGATAATAATACTCAGCAGGGGAAGCTGACTTTTTGACTCTGACGTGGTTAGCCTAGCTTAGCATCAAAGCTGTAAGCAACAGCCAGCCTAGCTCTGTCCAAAGTCCTCCTCTCCACACCTCTGAAGCTCACCATCAACACGCTCGGGTTTAATTCGCACATAAACGGGGATATAAAAGCAGTCAGCGGAGCTTTTATGGAGTCACATGCTGTTGTTATTTCTCTGTGAACAGCTGGACGTGGTTACTTCCTGTAGTTTGTCAGAGGCTCTCAGAGGTGCTGAGTACCAATAAACTGTGATTCATCGTTGGCTGCAGAACATAAAACACTTCAGTTTGATTAAACAAACGAGATAAAGCCAGGCTAGCTGTTCCCACCTGCTTCCAGTCTTTATGCTAAGCTAAGCTAACCACATCGTGACTCACAGACTTGAAACTGAGGGATCGTCTCATCTCTTTGCCAGATGGTTGTTCAGCAGATCAGCAGCGAGCGTCAGACGCCTGCTGTCGCTGTGGGACACGAAAGTCTGGATCACATTTCATGCTAATCCATCCAATAGCTGATGAGATACTCAGTCCGGACCAAAGTCCTGACTGACGGGCAGATTCACATGCTGTCTGACGGCCTGATTCAGGAGAACATCCAGTGAAATGCCTTCATAATCACCCACTGCGTCACCGAGCGTTTATCTTTAGCAGTGTGATCTGTCCATTAACAAACCTGCCTGCAGGAGGAGACGGTCAAAGCTGGGATTAAACACTTACGTTCAGAGTACCTGCCTGATCTCAGGCCCCGCAGGATGGCCGACAGCGGCTGGACGTAGCACTGCAGCTCCGCGCACTGTGTGGAACAGACAACCCAGTTAGCATTCAGGCTATCACTGCTACACCATGCAAAGAGCTCTCTGATCGCCTCCTCAGTCTCCATCCACAGCAGAGCGACGCTGCTCTCCTAAAACTCAACACACACATGCACGAGTTACATAACCAGCCAGACCTCGGGAGATTTAATGAGCTGTGTGTGTGTGTGTGTGTGTGTGTGTGTGTGTGTGTGTGTGTGCGTGTGGCCTCCAGCCAGCAGTGTGTATCGCTGCACATGATTTACAGCTTATCAGAATTTCTTCAGTTTCTCATTTTGTCAAGAACTTATTGATTCCCGGCTAAGTGACCGAGCGTCCATTTATAACCGCTCCCATTTGCTGCCATTAGCGGCGTGTTAACACTGAAGGCAAGCGTCCGCAGGCCCGTCAGAGGCCGCCATTAACAGCTGACAGGAGCTAATGGAGGAGCTGATAGCGATCGTCAGCTGCGCGCCGCTGCCTTCGTCCCCGAGCGTCACTCTGCTGACGGACACTCGAGCTGCGGCGGCGACAGACTGCCATGAAAACTGGCACCATCAGATCCTCTTACGCTGTTTGGCATCACAGGCTGCTGATCGATGCCTCCCTGCAGCTACTTCATCTTCTGAAGAGACGAAAGCAACCTGATCCTCTCTGACATAAACTGACCTGAGAACAGCTCAAAGTCAATATGTTTCATGTTCTTCCTCATCAGCTTCATTGATTTCTGTAAATATCTGCTGACTGTGAATCTGATGCAGCGACACGTTTCACAGACTGAAAGATGTGGAACGCTCCAGAAACACCTGTTTGGATCATTCCACAGGTAAACAGGCTGATTGGTAACAGGTGAGAGGATCATGACTGGGTATGAAAGGATGGAGCGAGTTCACCACTTTGTGAACACATGAAGGATGAAGGAGATGAACACATGAACTCACTTCAGAAAACTGCTGTCAGTCAACACAGATTGATTATTGATGACTGATTCTGGTTTATTTCAGGTGAACGTGACCAAGTTTTCAGAATCAGGGAAGTTTGAGTGAACCGCCTCGTAGCTGCATTGCATTCTGGTCTTTTTTCTGCAGCTGGGAAACGACGGCGTCTCTTCTTTGAACGATAAACTATGAGGCCAAAAGTATGTGGACACTCCTGTTCACGTATTTTTGTGGGCTTTTGTTTCAGTGGTCAGACTTTGGGGGAGATCCCCTTTAGGCTCGGCTGATTGGACGAGCAGATCAGCGATTGGCTGAGTCCAGCTGTTGTTTTTTGGGTGATTCATGATCAGACTGACTCTGCTCAGCGAGCGACGGCACGTAAACCTGAACATTTTCACACCCGACTGTGAATTCAGGTTTTATCTGGAGATTCATTTTGTTTCAGTCGAGTCTGAACTTTGTTTCATGATGAGTTAACGGGCATTAAGCTCGGAGGTTTCTGCTCACATTTTGTGAGTTTAGTTTGTTTATTCTTTGGACTAAAACAGCTGAGAATCGCGGTCTTGGTGAACTCGGCGTCGTCTGTTGGAAGGAGAGACGCATCTGTACGAATCTCTAACCTGTTTCCTGCTTCTGTCACCTGAACACAGGTCAGATCTTCAGTTTGAGGGTAAATCACTACTTTTACTTTACTTCAGAGGATAAATTCTTACTATTGTTGAACGTCGAGCGTGAACGTGACGACAGACGGAACGTCTCGTTTGGTCTTTTCAGCGTGACCTAATCGCCCTCCTCCCGCTCACCGCTGCTCGCCACGCTCTGCTGGAGAGCTGTTAGCAGCAGCAGAGTGACGCTCATGGGCCGTCCACATACTTTTGGCCACGTAATGCATGCAGGTGAACGCTGATGCCAGATGGCAGATTTAGAAAGAAGCCTTCACTCTTTGATCCTGAGGGAGCGACGCCGCGGCTGCTTCAGATCCCCGAGACGTTTCCTGAGACTTATTCAACCTCCACAGCAGAAATCTGAAGGTGAGACCACTTTTCACAGGATTGAGCTTTCACACCAACCAGAGCGACCCTGCAAGACAAAACCTCTCACCTTCTGCGAGAAGAGTTCGTTTTCAGTGTCTGCTGGAGGCGTTTCACAGAGCGCGTCCTGGCCGGCGCCGTGCGCTCGCTTCCTGGTCGAACGATGCTTCCACTCTGCAGAGAGCGTCTGCGGCGTGTAAACGGAGGTAAATCCCTGAACTGGACTGACCGCCGGGGTCTGCGCGGCGGCCGCAGAGTCAGCACTGACCCCACAGCAGCCTTCATCTTTACAGTCACAGCAGTCGCTCCTCTGCCTCCGCTGGGCCGCCCCGCAGTGGAGGCAGCTTGAAGGGGCTTCCCTTAATGATGAGGTCGATGACGAAGGCGACGCTGGCGGCTCCTCCGCCCGGTGAGGACTTGACGTCTTCGGGCTGTCGCAGTCGTCCTCATCGCTGGCGAGCCAGTCGATGGAGGAATCCGAGTCCGAGGTCGACATGTTGGCGTTAGACCGTCAGCCAGCAGAGGGCATCACGGAGCTGCAGCACGAACAAGAAAGGTCAGCAACACTTCAGCTTCTCGCTGGCTCAGTCACAAATGTATTCAAACCTGCAGAACTTTATTTAACTCTAGATCCCAACATTTACAAAAATGCTAACAATGTCGGTTAAATCTGAAATGTTTTGTGAAATGATGCAGTTTGCACACGTCACTCATGTGCCTTCATCACAGAGCGTAAATCAGACTGTCAGTGAGCAACAAGACGATTTTAACAACCTTAAAGCTGCACGAGGGGAAATAAAAGAGGAACGTTCAGACTGCAGGAAGAAATTCAGGAAGGAAATGAAGCGTTTAAAGTGTTACACAACACGAAGACGCTGCTGGAACATTCAGACTCATTCAAAGCCTCAAAAAACAGAGTCACACGTCGGCCCAAATATAACCCAGTTCAGTCCTGGGACACGTTGAGAGAGCGATGGTGAGAGAAGATTTCATGTTTCACAGCACGTCCTGGCTTTACGTCACGTTTAACACATGATGTGATGTCATCACACGGCAGCCTGCAGGCATCAGAGCGGCTTCAGGCGGTCTGCTCCCTCTGGACAACACTTTTAAAACCAAGCTGAGATCTTCATCACAGATCCACCAATCAAAGGAGAGAGAGCCTGCAGTGGTCCTGATTTAGTCACTGAAGTCATTTCTGAAGCAAAATGCCACATTTTCACTGGACTGGTCTGTTGACAAACAGACGTCTTTCACTGATTTCTGACCTCAAACAAACAAATCAGAATCAACAGGTGATGAGAATTAGTGACGACAGAAAGCATGAAGGACAATAAACATCAGCGGTTTCACTCCAGGAAAAGAGCTTTCAGACTGCAGTTCATTTTTTTCACCATCCATTAATCTGAACATTGTCTACTTCATCATTTCCTCGTTTCCTGGATTAATCATTTGATTTATCAAATAGCAGAAAATGGTGAAAAAAGTCCATCAAAATCTTCTGAAAACCAAACCACAGAGGAAAGACACCCAGTTTACTGTGAATCAGAAAACCAGCAAAGATTCACGTGAGCAGCTTGAAGTTACTAAAATGTTTGCAGATTCATTTTCAGACATACGTAAAACAGATAAAAGAGCAAATAAAATGTGAAGAAATGAGAAACTTCACGGACTTTTTGGCGGTTTGAAAAGAAACTGAAGTGAAAAGTGTTGAACTGGAGGAAATCTGACCTCAGCATGTCTTCAATCCTGCAGCTCTGCTCTGAGCGGCTGCTTTCATTTGTTTCAATTCCCAGTTTAACCAGTACACGAGGCTGGATCCTGCAGTCAGACACGCAGCGGATTAAATAACCCTCCTCTGCTTCTTCCAAATGGGCCGGTCGTCCAACATTATGTAAGAAAAAACATGCAAACACATGGACCTGTTTCAGTTCACATGCACACACGCTGCTGATACAAGTGACCCGGCGCGCGCGGAGGGCTCTTCATGCATGTTCACATGAGGATCTCTGCCCTGGAAACACACACCTGTCCGCGGAGATGCACCGCTGTGCCGTTCAAATAAGCATCAAATAAGAAACGCCACAGTCTCCAGCAGCAGAGGACATTTTCTACAGCCGCACAAATGAACCTGACCTGTTCGTCCACCGCGCTGCGGAGCCGCGTTTCAAACCGCAAACATCACCTCCCAAACGGGGCTTTTGGTTTTGCGCAGCAGCCTCTCACCTCCACCGCGTCCCTCATAGCAAGAACAAGAAGAAATCCTCTGAATTCAGGTGAGCTGAGGGGCAGGAGGCGGCCGAGAGCAGCAGACCGTCACTTACCAGAAGTGAACACTGTGTTTCCCGTCCGGCTCGGTGAGTTGAGGACGTGCGGCGGCGGTGCGTGTGTGAATGTGTGTGTGTGACTGTGTGTGTGTGCGGACGCGCCGACGGACCGATGATGGAGTGAAACCGTGAACGCAGCAGACGCAGGAAGGCAGGAAGGCGGGCGTCCCATCCAGCCCGTGCAGCCTCTCCCCGGGCAACGTGTCTGCGAGGGGCGGGGCGCGGAGCTCCGCTGCGCCCCTGGCCGACGAACACGCGCTCACAGGCGCGCAGGAAACGATCTCACACGGGTGGAAATGAGCGTGGAAAAACAAATAAAAGCGGAGGAAACAAAAAGTACACACGTGATCACGCTGTGACGAAACACTGTAGCGCGTCACCACCTGTGCTCCTTCAATTAAGCTCTCCCATTGGACCAGAGTCACACTGCAGCACGTGACGTGCGACAAGGCCAATTAATGCCGCATTCAGGGACTTCCTGGAAGTGTCCGTTTATTTTTGTAATTAACACGTGAATTAGAAGTGGAATATAATTATCACAGTCAGCAATAAAACCTCACATCCATATTAATAAAATAACTTTAAACTGAAGTTAAACAAGTGACTTAGACATTTAAAGCACAATAAACTGAGATGGACTCTTCATTTTATTTATTATTTTACCAAACCAGAGTTTATTTTTAATAAATAATTCAACATTTTGGGAAGTACACTTACTAATGTGTTGTTACTAATGTATGTGGTTCTCTGCAGAGCGTGTACGACTGTCTTTAGAAGAGAGGAGTAAACGAGGGCAGATTGTCCACGAGCGAATCAACTGAGGAATGTTCTCTGACGGCCATAAGAATGAGACTTAGACTTAAACTTTACTTTATTAATTAGTATACCTGGACAACCTGCCAGAGACAAGTTTAAACACTGTGATTGACTTACGAGAGAGACAAGCAGCTCTGAAAATCATAATCAATCAATAAATCCATATGTGGCAGCCGTAGACCGTGTTAAACATGGACTCTGTGACGTCACTCACACTCATTGTGAAGCTCAGTTTTTGCACCAGGCTGTAAACATGTTTATTCTGCTGTGAAGTTGGACGTTTTAATATGGGGGTCAGTGTGGATTGACTCATTTTTGGAGGCAGCCTCAAGTGGACATTTGAGGAACTGCAGTCTTCCATGTTGGCTTCATTTTTCAGACCCGGAGGTTACCACTTGGTGGTGGGCCGCCACAGATAAATGAACCAATAGGAAGCTGTCCTTGTATAACCACAGCGTGTCTGTATTCTCAGCACAAAGTCACACATGTTTTCAGTGGGTGTGGGACTCATCCAAGGTTGCCCCTTGTCTCCGATCCCGTTTGTGATATTCACAGACAGCATGTGAGGGCACAGCCGGGGTGAGGAGGGTCTCCAGTCTGGACACCTTCAGGACATATCTGGGCTGTTTTCAGGGGTTTCCGAGGGCGAGGCGGCCGAGATGAGAGTAACCAGCCTGTTCAGTGTGTGCGACCCGACCATTTGATGGTACCGCAACCCGACTGGATAACACAGCTCTGCCTCTGGCCGCAGCAGCCTGGCCGGGCAGCAGGATAGATGGTGTCTATCTTGGCCAAGTTTCTGAAACGTTCTGCCCCCCCATTTCTTCCAGCTTTTATGCTCAGCTAATCAACTCGATGCTCCATCCTGCACAGACATGAGAGTGATATTGATCTTCTCATATAATTATTGGCAACAGAGTAATAAGACTCGGCTCAATGTTTCTGCATTTATATGAAGTGAATGTGAGAGAGAACACTTACATTCAGCACTGAGAACACATCCGTGTTAAGATCTTTCCTGTTTGAAAGGATGCCGGATGAATTCAAGTCCATACAGTCAGAATGGAAACACGTTCCTCCTCACTTGATGTTTAGGCCAACCAGGTTACAGTGACATCGTTCAGTGTGGGACCTCCACATCTGGGGAGGTGACTGCTTGTAGGAGCGACGGCACATTTTGGCATCTCTGCCAACACACCCCTTGTTTCATCCATGCAGCAGCACAATGACAACTCATCCACCCACTGAGCAATTTCTAACCTGACTGGAGGATGAATTGCAGAGACATAGCCCATTTCCTGTTTGTGGCTTCACTGCCAACTGTGTCACAGCCTTAGTGGTCTGCAATCAATGAGAGAGCTGCAGGAATGTTACAAACATCCAATCGTTACCATAAAAAATGGAGAAACCAGTTCAGCTGCTGTGCACCGTGACTCAGATCAGTGGTGAATGATGCATGTGCTCTCCAGTCAAAGCGTATCCTGAGAACTGAAACTTTCCTGCACATCTCTGTGTTTAAGCCAAGAGGATACAGTACAAAGAACGTCACACCACAAACTTCATGAGGCTTCCTCCAATCTGAAATATATGTTTGTGTCGTCACATTGATAATAGAAGAGAAGACTTTATTGAGGAGGGAAATCTATCATTTAGGAGCACCAGGCATAGAGCAGAGAGGCAGGTGGAAACAGGATGCAGATGTAGGAAAAAATGTATACAAAGAACAAATGGATCAAAGTTAGAGCTGCAGGGCTTTGCCAGCAGTAGGCAAACAGTGGCCCGTGGGCCAAATCCAGCCCACTAACAAAAACATCTGGTCCCCTGACAAAAGCTGAACTTTTTACTTTCATAGTTTACATTATAATTTCATAGGATTTTTCACAAATCTGCTGTAGACATTAACACGAGGCTCATGAAACCTAATGCACATGAACACGTCAGCTGCAGGTGTGTGACTCATTCTGCATCAGGCAGGTGGTGCCGACATGACCTAATGAACAACACAAATAAATGAGACAATCCACCTCATTACAACCAAACCTGAAAACCTGAAACTGAAAAACAGGATTTAGACTGTCTCAAAAACACTAAAAGGGGCAACAACAATAACAATGACAATAACAACATCAGCAACAACAACAATAGCACCACCAACAACAACAGCAACAACAATAACAATGACAATAACAACATCAGCAACAACAACAATAGCACCACCAACAGCAACAGCAAAAACACCAATAACAACAGCAACAACAACAACAACAACAACAGTACTTTGGTTCAGCCATAGATGAAGCAGGCCGCTGTTTATTCTGTGTGGAAAACTTATCAATAACAACACAGATTCTGCTCATCACCTGCTGATGAAGATCACATGATCAGATCCAAGCGTCCAGAACATCTACTCAATGGACCCTGAGGTGAGACTGTTTCATCAGCTGCTGTCCAGAATGAAATGAACTTTTTTAACATGATGTTTTGTGTTCTCAAACCTTCTTGTTTGACCTTCTTGTTCTTGTTGTCATGTGAACCTGCTGCATCCAAAATATCTCTGAAGCTCAAAAAGCAGCCTTGTGAATTTATGATTTTACCAAAGTCATTCAGCTGTGATGCAACACAATAATTCCTCTGCTCTCCGGTGGCCTCCTGCCCTTCACTTCCATCCACACTCCTCTTACTCTCCGGCACGCCGAGCCTATCAGTTGTCCACTTCATGGCCGGCTCCATTTGTCTGGCAATGACTTGCACTTCCACCCAGCTTAAGACCACTGAAACCACAATTGTTCAAGTGTGTCATATCCTGTTAGTGATAACATTACACTGGCTTAGAAGGGAAGAAAGGAAACCTTGAGCCCTTTCCACATATTTTCTTACAATGACCCTTTACATTCAGCCATTCACCAAAGAATAATAAACAATGGGCTCATTTAAATGGTCTTTTTGTAGAGAGAGGTTAGATTTTGGAGGTCTGTGCACTTATGGGGAATATTCACTTCTGACTGTGTTTAATCTTTATGATCCACAAACAGACAAAGGACTCTCTGCTGCATGAAAATAAAAAACATGCACACATTTAATGCGAGGAGGAGCTTTTAATGGAGTCAGAGGCTGTTATCCACATGTTAGTCATCGCCTTTGTGCTCGTAGTGGATATTAGGTGCAGCTGAGTCATCTGATCTGATGAGTCAGAGAAAATACTTGGCCATATGGATTTTTCACTTTCACTGCTATTCATAAAATCAAGGTGCTGCTGATTGTGAGGATGACGCAGCTGTAATACTCATTTCCCCTCAAAGTACACTGATGAGCAGTTCAGCCAGTTCATCTATAATGCTTTGAAAAAGCACATTAATGCATCAATTATGAAGCTCACAGTGCCATCTAATATTTAATGCTATGGAGCCTCAAAAACCAACAAAAGGCAGTAAAAGGTTATCAGATATAACAGCTTACATCGATAATACTGCAAAACAGGTGTGAACCATCCTTGTTAAATAAACCATTAAATAAATATAATAAAGAATTAAATTTTTTGTTTAACATTTTCTTTTTTCTCCACCACATTTCAGTTTTCCACTCAGCAGCGTGTAGCTAGCTGTTAGCTTGCTTAACTGAAAACACAGCACCAGCCTTGTCAGTTAGCCACCAATAGTACATGAAGCTATGTATCTCTAGCTAACTTCTGTCAAGCTAGCAGTTAGCTAGCTTTTAGCTAGCTTAACTGAAAACACAGCACCAGCCTTTTCAGTTAGCTACCGATGGTAAATGTAGCTATGTATCTTTAGGTAACTTCTGTCAAGCTAGCAGTTAGCTACCTTAAATGAAAACACAACACCAACCTTTTCAGCACAAGCTTTTTCCCTTAGCTACCGACAGTATAGCTATGTATGTTTACCTAACTTCTGTCATAGAACTACTCTAGATTGGTTATTTTTAATCACGTGTATACTTTAATATCGACATATAGTACTGCTGAAGTGATGTATATTAAATCACAACAGTAGCTAAAGCATTGTAGCCTTCAAGCTAACAAGTTCACCTGTAATATGTCATGTTAGACAAACTGAAACAACCATACAGTACGTTAGACATTGAAATGAAGAATTCAGCTACAAGACACATTATTAAGAACTTTTTAATCAATAAATAGATGAGAACGTGAACGTTTCTTGCCACGTTTTGCAGACAGGTACAGACTGATCAGACAGTAACATCCACAGTGAAAGGTCAAGAC
>JBBMOE010000001.1:789698-807198 GCA_037975065.1 Chaetodon trifasciatus | reverse complement strand
AGCCGAACACCTGTGGGCGATGTTGGACTGACGCGTTTTCCACCACCGCCATCAAACCACCAAACCATCCTTTTGGAGAATGGTGTTCGTCGCTCCGTCAAAGAGAATGAAAGCCAACAGAACCGAAGCTGTTCCGGCAGCGCGAGGCAGCGAAGCCCCAAAGAACCAGAATGAATGCGTTTCTCACGTCACGTTTGACGCCATGCATGAACCGGGAACAGCAGACAGCAGCACGGAGGCCGGCGACAGTGTTACAGCAGCAACCTTTCTCATCTTCAGGCAACAGCCGTCATATCACGATGCCAGAAAAGGAGGATAATTAGCGCGTCCGCCAGGGGTCATGTTTCCGTCACCGCCGATAAACACCCGTCACTACAGCAGTGACCGACCCGGGAATGAAGGCCGAGTGCGTCCTGAAGACAAAGGCCAGACGTTGGCGGGTGCTTTTGTGAAAACACGATAACACGTTTGAGTTAATACAAAACCTTTTTTCTCACATGTCTTGTTTTGGTTTTCAGATATCTCTTCCTTTCTGCCAGGACGCTCCAGGCTACATTAGCTGCTGCTAGCACAGCTCACCTGAATCTCTGACCATGAGGAAGAGAAGACAGAAGAGCATGAGGAATAAACAAGAGGGCAAAGAAGCACATTTCCAAACTGCTGAACTGTTCCTTTAACGATGTGTTTGGTGGAGCCTCTGTAGAGAGAATGGTCCACTGTGGTCACGTTAAAAGCTTGTATCTCCAAAATGCATGACTTTGTTTCAGGAGCAAACTCAGCTGACATCGTTAGAGGTGCACCTAATGATTATTTTCATGATGTCACATTCACAGGTGACATCTTTCAGTCACTTGTTTTGTCTGACAAACAGGCAAACATCAAAGCGTTTGGCATCTTTGTTCGATTGATCACATGATTGATTGGTTCACTAAACTGTTGTAACTTATTGAGCTAATCGATCAATGCTGAAAGAATTTTCCTCCATCAGGGGATGTTTCCATTCTTCCACCTTGAATCTGACCGAGCTGCAGTTGAATGGTCTTTGTGGTATTTTCTTTAGCATTGCTGGAATTCCAGCAGCTGTAAAAGTCCAGAGCTGCGTTGATATTTATTCCCACAACCTTTGCACTAGTTTGGTTTGTTGTGCTGGACGATCAGCCTGCTCAGACTAAATACGAGGCGTCCTTGAACGCTCTCTCCTCCCTGCTTCTCTCTTTCGTTCTGTTTCATAACACTAACAAATGGACAGGAGGGACGTGAAGTCGCACGTTGTCCTCTCCCTGTGACAGCACAGCAGGCAGCGGCCTCACGCGTTGTCCAGATTCTTCATTGTATGTCATGAAAGCACATCATCAGTTTTCCCCTTTAAGCAGAGAACGCCGATTCACGCACACACACACATTCCTTTCATGCAGCTCCGTGTGTGTTAGCGTGCTGAAGATACACTTTCATTCAGTCATGTCACCGTTAGCGTGTTAATCAACAAGTCAACTATCGGCAGAGACTCTTTGACTGTGACAAAAATAAAAACAGCTTTCTGAGCCGACACATCTGTGGTCAGAGGTTGGTCAGCGTTCAGCCGGAGATGTGGTTTGGGTTGAAATAACTATGTGGTTAAAGGGAAACTCCACGATTTTACAAAGTCTGTTCTGCAACGTGTGAAAAAAGTGACATAAAGCCGTCAGCGTCTGCTGGTTAACGTCCTCCAGTGACGTTTGAAACCGAAACAGATCTGTTGATGTGCAGTCAGCTCGAGGCTCCAGGCTACGTTAGCCACAACTAGCATAACCCTGCAGGTTTCCAGTTGCATTGTGGGTAATGTGAATGTATGGTGTTGAAGAAGCATATTTCCCAAATTGTTGAACTGCTCCTTTAACGAAGTATTGGGTGGAGCTTCTGCGGAGAGAATGGACCACTGTGGTCACGTTAAAACCTCGTATCTCCAAAATGTGTAGCTTTGTGTTTCAGGAGCAAACTTATCTGATGTTGTTAGAGTTGCAACTAATGATCCTGAAATGCCTGTAAAATGTCAGGAAATGCTGAATGAGGCTCCAGGCTACATTAGCCGCTGCTAGCTTAGCACACCTGACACCTCTCGTTCTGCTGGATCGACTTTGATCCTTTTTTAAAAAACTGTCCATCCTGAGTTGGACAGTGTGAAGAGGAAGAAGAAGTGCAACGCTGAATCGGTGGAGTGTCCTCTTAATGTCAGGGTACGCTCGTGGCTAAAACAACCAAACGCTGACTGTTGGTTGGAAACAGGAAGTGAGCAGCGGCCTTCTCTGTCACTGTCTGATGTTTTGTTGACCCATCGAACCATCAGCCCCTCCTCCCTCTGTGGACTTTGATGCTCCATTATAATGTCACCTGACTTCCTCCTTTGCTCCCCACAGACAAGAATCAGAACTCCCACAGCAGTGAGACGCTTTGTCACTTGAACTCCGCCTGTGGCTCTCAGCTCGTTCCTACTGAAGACGTAAACCTTTAAAAACTGGTCACAAACACATAGCTTCACTTTTTAAAATAGTTTCCTAATCGTTTGCAGCTGCTCACTGTTGTTTTTAGCAAACAAACGGAAGGACACGGTGCATTTGTTGGGGACTATTTTCAGCGGCGGAGTGAGACTTAAACCTCTAAAAACTGCATAAAGTAGATTTAAAGTACAGACAGTATAAAGAACGGGCAATGTGCTTTTTAGAGGAAATAGTGCATTTGTTGGGGACTATTTTCAGCGGCGGATGAATCCACATTTGGTGCTGTAGTGAGTGGTTATGGCAGCAGGGTGGTGTGTGTGTGTGTGTGTGACAGTCAGAATAAACTGCAGTGTGTGTGTTCATGAATGAAGGAACATGTCAGGTAGAGCAACAGTGAGACTCCCTGATGTGTTTTTAATGTTTTTTAGACTTTAATGGAGTTCTACGGCTCAGAGGAGGAAGATCTGTGACACTCGCAGGACTGTTAGTGGACACATTCACTGCTGGTTTTGGTTTTCATGTGTTGACCATAAGGCAAACATAGACTGTCACTAAACTTATCCCTAAGAAAGCCAACAAGTTCAACTGTGGACCCAACCCCCATCTCAAATTCCCAGAAACAACAGTGAGGACACTCAGGTCGTGTCCTCAGCTGCACAGTCGGCTGCCTGTGACTGCGGAGGAAAACTGAACTCCAGACTGAGTCGTGATTTACATGCTGTCTGTTCAGCATTATTTGTGCAGATTTAGGTGTAAATGATGATGTTTCTCTTCCACAGAGTGTCCTGACACAGATGCTGTAACTCACTGTTATGGATGGAGGTGATTAACGAAGGCAGCTCATTATTAATCGCCTGCTAAATTAGTCATTTGTCTGGCAACACAGCAGCGACAGGAGGGACGAGCTTCAGGTTAAAACAGCGGCGCAGTAAAACGAGGAAAACATGAACCGAAGTGTGAATTTTATGAGAAAACGGCTTTGCTCTGAGCTGCAAAGCCGTCAGACGAAGCGTGTTTTCTCCGAGCTGATGAATCTGAGACTCTTCTACATCCTGTGGAACATGCTGATTATCATCCTGCTCAGTGTTTAAGTACAAACACATGGAATAAAGATCTGAAGCTCAGGCCTGAACGTGCTCAGACGGTCAGAGCAGAGCAAATGAGGACACTTACTTCAGAACGTGTTTGAAGTATTTGTACTTCAGTACATCTCAGAGGGAAATATTTGACTTTTTACCCCACTGCACTGACTTGACAGCTTTAGTTACGAGTTACTTTACAGATTATTCATACAAAATATTATCAACAAATAAAATTGTGACATATCATAATTGTAAAAAGTGGTCATTGTGAGGCAGAATCTCATCATTATGACTTAATATTACTGACATTTCTTCAGTGAAACTTGCTTTTTTTTTCTAATTTTGACTCTTCTAAGTTTGACTCTGTCCTCTTTGGTTGTTTAATCTGTAATAATGAGTTTTATTTCTAAGCAGATCTAATGTCTTCTACCTGCTGCTGTCACATAAGTGGAGTCAAATTAACAAATGCAACGTTGGCATCTGTGAAAAACATCAGTAAAAAGGCAAACACAAGTATTCCTCTGCTCATGTGGTGAAGTTGTTTTGCAGTTCTTAAACTCTGAAGAGACAGATTTTTCTTTTGTCCCTCTAAGAGTCAACTTTGAAAACCCTGGATCCTACATTTCCCATCATGCCTGTTGTCGTCCTTTGTTGGACTCTTTGTTGGCCATGTCCGAATTAAATGTTCTGCTTTCCTCTCCAGCACTGATGTCATGTGTGAAGTCAGACCGGTGCCACATTTGAGGACATGTTTCCTTCTTCCTCTCACTCGAAGCACAAAAACAGAAGTTTGAAATGGAGTTAAGCAACACTTCCAGCGGCTGAAGAAGTGGCAGCGCAAACATCAGCCCGTAACGAGAAGTGGCAGGAAGTGTGCGGTGTTTGGATGTGTTTAACACTTCGCTGCTGTTACATATGTGAGAATTTAACCGCTGACCCGGGAACAGTTGACACAAACACAACCCAATCAAAACAAATGACAAGAGTATCTCGACAGAATTACAGCTGCTGTCACAGCGGGGACGTCAAACCGGCCGTCTCTGCTTAGTGGAGCTCTGGATCGAGTCTGTTTGTGTCTTTTTATCTGCATCTGCAAAAAACCCACAGCCCACAACACACGATAACTGGCCGTGTGCCACCAGCAGGATGTGGGGTTTTCTGAGGACGACCTGGACGCCTGCCAGACCTGTGAATGAAATGTTCTATATACATGTGTCTATGGGGCCACGTGAGCAGCTGAAACCTATGACACAGCTGGCTGCACGTCTCAGGTCAAATAAGGCGAGTTTCTGTCCTGGAATCACATTTGTTTTTCTGCAAAAGTGGAAGAGAAGCGAAGGGATCTATTTTCTGTCGAGCGCTCTGTAATTTGTATATGTTCAGGCAGCAGGAGCCTCATGTGACCTCGTTCAGGCTGCAGCACGAGTGGATGGTGTAAAGTTTCACCTGAGTGCTTTCAAAGCCACGCCATTCAAAGGACATTTACTCAAGCACTCTGCTGAAGTACTATCCGGGATATTTGTACTTTATTTGATTCTGTTCCATTTTATGCTACAAACCCAAATCCAAAAACATCAATAAACCAGAAAGTGATAACTTACTGATCCTTTCTTCATTGATTTCTGTAAATATCTGCTGACTGTGAATCTGATGCAGCCACACTTTTCACAGACTGGGAAAGATGTGGAACGCTCCAGAAACACCTGTTTGGAACGTTCCACAGGTAAACAGGCTGATTGGTAACAGGTGAGAGCATCATGATTGGGTATGAAAGGATGGAGCGAGTTCACCACTTTGTGAACACATGACTGGATGAAGGAGATGAACACATGAACTCAGAGACACTTCAGGAAACTGCTGTCAGTGAACACAGATTGATTATTGATGACTGATTCTGGTTTTATTTGATTTACAGAGTCCAGACTTCGTTGGATTCAGAGTCACATTTCAGACGTCAGTGACAGCAGCAGGTAAGAAACTTGATTTAAACAAGACTTAAATTTGTTCTAAGTTTGTCTCATATTTACTGTAAATATGTCCCCAGTTTCTTCAGTTTGTTGCCAAACTATCAGCAGATTTCTCTTAAACAGCATCTTTTCATTAAAGGGCTCTGGTCGGACTGTTGTGCGTGAATCTGCCATCTGTTATGAGGAGCAGAAAGTCTGAGATAATCCAGACTTTCCTCGTGCTTAAACTTGTTGCTTCATGTAAAGCACAGTGTTCTGCTGCGGCTGTGAGGAATCCGTCCTGTGTTCTCAGGTGAAGTCCTGCACGTTGGAGCCTGGAAGAAAATCCTTCTTTGTTGCTTGTTTACATCACTGTTGTGACTCTCGTGAGATTAAAACATGAGTCATTAATCTCCACTCGTACAACAACAATAACTGTGGAAGCCGTGTGAATAATGCAGCTTAAAAGGACGGTGATACATTTCACTGACTGTCAACAAACCAAAGCAGCAGTCAATGCTAACCGCTAACTGCTAACAAACACTGTGTGTGTGTGTCACAGCTGATGGATCTTCTTCCTCTGAGCTCCATTAAAAACACATCAGTGAGCCTCAATGTTGTTCCTTCATCACCATGAACACACACACACACACACACACACACACACACACACACCATCCGTACCTCAAACACTCACTATAGCACCAAATGTGGATTCATCCACTGCTGAAAATAGTCCCCAACAGATGCTCTATTTCCTATAAAAACCACAATGTCAGTTAATTAAATTACTGTGATTATATGTGTTACTGCACTTCATGCCTCCTTCATATTGTTTTAAAGATTTACGTCTTCTGTAAGAACCAGCGACCTTTCAGCTGAGAGCGTTAATATCTTCACATGCACTCGTCCACAGGTTCACGGCTTCTGACTGTAGGTTGTGATGATATCGCCATCAAGTGGACGCTGTCAGTATTACAGCCTGTCCCGCCTTTGAGATGCAGCTGTTTGTTCAGATGGAAAACAAGTGAAAGCTGAACGCATGATGTCAGGTTGACATTAGCAGCTGCTTTAAGACGAGGAGAGCGGCCATAAAAACAGCATCCACAGAGGAAATCAGTGACGTCAGTTTGTGAATCTGAAGGAGAAGTTCTGTGGCCAAAGTTCAGATTTAGATTTTTGATGAGGTGTCATCAGTATACAAACATACAGAAAGTTTAATATACAGATTTTCATTTTGTTTTTTTTGTTTTTTTTGTTTCTAGAAGCCGCATCAGAATAAACATTCAGTGTATTTTAATTCTAAGACTCTGAATTTATGAGATGATGTTTGTTTTAAAGTCTGAGGTTTCGCCTGTGACCTATTTGGGGAAAAAAGCAGAAAATTCATACTCAAAGTAAAATAACACTCAAACTTTAGATGTTTCCTCACAAACTTTACCAATGTTGACAGAAACCACGACTTATTTCTGATCCTCACAGTTTTGACCCTTCTGTGAGCCCACACACATGCTCTGTGACGCTGAGTGTGTGTGTGTGTGTGTGTGTGTGTGTGTGTGTGTGAGGCCACAGGAAGCTCAGCTATGTAACTTGAAGCCTCCTGCAGACTCTCTAGGAATCTTTCCCTCAGCTGTTCCTGGAAATGCTGCGGTGACAGTAAAGAGAGGACGGAGAGTATTTATACTGTGAAGAGTCACAGTGGTGAATCAGTATTTCAACAAACTATCGACGAGTGTTTCAGTGTACACCCAGTGCTCACATGAAGGGTTTCCTCTGTTCTCCTTTGAATTAGAGACAAACGTTTTCTTTTTGCTCTGCTTTGAAACTAATAAAAGGTCTCAGAGGACTCAGCGGTCCAGCTTTCAGTGTCGTCTTATGTATAGAAATTACAACATCACACACACACACACACACACACACACACACGTCCGGCACAGCATCACATAGCATCACATCTTTTATTCAGCTCTGTACAACACGAGTGAAGCTTGTGTTTGGATTTACAGTCATTTCTAAATGAAGCGTTTGTCTGCAGCTGCATCACGAATAAAGACTTCATCTGCTCCTGCTGTTCAGCTCCTACAGGAGCACAAACAGGCCCACAGTGTGGAGGACAACCAGAGTCCAGGTGGGACCTGAAAAGACAACGAAGACACAGAACCGGTTTGTTCACTTTATTCTCTTGTAATTCATGAGTCAGCGTTTCTGGAAACATCCTGAAAACATCGACTGTCACAAAGAAATCAGGATGAGACCCAGCAGAAGACCTCAAAGTCGACCTTTCAGAGGTCATTGACTGGACTGAAGTACAGCTGTGAGGTACTTGTGCTTCACCTGAGAAATTCCGTTTATACTTATACACCATTACATCTCAGAGGCAAATATTATACTTTTACTCGACAACAAGTATTTGAAGGCTTTATTAGTATGCAACTAGAAATTTTGCAGATTCAGATTATTAATACAAAAACTAGTATAATTTATTGTACTACAAGTACACTTATTTTTGTGCTTCTTTTAGTACTTCTTTAAGTATTTTTGATATATACTTTTAATAATAATAATAATTTTAATACTTCTAAATAGATGTTAAGTTCTACTTAAATGTATCAAAAATGAACATACTAATTCTGCAGTACTTAAAGTGGTATTTCAAAAGTATTTACAAAAAGTGTACTTAAGTGTGTAATTGTACACCTAAGTGTACTACTAAATTACAAATATTTTTATAGTAATAAAAAGTACTTATGAAAAGTGTACTTATTTTGAAGTTCTTTGTAGTACACTGTTAGCATGCTTAATTAAAGTGTACTGTAATTTCACTTCAGTGTATTTAAGTATATTTCCAGCATGTTATACAATTGTACTGCAAGTGTGTTTTCAATGTTAATGAATCCCGATTTTACACGGATATACTTCAGTACATTTAAAGTTTGTAAAGAATTGTGCCGATGTAGAAAATATTTACACTTCCACTTGAGTATACTCAAGTCCTTGTGTACTCTAGGACTTCTTGAGTACACTTGAGTACACTTGAAGGTGAGAAAATAGCACAGAGTGTACTTGGTTCATGTTTTGGATAACTGAGACATGCATACTTTAAAAAGTATAATTTAAGTATAATATGTTTTCACGTTGTCAGCTGTATATAAAGTAGCCTCATCTGTATCAGCTGCAACATCAAACATTAAATAATTAATATAATAGCTAATATGAGACAAATGATTCTGTATGAAATGAGCCATTCTGCAGATGTACTTGTACTTCTCCTCAAGCAGGACTTTAACTTGTGACATTTTGTATTTCTACACTGAATAAGTACTTTTCACTCAGAAATAAACGTGTCCTCTGTTTCAGGTAAACATACCTGACGGACTCCATCCACCGTTTGGTGCTGAAGTGACAGAATCTGAGGAAACAAACACATCCTGTTACCTCACAGTACCACAGCCCACATGTCCCGCCCCTCACCTGTCAGACTCACCTGACATCCTGGCCAGCTCAACGCTGTAGTCGGAGAACTCGTGCGGTTTGCTCACAGAACAAACATGAGCTCCAAAGTCCTCCGCCTTGACGTGCTGGATGGTCAGCGTGATGCTGCCGGGGCTGTAGGTGATGGTGTAGCCGGCGGTGCAGTTCTGGAAAGCTTTATGTTTGATGTAGTGACACAGCAGCTCGTTGTTGGGGCTCCTCCATTGGACGGACAGCTGAGCGACGTGTTCGTGGTCCTCATAGTGATAGGAACAGGGCAAAGAGGCGGGCCGGCCGGGCTGACAGAGCACTTTAACAACACTGCCTGGATGCAGAGGAGCTCACTGTCAGCTTTCTTTATTAACAGTGAATCAAATGACACACACAGAAACATCACATCGTCGCTAACTCTGCAGCTCGTTAGCTCAGGGTTTTGTTTTCACGGCACATTTGCTCTCATGAGCTTCATTTCCAGCAGCGGGGAGTTTTTATTAGCTCTGATAAACCTGCTGGACTCTAACTTAACCTTAACGTTTCTCCAGAATCATCAAATCAAAAAGTTTAATGTCTCACATACTTTAGTTCCTGACCAAACACCTGCAAAACGAAGGACGTTCCACCAGCTGCAGCTCTACTGTGCGTTTACTGCTAATTAGCACATGCTAACACCTGAAACATAGACAATGAACTTTTTTTTGAAAAAAATAAAATAATTCTTTCAATACTTTAGAATATGAGGTCGCCCTGACTGCTAAACATTAGCATGTTAGCATTGCAATTGCAAGCTGATATTAGCATTTAGCTCGAAACACTGCTGCTACGGTATCAGAATTTTTGGCCACTTGGGGGCAGTGAATCGACCTTTAAACGTGTTAGCAACTGAAAAGCTGCTAATACGTTTAAAGGTATTACTGTACTTTGGCTGTGTTTTACTGCATTCCAGCTGTGTATTAGTGCCCAGGCTGTACTCTCCTCCATAGACAGAGAGCTAAAGTAAGAGGCTACATCAAGTGACAGTTAGCTGGTGAGATAGCCATGGCTAACCTCAGCTAACACTAAAGCTAAGTTCATTCATTATCTGTAAATTAAAAATATTCTCTGATGAACTGACACGTTGGTTTTTCTGGTTGTTGATCAACGAGTAAGATTTTCCTCAGTAACGATACACACGCTCATACGTATGTAATCCTGCGCTAAAAACTATGTTTGTGGGCGTCAACCTTTGGGCAGACAGTGAACCCTCAGCCAATAACAGTGTACGAGGGCGGGGCTCTATGAAAAGGTGACAACCAGGTTTCAGATCTAAGCAGCCAACTTTGACTGATGTGTTTAAAAACCACAACCAACAAATCAATCACAGCTGCTAAAGGTAGCTAGCTTAGCATAAGAATAGCTAGCTTAGCATAAGAGTAGCTAGCTTAGCAGATGTCTGTATTTGCTGTCTTGCTTTTTGACTTTGTGAATTTCACATTGATGGTTAAGCTTAAACATAAATATTCATAGTACCTGACTCTTGTAAGCTGTGGGTGTCAATAATGAAGCTAAAGCTAATTTTCGTAAACAATCCAGTTAAAATGGACCTGAAAGCTGACAGACACTGCAGTTTCTCTGAGTATCCAAAGACAGACTGCAGTATCCACAGTTTTGGGGTTTCATGTGAGTTCTGTGGACTCATCGTCCTTTGGTCTGTAGTTTCTGCTCTGTCATTGGGCAGGATGACGGTGCAGAAAACAGGAAGAAGAGAAAGAACAAGATCCTCTCCACAAAAATCCCCCACCAGTGTTAGCAGCTCGTTCCTGTAGAACCAGCCGACTGTGACGTCTCGTAAATTAGACCATCGGTGATACTTTTAACTGGAAAAACACTTTCTACATGTTCAGGTACACCTGAGTCAGGTGCGGCAGAAAACTTACCTTCTCCAACCAGGTGTGCCAGAACCAACCCAAAGTACAGCGCAGCCGGCCCCGTCTGTTCCACAGCCGTTCTCCACATTTGGTTCACTCACTCACATGGATGTGATTCAGCAATATGAAGAAGCTGCAGCACAGAGCTGAGAGACGCCTGCTGCCGTCGGTCGCTTTTGTTTTCAGTTCTATCAGTTTACAAGCTTCGACTGTCAGGAGAGGAAATGCTGAATCTGAGGTCACCGGGTGTCACAGGACTCCTCCTCACCTGAGGCTTTGACCTAACAGCCCACAAATACACCACAAGATGGTGTGGTGTAATCATGTCCAATTATCCAATGAGAATGGACACAGAAAAGGCGAGCTGCTGAAGAATGCAGCAGCACAAATTTCAGAATAAAAGCACACAACAAACTGCAACCATATTAAAACCTGATAAAGCTCAAAGCTTTCATTAACAAAATAATCTCACCATGAGCTTCAATTAACAGGTGAGACTGAAACCACGTATCTCCAAAACGTCACCTTTCCAGGAGCTGAGAAAAGGTTTTGATGTTTTCCACAGAGGAAAATTAATTCTTCAGCAAATTTGGAGATCCGTGGTTTTCACAGGACAGTTGATGGAGTTTGACCAGATGATGTTCAATTTTCCATTTTTTTTAGACTTTTCTAAAAGACAACACAGATGTCTGGTCTAATTATTTCTGCAGCTTCACTGTATTCACATATCAACCTTTATGTTTATGTTCATAAAATGATCACGGACTGAAAGTTTCCTATAAACTGAACATTTTAACCTTCATGAAGGGACTCAAAGTCCACACCGAAGCATCACCTGTGATCAACAGACTGATTCACTTCAGAGGTCATGCGGCTCTTTAAACTCATCTGATTGGATGAAACTGTTCTGCGTGTGAGGGACAAATTAAACTTCACACCACTAAAACCACAGAAACCAGTTTAATGTCGATCAGTGCCATTTATACAAGTCAACTGTTTTCAAATCACACGTACAGAAAAAGTTATTTGATCTAAATTCCACCTTAAATCTACAGACATGATCATCGTGACACTGAGCACAAAGAGGGAAACCGGCTGTACACGGCTCAGTTTTTACATACAGACACATTCACTCATTCACACATTCACTCTCACCTGGTGAAGTTTCACTTACAGACAAACTCAAAGACTGAAGCTGCAGGACTGAACTGACGCCTGTAAACAAACTGGAGGCTGACGATGAGCCTCGTGCACCAAACAAGCAGAGAATCTGTCGCATTCAGCAGTTTTCTGGGGTTTAGAGTTTCCTCTGAGGTATGAATGAACCTGTCCTACAGGTGAGACAGACGGTACCTGCCTGCAGCGTCACGTACGCGCAGTTTGAGAATTTAACTTAACGTCGAAACGTTTAAATAAGTTACAGAAAACCAGAATAAAACGTGCGTCGTGGTTTAACTTCCTGTTTTATGTTAACGGTGCAGATTGTTGCTGCAGCTCCCTCCTCCTCTTCACACCTGGCGGTTTAACGACAGGTGTGACAACTCTCTCCATCACGTCACCGCCTCACACCTGAGCGTCACCTGCTCTGAAACAACGATCCAGGATGTGGTTTGAGCAACAGATCCATGAAGGTTCGCTGGTGATGCGATGAGTGGCAGCTTTAACAGAAGCAGAAATACAGCGTTGACGTGATGATGTCATCTACCTGACACGCACACCTGCATGTGTCTGACTGGCGGTGACTTGATGGACGACGTGTTGGTTTCTTTCATGTGGAACCATCTTTTCCTCTCTGTCACACGAGGCCCTGCTCGCACTTTAACTACTGATATTCTCTAATTGTTGCAGGTCGACGGCGGACGCTGACGTCTTTTAATCCGCTGACTCCATTCTTTCTTTTTAGCGTTTTCATGGGTGAACAGGTGACCTTCTGTGACCACGTGGGCGTGTCGAACAGGTGGACGTCCGAGCAGTGAAGACAGTTTGGAGGATCTGACCTGCAGCAGCAGGTTGATGGAGAGAGAAGAAGAATGTGACTGTGAGATCATCTCCAGCTGTTTCTGACCTCATCCTCACAGCTTCAACTGCAGCACAACACGACCGACCGTCCCTCAGCTGCTCATCCACACCGCCAATCATCACCATCGATGAGGCTGCAAACCACGTGCTGTTTCCTGGACAGATGGTCCTCAGTGTTTAGCTTGTAGAGCCTCTTAGCACCGATGCTAACGCTTTTCTTTAGAGAAACACTTCCTGTGTGTGTCTATTGTGCCCAAAGCAAAGTACCTCGAACTGCTGTGGTGAAGTACAAAATGACGCCACGAAACCGATGACACACGTAAACTATCACTGTACAAATACATCTCATATTTTACAGTTGGTCTTCCTTCTGCTCGTGCCTCTGGCGGCTGGGGAGGGCGCGCGAGGACGCGGCGGTTACTGGATGCCTCTGAACAAACACATGGCGAACACCATGGCGAAGAGCTGCGGAGACAGAAGTCAGAGTTTTAAAGGCCAGAAGAGACAGACAGACAGACAGACAGACAGACAGACAGAGACTGGGACAGAGACAGACAGGTGACAGGTAGGATCACAGTCCACTGTATATTACTGCTCTCCGGCTGTGCATTACTGCTCTCTGGCTGTGTATTACTGCTCTCCGGCTGTATATTACTGCTCTCTGGCTGTGTATTACTGCTCTCCAGCTGTGTATTTGCAGGTCCAAACCCTCTGGTTCCTCCTGAAGACGTTAATCTTTAATAACAGCTCACAAATATTTAGTTTCAGATTTAAAACACTTTCCTGAAACAGCCGCTCGCTGTACTTTTCAGGCTGTAATACTAAAAACGTCCACTTGATGGCGACATTATCACAACCTACGGTCCGAAGCTGTGGCCCTCGATGGAAGAAGACTAACAGTATTAAGTTGATATGAAGTATTGAAGATAAACTACAGTGTGTGTGTTCATCTGTCTGGCTGTGGTACACGCAGTACTTGTTAGTATTACTGTGTAGTCTCTGGAGGCCACAGATTCATCATCAGACGCTGTCATGATGGTGAACTTCAGCAGTTTCTCACATAAAGAGACACTTCAAAAGCTCCAAAGACACAAACATGTTAAGACGTTAAGAACATTTTCAATGTTTCAACTGAAGTAATTTCAGCAGAAAACACACAAAACATTGTTTTGCCTTTTCTATTTTTTGGGTTTAATCTCTTTTTCTGCTCTGTTTCTTCTTCTGTTGTTTCCTGACGCTCGATGAGGAGATGTTCAGGCAGAGACATGGCCAAAGACTCAGGCTCAAACTTTTGTTTTGACGTCTCAAAACCGTTTTATCTAAACTTCAGTGTTTTCTTTAAATGGAATTAACATCACGACACAAATGACTCCTGTGGCTTCAAATCAGCCTCCTCAAAGGTTCAGCAGAGCTCCTCATCTCACTTTCATTTGTCTTTCTGTTGTCTCACATTTTCAGACATAACGAGGCTGTTTTTAACCTGAGCAAGCTTCCACATCACTGTGCTGAATCCCTCACATGAAGAAACAAACAAGAAATGACTGAGGGTTTTAAAACTCGGCACGTACTTCGATTGTCAGCACCACGATGGCCAGAGCTCCCGCCGTGTAAATGTACGTCTCAAAGTAGTCGACCATCGCTGAGTAGCAGCCCTGCAGGAAGAAACACGAAGAAAACTGCCTTCAAACAATGATCACGGTTACGGGACTGTACTTAATTATTGTGATGAACAGAGAACGAACAGCATCCATTCTCCTGTGCTAACATGTTTGTAGTCTGTATTCAAATGTGCATGAAATAATATTTCAGTTCAATTCTTCTCTGTGCTGCTTTACATGTTTTAGCAGGATGTTATGTTGCTGAACTTCAGAGCGGTCATCACTGTTACTGTGCAGATGAAGATTCTCCGTATAAAAAACATCATCACTGTATAAAAGTGATGCCTTTGTTGAACAGAGGATTAAACTGTCACTGCTCCACAAACCAAACTGCAGCTCAGAATCTGAATTTTCTACATTTATTTTACCAGATAAAACTCCTGACGGCCTGCAAATGTTTATTTTCAGATTACCACAAACCTGGAGCTTCATGAGGGGTTTGATCATTTACCCACCGGCACAGCTAAAGCAGAGCAGCTACACTAATTCACAGCTAGCTGCCACAGCTAGCATTAAAGCTAAACTCATTAACTTTTAGCTACCTGCCAATAACTGAAAGGATTAAAAGCTGTGACTATCAAAGTCTGTTATTTTGTTTGTTGCAGCACATAAAAGAGACAACAGCTCAATTCAACACGCTGAAGTAACGTCAGCTAAATTAGCCTAGCGTAGCAGAGTGTCGCTGGTGTGATCAAGCTATTTTTAAATCACATAAATCACATGTATCATAGATTTAATTCACCACATACTTTATATAATAATATATTTTGATCAAACAGAGAGCAGGACAAACACTCTGTTCACACTGTTTTTTTTTTGGCGTGTGTGTGTGTGTGTGTGTGTGTAAAACCATTAATTACAAACTGCTGCTCACACCTTGATGCATCAGCGCTAATCATAAAATAAAAGTCTTCCGCTTGTGTTTGTGTCTCACGATGCACATTGAGATCTGTGTTAGAGGACGAAGTGTTTCCTCTGTGACCTTGTTGTGTCTGAAGGCCACGCTGCCGCTCACACACTGCTCCACGCTGACGTCTCCGAGGTAAGCGTTCCTCTGGCAGCAGGCCTCAGGGACCAGCTTACTGGGGCTGAGGAGCCGGAAGAGGCTCTCCTCGAAGTCCTCGGGGCCGCTCACGCCACAGCAGTCGAACTGCACAGACACACACATGTTGTAGCTGACGGGCGTACAAACTGGGATGATTACAAGGTGGAGAGTGGGAAACCGATACGTCACCGTGGTCATGATGGCGTTCCACGTGGACGTGAAGACGTCGGTGTTGTTGTGACCTTGGTAGTGACGTTTCAGCTCCCGGCTGAAATACTCTCTGGTTAGCTGCACAGAGACACACACAGAGACACAGCTGACGGCGAGCCAGCAGCTCTGAAACAGTCAGTGAGCTGCTCACATGCAGCATGAAGAGCGAACGCTCACGAGCCTCCCTGTTCACACAGCAAACACTGAACTGTGAATAACTTCAGGTTCAACTTTCAACTTTATTCCCTCTGGAAACAGAAATACACAAAGCGTTCTGGATAAACTTCATGCTTAATTTCACCATTAACTGTTTTCATATGGTCAGAATTCATCTCAGGACGGTCCACAAGCTGCTTAAACTCATCCATGTGACAACCGAGGCTGAGACTCACATGTTCCCTGAAGAGGAAAGCCAGGATGGCAGCAGCCAGCTCAGCGAGGAAGATGAAGAGGATGAGCATGAAGAACTGAGCGACGACAAGAAAAAACGAGTCAGAGTCACAAAAACTGGTCGTGCAGACATGAGTCATTGCATTCAGCTCCACCAGAGGGCGCACGTGTGCTGTTTACTCAGGTCTTATGTAACATTGTGTGTGTCAGGGATGTAATGGAGGATGAAGAGTAACTAACTCAGCTTCACTTCCTTCTTGTTGCAGTTTCTCTTCTTTAATAGGCTGATATGAAGTCACATCAAGTGTTTGTTAAATGAAATAATCCCACAGGAACGACTGGTTTTGATCATTTCTACCACGTTTCATTGAGATTATATTAAAAACATGGTGTTTGTGAGTGTGTGTGTGTGTGTGTGTGTGTGTGTGTGTGTGTGTGTGTGCGCTTCTGTTCATTATGATTTCAGGATGGACTCTCTGGACTGCAGCCTGGAGCTAAAACACATCAAAGACATGAATAAGACATTCGAGACGTCGTGCTGCCGCTCTGTGGATGAGCCGCTAAGCTAACGAGGCAGTCGATGCTAAAATGAAGCAAAAACTGAACCTCAGACGCACCGAAACATTTCCTCTGTCACAAACCTTTTACAGGATGTCACAGTGCAGGCAGGTAAACGAGAGGAAACACAGCAGAGCTCCAACAACAGCTGAGATCACGAAACGTCTCGCTGCACAGTGTGGTGATGGACATGATGAAGACACGTGTCCACTGACCTGCACTGACTGAAAACATTCAGAGCAGCGACTCACAAAGAGCAGCAGACATTTGTTCTCCCTGATGGCTCCGCAGCAGCCCAGGAAGCCCAGCAGGAACAGCATGCCGCCCATGGCCAGGATGACGTAGGCCCCGGTGAACAGGAGGGGGTTGGCCGCCACGATCTCCCTGAAGCCCATCGGGTCCAGCAGCACCCAGACGCCGACACCCAGCAGGAAGGAGCCGCCCAGCTGGCAGAGAGAGGGTTAAATATTCAGCCAGAACCATGTCTGCATCAGGTATGCACTGAGGTGATGTTAAACAACAGAAGAAGGAGGAGGAGGAGGAGAAGGAGCAGACGAAGAAGAAGAAGTCCAAGAAGGCCGAGAAGAAGAAGAGCACAAGAGGAGCAAGAAGGAGAGGGAGGAGGAGGAGGAGAAGGAGAAGGAGAAGGAGAAGGAGAAGAGCAAGGAGGAGAACAAGAAAAAGAAGAGCCAAAGAAGAGCAAGAGCAAAAAGAAGAAGAAGAAGAAGAAGAAGAAGAAGAAG
>JBBMOE010000001.1:661844-789367 GCA_037975065.1 Chaetodon trifasciatus | reverse complement strand
AGGAGGAGGAGGAGGAGGAGGAGGAGGAGAAGGAGGAGGAGGAGAAGGAGGGCAGTGAACTCACAAAGATGAGGAAGTTGAAGATGAACATGAGGTACTTCATACAGCTGAGGCAGTCCCCCTCCATGGCTGAACCTCGAGCTGAAACCTCCCCCTGCCCCTGTGAACACACACACACACACACACACACACACACACACACACACACAGATACACACCTGTTAGTCAGATGTATATAGTATATATAAATGTGTACACACACACACATACATAAATAAAAGAACATATAGAAACAGGGTACATGTGTCAGGTGTCAGTGTACTTTGGGGTTCAGTACGTTGCAGTTCAGCTTCAGACCACCAGGGGGCCCCAAACCCAGAGCTAACCACCGCCCATGAGTTCAGCTTCCTCAGCCAATCAGCTCGTTGTTCCGGTTTTACAGCCCAAAGCTCAGCAGCTTGTTTCCAGCAGCTGCTTCCAATAAAGAAGCTGCAAAAAGCCACCGATCACAGCTCGAGAGCAGCTGACGATGGAGTGAAGCTCCAGCAGCTGAAGGCGGACACTTCCCTCAGAGCTGGAGACCAAACTGGAGCTGAACGAGAAGACATGCTGGACTTAAAGTCATCAGGGGACACGAAGGCGACTCAAAACGAACGAATGTTTCCCAGCGTCTGCTGAGGTTTACATAAACACATCACCATAAGGCCGTAATATGTCAGTTTCCTGTCTGCTGCTGGCTGTGCTGCCCCCAAGTGGCCACAAAGCAAATCACGCAGGTTTAAATCACATAAATGATTTCTGAAATTAATAATCAATAGAGCCACATCAGATCCTGCCAGTGGAAAACAAAGACACCAGCACAACATATCACATGAAATCTATTATTTGGATAATTGATGAATTGTTCGAGTTGTTTTATAGACCGTAAGATTAATCAATGAATCCGGAGACGACAAGCTCTGATAAAACACAAATCGAATTCAGCAGGATTCAGTGATAAGTTTGATTTCATTCAGTCACCAGGAAGTCAAACATGTGTTGTCTTGCACACGTGTCCAAATGATAAACTCTGTCCTCATGCAGCTTAAAGACAGCGAGGACTCTGTCCCTGTGTTCGCCGTCTCGTCTGCGGTCGAGCGAACACACACAGCAGCAGGACGTAGAAATGCTCGATGACACATCGGCAGTCACAGCTTTTGTCGGCTCCGGGGACGTGACACCGACAGCCTGTCCCCGTGGGATCATTTGACACATGGAGGGACGTTGGCTGGTGCCGAGAAGGACATGTTGATGTGAGAGGGGCCATCGGTGGGGGTGTGAAGAGGACCAACTGTGCACTTATGGTCCCTGATGGTGTTTACCAGTTAAAACGAGCATACAGCCACCTGTCACACACGAGGGACGGCGAGAAATGAATGAGGAGCTCGATGTGTTCTGTCAAAGCTCGTTAAAGCTCCTTTTTCTGATTAGATTCTGTCAAACATGGTGTCCAGTTTGGATTGACGAGGTTTCGGTTTGAGCCAGCTACAGCTGAAACCACTAAAACTGGTTTTCCATATCTTCCTTATTGTAAAGACAAAAATCTAAAAAACGCTGGTCATCGTACGGTTTAATCTTTAAAAAGGTTCAGGTATTTCCTGAAACAGCTGGTCTCTGTAGTTTGTATTAAACGTTACTCAAACAGGAGGAAAAAGTGCGTTTGTTGGGGACTATTTTCTGAGGCGGATCAATACAGATTTGGTGCTCCAGTGACTTTCTGGGCCAGCAGGACGGAGTCTGTCCTCCAGCAGCTGCAGTGACCGTCAGAGGAGGAAGTCAGGTGATGTTACTGCAGAGCTTCTCAAGGTCTGGATGGAGGTCCTGATGGACCCACGATCAGACCAGACCCAGATCAGGCCTCGTGTGATGGATCGTCCACGTTTAGTGGGATAAATGTTCTACTGATCAACAGCTGGAGGTCACTCACTGCGGTCCTGGTTTTAAAGTCGCTCACTTCTCTTTCGTTGATCACTGTGTGTCGTTGCTGCAGAGTTCACACATTAATGGTACATCAGCGAATCTAAATCACAGGAAAAAAGACGAACTGCCTCAGTTTCATGTTGGCCAATCACACGAGATGTGACGGGTCAACAAAACATGGGACGTTAACGGCTGTTCCAGGCTGTAAACGTGTTTATTTCTGCTGTAAATTTGGCCATTTCAATATGGAGGTCTATGGGGACGGACTCACTTTCGGAGCCACCCTCAAGTGGCCATTTGTGGAACTGCAGTTTGGCTGGTTTCATTTTTCATCCCCACACGTTGCCGCTTGATTTGGCCGTTTATCCAAAGTGCAGTCACGGTGATTTGAGACGTTTTCGAACGCACAGACAAAGACACATTTTGCTGTTTCACTCGGAGGACGTCTCGGATAATAAAATCTGTGTGAACCTTAAATCAGAATAATGATCTTTCACTGCGGCGCTGCTGTTTGAAATCACATTCTGTGACTTGGACATTTTTTGACGTTTGTTTTTCTTTTTTTTTTAAAGCATAACTTTAACGCAGCAGCTTGAAATAAATTGCTGTTCTTGTCATAAGGAAGAGAAATGTGAGGGCCTGGAGTCATTTCCTGGTGGTTGTCACGTCTCTCGGATTAAAAGCGAGGACTGGAAGCTAAAATCTACTCTCTGAGTCTCCCTTTTAACACAGCCGACGCAGCAGTTAACACCAGTAATTCCTGATTATTTACCATCTCGCTCTTTGTCTGCCTCTGGTGAGCTCTCAGCTTTCTAAATGTGTATTTACGGCTAATTTGACCACCGTGTGAGGGGCTTTTAGCTTAATGACGTAAAACGCTGGGTGCTCTGCTTTCACTGCAATTAAACACAGGTTTTGTGACTGGTGGTGCACTCTGGGTAATTGCTGCCTGTTTGGGTGAGGTCGGGGTTAATAAAATAAGGGCACGTATGGTGGGCCGGGACTCGTCTGCACATGCACTCAGCATTATTGACACATCTTTGTCAATCACTCACGCAGCACAATTACACACAACGTACAATTACACAGATAGATGTGTGATTATGAGCCGAACAAAGAACGACAGCGAATGGAAGAAAAAACTCAAGAATACAGGAAGAGCTGTCAAAAAACAAAGCATTAAAACACAGCGAGCGCTGTAACCAAGTCAGAGAAATCATGATTACAGTCACTTTTACTGCAATCACCAAGCGGCTGCTGTAATTACAAAGATGCCGAGGCAGAGGCAGATGTCTTGATTGGACCAACAGGGGTCATAAATGAAAGCAATCATGATTTAATCAGTCATAATTTAATTACTACAATTATACTTAGATGATTACAGTGATATTTGAAATAAAAGCAGCTGTTGCAGAGACGCTGTAAGCCGCTCAGCAGCTGCACTCTGCATCAGGAACTCTTCGGTCTGGTTTCTTGCATTTCAATCACTGACCTTCCTTCAGCCTGACGGGCTTTGTTGTTTGAAACATGTACCAAGTGTAAGGGTGTAATTTTCCTCTCAGCTAAGCGGCAGACATCTCCTGGTAACCGCCGCAGCCGCTGTTATTTAAGTCTTCACCGCTCGGAGCCATGTGTGGCTGAAAAGGCCGATCTCCGCGGCTGATTGGCTGATTGATTTAAATGAAGTGCATCCGCACGTGTGCGCCTCATTTTTCTCTTCAGCACATCAAATGAAAACACTCACATTTTAATTATCACACCACGGACTCAAATCTAACAAATACGGGACTGAACATTTGCACATTTGAATCTAATGCATTTGAAGAGCTCGTGAACCATTAGCCACGCACACACATGCATAAGATGGATGTGTGGTTTCTGTTCGGCTGCAGATCAGACGAGGAGGAGAGTCTGATCAGAGCCCGCGAGCCTCAACGACGAGCAGCCGTCAGTCTTCATGAGAGCCTCCTTTTCACTGACCTCCTGGTTGTTCCCGCAGTGACGTCGAGCTGTCAGCTGACCGACTCACGCTGACTCTCCAATGCTCACGCATGTGTGTGCGTGCAGGTTCACGCGCGCTCTGTCAACACGGAAAGGCTCGACGCCCGCACGGCGCTCGCCGCTGCAGCAGGAAACCAGGAGAGGGGGAGGTCAGAGGGCACAGTGAGGAGCGCCGACCTCCTGACCCGATGCTCTCACTCAGTCTGTTCGGCCATTTAAAAAACGCCACAGGAGACTTTCTCTCAGGTCTTTCAATGCACGTGCATGATGCAGATCCACTTCAGTGTGTTTAATCCACTTATATCACACACACACACACACACTGCTGAACTCCTGATGGTCTGACAGTGATGACAGAGCGACAGATGCCGTGGATGCTGTAAACTGAGGGCTGATTCACTGAGTGTGACGTTAATGACAAAGAGTTCACGCTGTTTACTGAAGCATCACAGACTGTTTGTGGGTGAACGTGAAAGTAAACAGCCACATATTGTGTGTTAAATGAGTTTTCTTCGTATGCTCTGATGCAAACCTGAACACCATCGAACGCTCTGTAACAATCTACCGTCCTCCTGTCGGAGCCTCCCTCTTTGCCCTGAACCTGATTCGTTCCTGATCTCCACGCTTCTGTCAGTGCAGCTGATCTTAAACTGCTCAGGTTGTTTTGTAATGACGGCCATCAGCGTCTCTCTGTCATCATTCTGTCCTCTTTCTGCTCTGAGAACAGAGCGAATCGCAGCTGCTTTCATGAATACATCACGTGCATCGCAGCACTTTCCCTGCAAAACAACTTTCAGTCAACAAAACAAAACGCATCACAGGACAACATTCAGTCCTTTTTTCTGAGCCGACGGCCGTTTACCCCGCGTGACTGCACCCTGAGCCACCTTCAGTTTGCACCTTCGCTTCAGACTGAAGAGAAACCTGAAAGAAATAAAGTGTGTACCTTGATGTTTGAAAGAGGTTTGCTTCTGGCCTGTTCGGCAGCCTCTTCTTCTTCTCTTCCTGTACTTGGAGTTTTGAGTGTGTACAGCGCACAAAGACACAGCAGCAGAGTGGTGCTCAGGTCTCGTTTAGCAGCTGCGGCTCCTTTCAAAAATGGGTCCGGGGCAGCTGGGTAATTTCACGCAGCCTCACAGAGAGTGGCCACAAATAATTCCCGCTCCCCTCGGCGCTCGTGGAGAATCGCTCGGCTCGGATTCGACAGTCCTGCGGCGCTTCGCTGCGGGCGGCGCTGGAGATCCGTCAGGTGTTTTCGGGTTTGGGACGGTTTGATTAAGCAGCAGATGTAAATGAATTAGCATCGGTGTGTTTGCCTCACGAGCATCCATGGACTGCTGTGCTTTGTCATCAAACCGCCAGAATCTGATGAAAACACCTGAAAGCTGAGTGCCGCATCGAGACCGTGACGTCCTTATAAGGTTTGAAGTGTTAGCAAACCGTCGCCCGGGCTGTCTATGCCAACATCTGTACGTACACATCTGTGCAGATATCTTACAAATATCTTGTGTAATATTCCATTTTTTCATTAGTGTTCAGTACAAAAACACTTTTTTATTTATCCTTATCTTTCCTGTGCAACTAAAACACTCAAGGCATTTTTACACTCTCCATATTTATAGTTAATTTTTGCTTTGTATCCCTTTTTATTGTCCATTTGTTCTTCTTCTACGTCTCCTTTTTATTTTGTTTTTGTTGCTGTCTGTAACATCTTAATCTCCCCAGTGCGGGATCAATAAAGTTAAATATTATCTCTTATGTCCATAAAACTGATGCATGTTGACAAGACAGAAGAAAATCCAATTTATTTTCTCAGTTTTTTTTTTAATATTTACTTTTTTCTTGTAAAATTAAGAAGACAAAAAAAGGTTGGGGACAGCTAGAAATCAGCAGATTTGAGTTTAAAGGGTGATTACGCCTTGAAAGAATCAATCAGGCAACAAACACTGAAGCCGAAAGATGTTTTACGCTCCAAAGAGAGAAAAGAAAGAAAAGTCCAGAGCGACAGAAATGAGACTTCTGCTGAAAGGTTCGGAGCTTTGGCTCAGATGGAGACTGTTGGTTCAAACCATTAGACTGCAGTCAAAAGCTAAATATGTGTGTGTGTATAAAACACACACACACACACACCCACCACTTACTTCTGCTTTCTCAGCGATCAATGGTCTGTTTTCACTGAACTCATCAGTGAACTCCTCCTTTAAACAGATGCAGAATCTCTCTTTCAGCCGCACAGTGATGCTCACTGAGTGCGACGTGTTCTTGGCGTTTATCACAGAGCCGCTGCAGCTCGCCGCGCACAGGACTGCACAATCAGCACACTGCAGCCGAGAAACCAGGTCCCGGTGTGAATCCCGCAGGCCTCCCGCAGCCAGCGGGCCAAACTGTCTGCGCAGCCGTTGCCGCTCGTGACGGGACGCTCCAGCCCGATAAATCACGGCGTCGGAGCGGCCGGGAGGAAGTGCAGCGTTTCCAGAAGTGCGTTTCCTCGATACGGACGACCTGATTGCCTTCATCCATCAGAGCGGCGCTGTGCAGCATGAGCGGGCTAAACCCAGAGGATTTAATGTTTCTGCGTCAGTAACGAGAGAACGGCGTGCACGCTGCGTGTCGATGTCGGCGAATCCCAGGAATGCTTCAACGCCGACAAACTGTGAACGAGCGTCAGTAAACATGTTAATGCTCACATGGAAAAAGACATATTGGCCTTCAAATAACGCTCAGTGTGTGGCAGGGGGATCTCTTCTGCTGCTTTTCATACTGTCGAAGGAAACGTCTGCAGGTATTTCTCTTCTTGTCATCGAATCCCATTAAAATCCAGATATTTGTTGAGGACAGAGGATACATCCATCAGGTGAACACAAACGCAGCTCGGGATGATGCTAATGTGTCCGTTTCATTAAAGCTGATGACTCGATAAGCTCAGGATCTGATGGCGGCTGTGTGCAGGAGTAATATTTTAACTGTGGAGACAGAATCCAGAACATCACGGGTTCAACGTCCTCAAAGCTCAGCAAACTCGAGATGCTCCTGACTGACTGGCGGCTCTGAATCTGATCTCCTCTTTAATCTGCCGGCAACTCTCTTCAGCAAACTGAATGAATGAGCAACTTTGCTTCATTTCATTCGGAGGTAACTGGAGGAGGATGAGACATGCTGATGAGACGGGGGAGAAGAGAAATCTTGGACAAAGCAAGCCTCGGGGGAGCGTTTCCACAGAGGTGATTACTGCCTCTCCACTCCCTCCGCGTCCTTGCTGAAAGCTAGCGATATGAAAAGCAGTCGCCTGGACTGCTTCCCCCTTTGAGGGACTGCCACCATGCCTCATAACCATAAACAGAGGCAGGCAGGGGAGACGTCAAATTATCTTCTTTCACACACTTTGATTCTGGGAAGGCCGTGAGACGCATGCCAAATAACAGCAGGTGGATGAAGAATATGTGAGGACTGTCTGAGGGTGGAGGTGGTGCAGGTCCATATTGACTGATGGTGCTGCTCTGAATGCTAAACAGGTGAGAAAGTGGTGGAGAAGCCAGAAGAACTGAAGCTGTCAAAGGGTCAGGTTAATTAGCCAAAGCATCAGCGAGTTCAGTGAAGCATCCCAGCCAGCCCGGATCAATGAAGTCCAACCTGTTTCCTGATCAGCTGACAGGAACCTCATGCATCTACAGGCTCATCATCTCTGACCAGTCTGGTGTTTTCATGTCTCAGGTGAGAGTGTTCATGCATCATGGGTTGTTTGTTTCATGTTGAGAGCTTCCTCACGTCTGTTTACGGTGTTTTTTCAGAGCCTCGAAAGAGTTCTTCCTGCCACAGGAGAAATACCAGGAACTGATCAGCAGATCCACCAAATGTTACAGGGTTGAAAGAGTCAGTCTGAATAAGACTCACCTCAGTGAGGGTGAGGGTGAGCGAAATGCTAACCTGTTAGCATGCTAATGTTCAGCAGGTATAATGTTTGTCATGTTCAGCGTCGTGTGTGTTATCATGCTGATGAACATTTTGACGTGGTGACGGCGCTGGATGAACAGTCACCAGCGTTCCTGTCAGTCATCTTGATGAGAACATGAATGTCTGCACTTCATTTCACGGACCACTAAAGTCTGTGGGCTTCATGCTCTGTGGACATCACGGCCAACGACTGGACGGCTGATCCAGATATTTCAGGCTCGAGCAGAGCGACAGACCGACAGACTGTTTAAAAAGTGGCTGGAAATGCAAACCACCAGCTCCGTGGACGTGTGAATTAGCTGCACCGAACAACAAACATGAGACTCACGTTCTGCTTCAATGTTTCACCTTTATGAGAGAAAAAGCTTTAAGGATGAAAACCAGCTTCTTTCCCTGTAGAAATCTTCTTTCCAACAACACAAAGGCTGGAGTTGTGTTATAATCCAGGTCATTTTAGATTCGGCCCAATAAATCATTGATCTGCTTACGCTTTGACCTCGTTTCAGACCAGGAGCCGTCCACCGCCTGAGGCTCGAAGCCTCGCTGGAAGCACTGATTCTGAGATTACAAATTCAAGTTATTTTCACTGGGAATCACACAGGGCTCATATTTCTGCAGTTACACCTGAAGCAGAGCTTTGTACAGTCCCATAAAGGCTGTGATGGAACCTAAAAACTGTATCACATCACGCAAACACGAGGCAGAGATGAAGATCCACGTTATTCAGACGCATGTCGTCTTTTTCTGTCAATAAACGTGATAAGAACTAAAATTTATGGTAGTTTGTGAGCATAAATATGTCCAAATGTCCATTATTTGTCCGAACACGACGCTCTTTGAGTCGAGCGGACTGTCTTTGGTCCCAGCTGAGCTGAGGTCACAGTGATGTCATCACGCTGACCGCACACACCTGAAACACGAGCGCTGTGCTGGCAGACGTCATGCTGTAGTCAGCGCCGGGGGTCCTGCTTTCCAGCCTGTCGGTTTGGAGCTGTTACAAACGTTGACATCTTCATCGTCGTCTTCTTCTTCTGTGATTTTCATTCACTAATTTTTCCTCATTTCAATGAGAACTCCAAACGACCGGCATCAGGAGCGTCGACGGTCTGACCTGCTGCAGGTTTTACTCCACGCAGACGTGCGTCCATAAAGAAAAAATCCATAATTCAACAGATTAAGCAAAACACACGACAAACGTACAGTTCAAACATCTCGCTAGTGTTAACGATGACAGTCACGCTCGCCATCTGCCACGTTCACACACTTTCACACTTCTGTGTGTGTGTGTTGAAGTATGTGGGCATGACCACATGTGCTTCTGTGTGCGCTGCGTGTTTCACCAGGTGGTTCAGTCCACGCAGGAAACAGCGAGAGGACGAACCCACGAGACTCTGCCAGGAAGACCACGGCGAGTGAAACTGCGTGGATCAACATTTGATGGAAACACGATGAACTAATGCGCTGAAGCGGACGAGCTGCTGAACAGCAAAGACGTCTGACGCGTCAGTAAGTTGCTTTTAATCGGACTTCATTTCTCAGGACTTACAGCCATTAAGGTGCAGACACACTGGATCCGGTGACGGATGTCAAGTCGACGGATCCCTTTCGTTCTCGATGGCGAGCGGGAGATCCGGTGCGTGATGGGTTCGGCACGACGAGCTGACGGACAAGTCTGAATTTACATAATCACGACTCTTTATGCAAATGAGCCCATCCAGCGTGACGCAGCAGGCTCGCACAAATCAGAAAATCAGACTGTCAAAGCAGGAAGTGCTGATAAAATATGAATCAGGTTTCTCTGACTGCAATGACTATTTGTCACCCAGAACACACTTCAGTGCACTGTTCAGCTGGAACCCGGCTGCCATGAAACACACCAACCAAAACTAAGCACCGCCCAACTCGCCGGCGTCACCGCCCAGCCGGACCCTCAGCGATCAGGTGCTTCCAGATGCTTCCTCACCTGCAGCGAGCAGCCATATCAGTGTGAACATGATCAGTGGGACGATGTGGACCACACCGAGGTGACAGTACAAAACAGAAACACAGGCTTTATACCTCCGATAAAAAGACAAATTAATGTTTAATAAGAGAAAATGTTGAGAGGATTTTAGTCAGACCAAGATAAAACTGAAGCAGACTAACGCCGGAATCAGACTACACGACATTTTTTCTGTAACGATGGTCGCCGTGTCAGATTGTGACCCCGATCGATCACAGCGCGCCTCATCTCACGATCACGCACGAGCTCAGCGTTCATCAGGGGAGCGGGTGAAGCAGCTGTCAATCAAACTGACAGAAGTGTTGTGTGTGATGCTGGCGGTCTCATGCAATGCAAGAGGCGGAGCTAACTTCAGCTCGTTCTGTCAGTATTTCTACATCTACTGGGAAGCATCCGGCTAACACTTACAACAGGTACAAGGAGTTTCACATGCAGTAATTTTACTTCCAGAGTTATTCATTCATTATTCAGGATTGGCTGCGTTGGCCACATCACACAGGCGACTTTAACTGCGTGACAGGTCGTTTAGCATGTAACACTACACGGGTAGAGATGCCTGATTGTGGTCCACGATCGGCCATGACGCTGATAATCTGTCAGGCACGACAAAATCATCCTAATGTCGTGCAGTCTGATCCCGGCATAGCACGACCGTCCAGCCACACATCTGCTGTCTTCAGCTTGTGTTGATTCACCTGAATCTGTCTTCTGCTGTTTGGTGTCGTTCAGCTGAATGATGCCCGGAGACGTTTCTGACGTTTGCTGTAAACCACATTAGTTTTACCTGAACGTACCTAATAAACAGGCAACTGAGTGCATATTTGTATATTTACATAATGAGTTCATCAGCAATGAGCTCATCCAAACAACAGATTTTAAAGCCGATCAGTGTACAGATGGACACCCCGGAGCTTCGGTCCAGACCTCTCCTCACCGTTCAGTCATGTCAGTGAGTCTGAAGTGTCGTTTGCAAACGTTTGCCCTCGCTGATCAAGCAGAGCTTTGTGTGCTGATTGGAAATGCAGATGGCATCCTCATACATACATAGTTACCTCCCTACATTCACGGAAAATGACAGAAAAATGGCCACAGAACGGCAGCAATCATGGGTGAGACCGAAGGAGCTGCTGTGGCGAGAATCAGGAATTCTGCCTCCGAGCTTCAGGGTTCAGGAGTTACTGGTACTTCACAAACGTCCACAGCAGTCCACCAAAGGACCAACAGATGGCTGACCGCACAAGCTCTTGGCTGAAGGAAAGGCGAACTCAGAGATGTGTGAAGAAAGTGAACAAACCAAACTGAAGTGAAGGGTGGGAGGACGGGACTGAGTAGCAACAGAAAGCGTCATACCATATGTACCTGTTTAATGGCTCTGGGCTTCAAAATGTCGGCGGGAGAACGCGAGTCTTTAGCCTTCGACCTCGTGCTGCTTTACATCAGCTGTGGAGAGGAGGAGACAGACGAGTCAGGCTGGTCCAGTCAAACAGTATTTATGCATTTATTTTCCCCTCAGGATGAACTGTCATAACTTTGGTGATCCTCTGACTTTCAGCTCAAAGTGTATCTGACCTTTCAGTTTACGTCCTAAAGCATTCCCATCAGCCTCAGCTGGGCCTTTTCAGAGCAAACGTTAGCATGCTAACACACTCAACCACGGTGAACATTCTACTTTGAACATATCAACACGTTATCACGGTCACTTTGAGCATGTTAGCATGCTAACCTTAGCATTTAGCTCAAGCGTGGGCTCTCCTGGAAAGAGGAGGGTGAGGCGAGGGGTGTTCAGTTGGTTGTAACCTAAAATCTCACCACTAGATGTCACTATGTCCTCCACACTGGACCTTTAAAGACACATAGAGAGACCACTGTCCTCTGCAGACTCCTGCATTACATATCATAAACTAATCCACTCAAAGATGTGAACCCATCGAGCCGTCTGCGGTCTGCAGGCCTCATTAAACACACTTGACAAGTTTTCCTTCTAGACAAAAGCACAGACGAGTTCACAGCGTGAGCCCGGCCTTGGACTCTAACCGATGTCCAGCTGTTTCTATAGCAACCACCACACGCAAGCAGGAATGAAATCATGATCGATGAAGCCGCTGCGACGGTGCTGCGCGCCGCCGTCAGCACGCAGGCCGTGGGAAACGCCAAAGAAAAAAGGAAAAATCACTTGTGTAATGAGAGTGATTCATCACGTTAATGCTCAGTGTTTCTGAGCTGCGTGATCCACGCGTCGTGATTCAGGATGTTTTGTTTGTTCTCAACACACGATGCAGGAGTGCAGAGCTATTTGTGAGACTGCACACAGTAAACAGACACGAGGGGAGTCGTGACGGAGCAGCGCGAGGGCTCATGACACTGCAGCAAGATTACAAGTGGAGCAGCTAATCCTTCGGTGCTCTTTTGTCTGCGTGTCACTGCTGACAAAGCTTTTGTTTCATATTGGGCTGCTGTCCCCCGTCGACTCATCCATGAGAGCTGGTGACCAGGAGACCGTTTCCGGCTCATTCTGAAGTGTTTTGGATCTGGAAACGGCTGAACATGCAGCTGTAGGACGCAGAGATCCTCTCCAGGCTGGACTTGGCTTTGATGAAGCTATAATGTGGTTTAGGCCAGTCACCCCAACTTGTCTTTATGTTTCTCTGCAACATAAATATTCATTTAAAAATGTGCAGCAATGAAGGTTAAAAACATCCCTGTGAGAATATTTTAAGAGTTCAACATTTAAAAGCTCAGCTGCGTTTGTCTGATCAGGTTTGATTGACAGTAAGCTGAAAAAAACGATGAACCATCGTCACACTTTGATTCTACATCCTGATTGGTGCACAGATGTGCATGACATCACCTTTTTCCGATGAGCCACACCCACTTCAAACCAGAGGAGCAGAAAAAACAAAGACCATGTCGGATCTGTCAGTCAAAAGCTGATCAATAAAACAGGTTTTCAGGCCTTCAGCAGGTCTTCAATCAGCTGGTCGACTTCTCTGAGTCACGTTACTCTCCGAGGTTTCACACCCGCTAAATTTTATTTCACTAAAACAAAACCAGAAAAGTGAGGAAGTTGGAAAAGTGGATTCAGGGCTCGCACACTGATCACATTAAAACCCTGTGGTGCTGCATTCATTATTAAACTGCGTTTTATTACAAGATGACGTCTTAATAAACCCAATAACAACGACAGAAACGCTGCTGTGCTGAAAAAGTAAAGAACAAAAACTCACCGCACACAACTCAAGCCAACATTGGCTTATTGCCAGCATACTGTACAGGTGATGGCGCACCTGCTGGCTGAAGTATTGAGAGTAGATTAATCATCGCAGTGCCAAACATACACGCAAGACAGCAACTCCAACATCGAGTACTTTTACACTGCGAAACTGCTCAGTACACACCCAGGTGAGATTTAAAATGTACGAGTCCTGCATCAAAAATGTTTGTTTTCTTATGTGATGTATCCATATTATTGAATATTAAAAATTGAATATCAATATCTGGATCAGCCAGGCTGCACTGTGCACACAACACCGAGGCGGTTTGTCTGCAGAGTCCGTAAAACCAGGTGTAATCTATTAAAGTTTGCTTTCGTAATAATTAATTATTAATCATAATTAATATAATGTAGTCGATGTCACAGTGTGGTGCCGGTGGGATCCCTCCGTCACTGAATCAAGGCTGGAACTGTGTGTAATGTTCCAGGTGAGCCAGGTTTCTGCCTCCTAACCCTGCGCTCAGCCACAGGTCGGCCTCGCTGCTGGCAGCTGAGCCGACGCCGCAGGCCTGTCAAACAGAAGGCACATGACTCACGGATGTGGAGGACCTTCCAAATCTCCTGACAGCAGCGCTGCCCACACCGCAAGAAGCCCTCCTCCTCCTCTGCCTCCGCCTCCTCCTCCTCCTCCTCCTCCTCCTCCTCACTCGCTCTGTTTCCTCAGTGTGAAACAGTGGGAAAAATAAAATCACATTCCTGTGCAGATGAGGGGAGACGGTGACTAATCCTGCACCATCCGAACACTTTGGGCGCCCTGAATGACTGTTTTCATCTCTGAAGTGGTTAATGATGGGTTTGAGACGCAGACCGGAGCTGAACTCTGAGGAAAATAAGTTCAAAGGAGGCGAATGCTCCTGCCTTCTTAATGTGTGCATGAACAGAGTCACAGCTGACAACATTACTGCTCCACAGAGCAGGAGAGGGAAAATGTGCAGAAGACTCCATAAAACGTGCCGCTATTAAACTCCATCACAGCTGACAGCACAGAGAGCGCAGCACACCGTCGAAGGCTGGCTTCAAACCAACAGATCTGATCGCTTCATAACCTGAAGAAAGGCCTCGCCCTGATGGAAGTGTGACGAAAAGAGAATTCTTCCCAACTGCTGCAAACACTGCAGCTCTGCGCCACGTGAGAGCGCTGAGCCGTCAGCCCGTCGAGGACAAACCAAACCTTAAAAGATGAAAGTGTCGAGCACAGAGGTAGACACGTAATCCCCCAGAGACCCAATTACACTGAAACCCCAAGAGGAGGCTGCGGGGGTGGAGAAGGAGGCGTCCACTCTGTTCAGACAGCGGAGCGGCAGCGGAGGAGGAGGTGCTGCTCCTCATCCTCGATTCTATTAACGGCTGTTCATTAAGTGAAATCAATCCTCCAGGTGTGACTGAAAGCTACCTCCGTGCAGGCCAACCACAGAGCAGGACCACGCAGGAAGCAGAAACCTCTCGCTGCAGCCGCCTCGCGCCACCGTCGTCACAGCCGAGGCCATCTGGTTCAGGTTTGGGAGAATAACCTGGAGCACGTGGAGGAAAACGCTGCCTGCTGGTTTCTCTCAGCCGCCACGTCCAGACTCTGAATTATTGGCTCCCACGTGCAAAGTGCGTACGAGTGGTTGGACGCCAAACGCTCTCGTGATTTAGCCACCGTGCTACAGCTGCAGCTCTTCTTCTGTTTCTAATAAAGCACGGTGACTGAGCCGGCGAGGCACTGGGCCGTGGCAGAGTGCGCTGAAGAGCTATCACGCTGTATTTAAAGTTTGATGTACTGTTGGTTATTATGGTCAGACTGCAAGTTCTTCAGATGAAATGGTCCAAAGTCAGCCTCTGAGCGCAGCAGTGACTTTGACCGCCATTCAGTATTAAACAGCAGCAGATACAACATCTGTTATTTCACCTGCTCACATCTCCACTGTTGTAATACACCGCGTACGACCTGAAGTGGAGAACATGCTAAATCACTGTTAGTCCAAAGTATCTGCTTCATGATTCCACACTAACCCCACACGCAGACGTGAGACGGAGACGGACCACAAGTCAAACCACCGGCAGACATTACCTCGACCCTCAAATAAAGAATCCCCAACAAATTCTGTCCTGAGAGGATGGATCCATCTTCTTCACACATGGTGACCACTGATCTAAAACTTTGTCTTCTGGTTGTCTTTACTGTACAAGCATATGGTGTTGGTCTACTCTGTGTCCGTCCTGGAGAGGGACGTGTCCTCTGCTGCCCTTCCTGAGGTCCTCCTCTTTGTTTTTATCTAAAGTGAGGGTCTAAAGAGGTAAAGCCCCTTTAGGCAAATTTGTGATTTGTGATACTGATCCACATGAATAAAAATGACCTGATCAACTAACTCTGTTGGTCCTCTGACTTTTCCTGCAGCGCCACCAGCAGGTTGACGTTTGTGGCTTTGATTTCCTTGATTGATCCTCTCGGGATAAGCTGGAATAACTGCTGATCTTTAACTTGTCATCTGTCTCTGTCATCAGGTCCGGACTTCACAGCTCAGTCCCCCCAGCCGTCCTTTGTCTTTAGTGCTAGTTGACACACGTTAGCATGCTAACAGGCTGAGCTTCGATGGTGAACGTGCTGAAGGTAAACGTGCCCGCTGCTGGTGTGGCTGTAGATGAAGGCAGCCAATCACAGCCCGGCTGTAACAAACTGGCCTGTTTCTGTTTTAATTGAGCTGAAATTGAGATTTATGTTGGTCTGTAAGTATTTACACAAACAATAATTACACAATAAATTTCTACTGAATCCACTTCAGCCTGCAGTCTGCTGCAGAAAACTAAGTCCATTACATCACAGCGACAGACTCAGGACATTAAAATCATTTTTAGGACTTTTACAGCCTTACTAAACTCCACAGAGTGCCAGTGTCCATTCAGGTCCTCAGAGGGACTGAGTCCTTAAACAAAGTTCACGCTGTCCTGCCTCATAAACATCTGGCTGGACATGTGAGATCTTCAGAGCTGTTATCTCCTCTGAGCTGTGCTCCTGCTCGTCCTCATTTGGCTTTATTTTACTCGTTTATTCAAAGGTAATATCTCCTCTTTGTATTTATATTTAGTCGAATCTTCCATTTTTAATTCGCTGTCAAACCGCGTGGAGCCGAGATTTCGACGTGCTTCATCTTAAATTTATCTTTCACAGCTTCAGTGGAGCAGCTCACAGTCAAACAGGAACTCAGACAGAGTTCAGAGAAAGACCACCAGGAAAGGAAAAGCTGACAAAGCCCCCGTGCTGCGTTCAGGGACGGGTCCGTCTGCCGAGGCCTGACCATCTGCTTTTTAACTCACTTTGACTGAATTTAATCTGGTTAAAAGCGGACACCTTTGAAAGAGCACCGGAGCGTTAGCATTCTGTGTCCTCTGTGTGTTAAAGGCTGATAATTCAATCAGCAGCTCGAGGAAATGACCCTCTTCCTTTTTAACCACACGGTCAAGCAAATCTCTCATCAGCAGACAGAAATCTGAGGGTCAGCCGACGACTGAACGGATGAACCTTTTCACTGTTTCACTCCTCGTGAATGCTGGATAATTTCACTCCTTCTCACCAAACAGTGTGAATCCAAGAAGTAAAACAAACTCACACGCCGGTTGATCTGCTCACAGCTCAGGTTCACACTGAGGCCAGCGGCCGTGACGAGGGGTCGCGTCTCTCAAATCTAAGGGACCACAAGCAAAACAACTGACTTAGAAAATCAGATTTAAGGATGTTTCATGGCTTTCAGAGGACGAAGCCCAGAGGAACGGAGCGCAGACCGTCAGCTAATCGACAGGATGATGGACAGAAAGTGAATCTTTTAATGATTGAAAACCAGTGGTTTACGGTCACTGTGGACTCTGGGAACTCATGACTTACTTCAATTACTTTTTGACATTTTTATAGATTAAACAAGCGGTTGATGGATTGATAAAGCAATCAATAGGTTAACTGATGAGAAAACAGTGATTATTTTCAGGCCGGTGATTGTTTTGTGCTTCAGTTCGCTGAATTTCGTTTTGTTAAATGAACAGTAAGCCAGCATGTCTGCGCTCACGTACCGACGCCCTGATATTTTAGATTTTCCTCATTCGACACCAGGTGTCTCTATTTGTCAGCGCTTGACCTCAGTCCAGCCGGCGGCGCTCCTCTCTCAGATTACCGCCGAGACGCCCTCTTGGCAGGATGGGAAGTAAAGTAACAGCCAGTCCTGGAGGACACCACGCCCCCCCCCCCCCCGGCTCGTCAGTCCTTTTGTCAGGCTGCAGCCATCGTGCTGCGATCCATAAATAGACTAAGTGCCTCAGTGGTGCACATGAAGGGAAGGGACAGATGGACCCGTGGTTCCCCTCGCCACGGCGCCGGTCGACAGCCTCCAGAGACACGACCTGAACTTCAGGGTGTGGAAGTGGTGACACCAAGGGCGACGGCGGAGCAAGAGAGGACGAATCAGGAAAGAACTTCTGATTGTTTTGGGGTTTTGGTCTTTATTTGACAGCCAGTAGAGAGACAGGGTCCCGCTCCAGCTGTCAAGGTACCAGGACGCCGCATGACTGTGAGACAAAATCCTTTGTAACCAGAGGAAAAATATAAAGAATACGAGCTCTGAAACCAGCAGTTAGTCGACTGACAGAAAATTATCCAACAACAATTCTGATAATCGATCGATCACGACTATAAGAGCCCACTCTGTGGCTCTGAGGCATGCTAACGTTAGCATGCTAACATGTTCATAATGACAACGTCAACGTGCAGCAGGTCCATGTCCACTCACCTTTAGCGTTATCTTAGCATGCTACTTTGCTAATTAGCACTAAACACGAAGTGCAGCTGAGGCTGATGGGACTGGACATTCTGACCTGATGATGGCGCTAAAGGGAAAGTCAGAGGATCACCAAACAATGAAGAAAATAATGATCAGCTGCAGCCTTAAAGTATTCATCAAACAACAAAATGGAGCCAGAAACAAGGCGCTTCACCCACAGGGTGGAGCTCCTCTCCGACTAGCGTTTGCCTCATCGTGTGAACGTCTCAGACGTTCTTCTCTGGAAGGTTTTTGAGTTGCTCAGGCGGTGAAAATAATCCTGTTCTGGACATTTCTGTCTTGCAGATGGTGTGTGTTACTATGCCAAACTGATTTATACACAACGCAAAGCAAACGTCAGACAGAAGACTCTCAAACAGTCTCTTGATGACAGTCTGGCAGCTGAAGCTCTGGGTGGTGGAGGGTCAGTTTATGCGTCGCACAGACTCACGAGTGTGAAAGTCGCAGCTAACGGCGGCCAAATGCTCGTTTGGATGCTCGACCGGACACCGAGCCAGTTCACCAGCTCTCATTTGGAGACTTTATTTTGCTCTATAAATATAACTGGCCGGGGAGTCGTCAACAGAGGAGGTGGTTTTCTGTCTTCCACACATATCAAAGGAAAACATTTTAAGTCAGACAAGCTGCTCTGAAACGGCTCTGAACCCTTTTTTACATAACTTTCTGCACACATTTTAAGCTGGATCTTAAAAAAACCCTTAGCCTTTGAAAATCCCTTAAAAACCCTGGTTGCCGGCTCACTTGTCAATCATCTGTCGCCCCCTCATCACACCTCCCCCCGGTGTGTTGACCCAAACTGAACATGACCCCGATGATATCAATCAACCGACAACCTGGAAAGCCTCTGTGATTTTCCCATGATCCTCCGAGTGTCTGTGGGACTGATCGCTCGTTCTTTGAGGGATTTGCAGCAATATTTAGTTGTGGTAAAAACCCTGTTTTATGTCCATATTTGTTTATGTTTATTCCTATGAAATACTTTAGATGATTTAGAGTCTGACCAGCACCACAGGGTTTTCCAGACTGGTGCAGATATTCATATTTGAGAGTGAAAAACTGGTCCCAGTACATCAGCTGATGTTCACTTTTTAAGATAAAGACATAAACATGCTGCTTTTCTGTGTCTTTGTGATAATAAAGTGATTTTATTTGGATTTTGAACAGCTGATCGGAAAAAAACAAACAATTTGCAGACGTCCCCAAATCTTGAAGTACTAATACTACAACTACTGCCGCATCCAACTGCATCTGTGCATTATTTTGCTGAATAATCGATTAGTTGTTTGGTCAATCAAATGTCAGAACATGGTGAAAAATGTCGATCAGTGTTTCCCAGAGGTCTCAAATGTTTTAATTTGTCCACAAACCGAAGATAATCAGAGTAAAAAAAGGAAATATTCACATTAAAGAAGCTGGAATCAGAAGATTTTCACCTTTTTTTTCGCTAAATCACTCAAACTGATTAATTGATTATCCCCATTGTGAGTGATTAATTACATAGATGCAGCTCTAGTAACAACAAATCATAATAATATATTAACTGATAAAAGAATCGGTGGATTGAATAAATGATAATAAAAATAATTAATGTAAGCATTTTTGATAAGGATCCATTAATTTCGGTAAAGTGACATAATTATGTACTGAGAGGTGAACTGAACAGTGTGACAGTAAGCTCATGTTGGCTTATTATTTAACACTGTACAGAGAGTTTCACATGTCTGTACTCACTCACATGCTCATGCTGTCACACACCAGGCTGGATTATCAGTCAGTCAGTTATGAGACTGAAAATATCATCTGATTAATACAATTTAAACCTTCATAGATAACAGCTTAATTATGTTTCTGCTCATATTTAGACACTGTTAAATTAGATATCGGTCATAGTTAGTCAATACCGTTTTTATTAACAGATTAATGTCACTTATCTTCAAACACTTTCACCAAAAGGATAGAAAAAGTCTAAACTTTATTCTCTCTTTAATAAACGCTGCAGTCACCAAAGATTAGCCTGTTCCATCTCCTCCAGCCAGTTGAGCCTTGTTGTTTTAATGTTTTAATGAAAGTAAAGTGTTTTCTTTTACTGTTTTCTATCAATATTTCAAACTAATGGTGGCGATTCAACACTGGACTGTGAGTAAATACTGGTAAGCTGAATGTGGGCAACAGTCCAAACGTTTTTAAAATCATTAATTTAATCGTTTTCTGCCTCATAATGAAGCTAACGTTACCTGCTGTGGGCTACGTCCTGGAGCTACACTCACTGAATCAATGCTGAAGCTAACTTACGTTGCTGTAAATACACAAACCGCTCCAACTCACCGCTGACAGACGAGCTTCTTTCTCCAAAATGTCTTGTTTTTCAGATGTGGAGGGGAAGAAGCGTCTTCTGACGAACTAATAAATCCAACAAACTATCAACATTAACGCCTCCGGCGGCTCAGTGAGTAGACAGACCTCCCACTTCAGTTCGGTCCTCCGTGTGGACTCTGCTGCTGTTTGCGCTTCCATTTAAACCACCGTCAAGTTACGCTTAAATACATACAGCTTCCGGTCAACCCTTTCAAAATAAACCTATTTCCGGTTCAGTATCACCCATGAATCTGTGTTTGGTTTTTACTATATTTGGATCATTTTTACATCCAAAATAGTAGTTTGATCCACAATCATTTTATGAGACAAAACTTCACTTAAATATGATAATATTGATAAGTATATTTTAGTGCTAATGCTTTTTTAACTTTACTAATGCAAAACCTTGAATGCAGGACTTTTAATTGTTAAATAAAATTTTTGCACTGGGGTACTACTACTTTTTCTTCAGTAAAACATCTGTGTATTTCTTCCACCACTGAAAAATATTAGTTAAAAGAAAAGATAATGGGTTGACCAAATATTTACAGGTGAAGTGTCCACAGATGGACACATAGCTGCAGTCCACCAGGTTTACACATCAAAATCCTTTTACAGGAGTAGTACTACTGCATTGTGTGAAGAAAAGTTGTCGAGAAGGCTTTCTGTGGCTCCAGAGGGAGCTGTGTGACATCTGATAATTGTTCATGAGTCTTTATTGTGTATGATGCTGCTGGTTCTGGTATTTTGTTTACTCGTCACACAGTCATTAGATTAAGTCGGCATAAGCTGCATTTGCCAAGTTGAAACATGCCCACCCAGCTCAAACTGGAACTGTGAAAGGCCAAATTACACACAGCAGCCATTAGTGCATGAAGCTCTGCTTGACTTCAACCTCAGCAGAGATCTAACCAACCAGAATAATGCACATGGATCTGCAGCGTCTTTAAGATGATAGGAATTTTTGATCCCTAGCATTTCCACATTTTTGCCACCGTAATTCATAAAGCAATCCCTTTTATGGTATCATATCAGATATACTAAAACTACAAAGAAACCTCTGAAAAACTCCTTCTCATCTCCTGATCTTGAATTTGCACTGCGTTCAGATAAGTCTGCTAATCTGCAGCAGCTAAACGTGGAAGCTATCACTCACAGGCTGCATGAAACAGCTAAAGAATGTAAAATGAGGCCAGAGACAAAAAGGATGACACGTGGAGCTCTGTGTTTTCACTGATGCTGCTTCACTCTCATTGACTGCTGCAGATGTAGTTGATGGGCCAGTGCAGCCATGATGCCTGTGAGCAAGGTGACCCACTCCTGTTTGATCATTAGACGCTTTCATGAAGCCGCTTCAGCTTATTTTTAGGTTTTTAGCTTATCTGGATCCTTTTTATATCTAAAATAGCATTCCATTTTCATCATTTTATGAGAAAAAGCTTCACTTAAATAAATGGAAAAAAAAAATCAAAGCTCAAATGTAAAAGAATTCAGTATAAATACACAATGAACAACCATCCACAAAGACAACAAAGAGATCGTAGACAATATCACAGAAGACTCTTACAGTAGTCTCTCATGTAGTTTAACATTTGGGGAATTGTGGAAGAGGAGGAGGCACTTATCTTTGCTTAGCCTTAGCTTAGCATAAAGTCTAGAATCGGGAGGTCACTGCACTCTGCTGTTTTCCAACAGATACAGTAAATACAGCACATTTTCACATCTGTGTTTCTGTATGTATTAAACAAACCAGATACAGCATGTTAATCAGTCGTCTTTAGAGGTGATGGTGATGACATATTTGTTTAATTTTGGCTGTTTCCGGCTATTATGCTAAGCTATGCTATTGCTTCCTGGCTTCAGCTCCATACTTAACACACAGACAGGAGAATGTGTTAATCGTCTCAACTAACACTCAGCAACAAAAAGAAGAAGGTTAATGTCCCCAAATGTCTTAATGTCTATTCCTTTATTATGACATGTACGCCTCCATTCCTTAAACAATGCCTCCATAAGTGAGCCATCACTGTGCTTATAGATGAAACATAGTTTGTGTCTCTGGAGACCTTCAACTGGTTCAATGTCAAATTAACAAAGAGACAGATTTTTCTAAGTATGGATGTATTATTTCAAATACCCATTGTTCTCCATGGCGTTCCACAGGGTTCTACACGTGGCCCACTAGTTTTTTCATGATACATGCTTCCACTCAGCCTAACTATAAAACAACATGTATTTTCATAGCTACACCGACCACACACACATCATCAGCATGATCCCAACTGTTTAAATTGTTTGACAGAAAGCCTTAAAGACATTGCAGACTCAGTGTGTAACAGCTATTGGAAACTAAATAGGACAAAAAAAAAAGATTGTTTTTAGCACAGACTCTAAAAGAGACAAAATTTCAAGTGGAGTCTGGTCAACCAAAAAGTCTGTGTATCATAATAGACAGTGATTAAAACCTCTGTAAACACGCTGGCACACTGATAAGACTGAATCTTTCCACCTATTGTAATGATCCTTTTTCTGGACAGCTCGTACAGAATGCAGCCGGCAGAGTTTTAACAAAGACATTAAACAACACTTTGAATTTTGGCATCTTTACATTGACTTCCTGTCTCTTTAGCAGCTGAGTTTAAAGTTTTATAGTTTACAAGGTTCAGATTTAGCAACTTCATACTAAGATGACTGTTAGTTCCTTTAGACTCACCTTTTTAATGTTTTTATGTATTTGTCTTTATCTTGTTCTAATGTAATATTCTTTTAATTATCTTTGTTTTAACCTTTTCATTTTTTCATTTAAATATCTTTATACATACAATTTTACATAAAGCACTCTCTGAAAGGTGCTATAAACATAAAGTTTATTATCATTTTGTTTAGTGCAAAGCACAACTGGTTCATATTTCAACATCCCAGCTTGATTTTTCTGTGTGAAGGGGTTTAGGAAAAACCCCTTGCAGCTCGGTGTAGTTGCAGAGACGTGAACAGTCCACCTCTGTTCCCTCCACTGACAGAAGAGCACCATCTGGCAGAATATGTCGAGGACACCAGGGAGCTCCAGTCTGTTCAGCACAATCAGGAACAACAATGAAGCCGAGCGAAACCTCCACTCACCGGCTTCTCCATGGGTGGTCCGACCGACATCCACATTTTCAGCGTTCACCTTCTCTCCTCGCCCTGTCCGTTAAGGCAGATTAAGAGTTTTGTTCTCTTCTGTCAGGCTGAAGGGAACACGAGGTGGTTCAGAGCAGGAGGATGATTTTTAATAATGCAGCAGGCTTCCCAGTGTCACAGTGGGAGAGAAAGCCAGTCACAGCAGGGAAACCACAACACATCAGTGGGATTTATCTCAGCTGTGCTTCACTGGGAGCGCCTCCTTTATGGAACCTTCAGATTTGTTGACGCCTCCAGGAAAAAACTGATGTTTGAATAATGGTTAAATTTACTAAAATCAGAGGCAAACATGGTGGCAGACTTTCTGTGATTAAGTTTGGTCCAGCAGGGAAGCAGTGAAGCTCAGAAACAAGAGCTGGCTTTAAATTTACCTCAGGTGGCTGTAAAGCAGTGAAACCAAACCAGAGCTTCTTCCAAAGGCGGGAGTGTGGAGTGACTGTAGTTCAGATAATTTGAAAAAATAATGGAAATTATGACTAAATTAAAAAAATTTATCCACCGTTTGTGTTTGTGGGGACACAAATTGCATTTTTTTGCCATCATCTTGGTAAGATGGATGGCTCTAAATAATACGATGCCCATGTTGCTTTGAAAAACACACAAAAACAAAAAACACTGGGCCTTATTGGACACGTTGAGTGTGAATATCTTGAAATGTTTCTTCTTGAGGCGTAACCCGATGATCAGACGGATATCGTGCTCATGTTAGCCAGAGGGAAGAGGCTTATTTAGTGTTATTTGTCCTGAGCTTGTCACTTTTAGTCAACGTGGAACATGGAACATTTTGGCTCATAGACGCTTGTCTCAATTCTTCTGTCACTACTTTTAATGGATGCAGCTAGCAGCTAATTAGCTAACTTCAGCTTAACTTAATTAGCCCCATTCTTAATCCCATAACTACTCTGTTAAGTATTTACACGGTTAACTTCTCTTGTTGAATTTTGATGTCTGGCATTCATCTCTGACTGTTTCTCAAAGAACCATTTTTTATTCTTCGGCGGTTCGACGGTCATAACAATTATTCCTTTATGGCTTCATTAAAGCCAACAGAGGAGAGATGACAGGAAACGAGGGAAGAGAGATGAGGAGGCCAGACTGGAATCAGGGTCTACAGTTTGTGGCCGGGGCCTCACGGAGCCTCCAGGGTGCAACAGGAACCATTTTCTAACACAACTGTTCATCTTTTGTGCTGAAGATTCAACCCGAAGAGTCTTACATTCATCAGAGCTCCGACTGTCTATGAGCAAACGACCAGGAACAAACATCATTATGTTATTATTATGAGTGTGTGTGTGCGTCCTTGCATGTCAAGGTCATAAAACATACGGCTGGACTCAGGTTGGCACATGCTGTGGACAAACCAAGCAGCTGTTTGTTGGGAGAGCAGAAATGTCAGCGCCCACAGATGAGACAAAACATTTCAGCCTTTCCTCAGAAGTCAAACGACACAACACTCTGAATACAAATGACTCGTTCTCGCTCTGATTTCACCGCCCGAAACACCACCTGCCATCCAGCCTGACAGCTTGTCCATCTCACATCACCCGTCCACCACCGGTGAAATTGAGATTCTCGCTGTGTCTCGTCCTCTGAAGGAAGACATTTTCAGAGACACAAAAGCTTCCCCGTCTCGCTGGTCGGAGAGACGTGGAGCGGCGAGTTGTGAGTCGAGTCGGTGCGTGATCTGTCGCTGTCCATTACCTCAGCGTGTTCCCCTGTCACATGTGATGGGCACAGCGATCCCCGCTGCAGGGGCCTGATGTATAAACCCTGACAGGCCTCCGGAGGAGCTGCAAGCATGAAGGACTTTGGGAAAAGAAAGGTCGCCCACTGGGGCTTCTCAAGCAGGGGGTAGATTTGTGTCTCTGAGAGCTGCTGTGATTGAGAGAGTGCTGGAAACGCTGCAGAAAAAAGGATTTAATGGCATCTGAAAGCTTGTGTTTGATGCGTGTTTTCTCAAAAACTCAAAAAGGTGACGTTAATGAGAGAAAGCACACATCAGGAGTTACTTCACACACTTATATCACTGCACTGAAATGTGAGTTAAAACACCATAAAAATCTCAACATTTAAGCATGTTGTCTCAAAGCTGCACTGCTTTGTTTTGAGCAGCAGTTAACCTCTGAGGACTTGAAGTGTGGCTTTGACAAACTCCTTCATGGTCACGGACGACAACAGCTGGAGTCAGCTGTGATTCACTGCAGCTGCTTTACAGCTGCAGCGACTCAGTTTCAAGGCAAAAAGTATAAAAAAGCTCCACTTCTCCGCTGTGTCCCAAACATTCATGTTTATACCAAAATATATATGAATTCATGGCTGTTTCTGTTCACTGCCAGCACGGTTAGCTGTTTACCTCCGTTTGCTTACACTGACAGATCACCATTGATTTGGAGTCCTGTTTCTGGCCAGCTGATGAATCTCAGTCCAGTACTCACCCTCTTTTAGCTCTGTTTTGGTCTCCACCACCTCCTTAGAAACTTATCTGGCTCTTTTGTTGCTCCACTGTGTTCAGCAGCTTGTCTCTGTCTCTGTCTCTGTCTCTGTGTTTGTGTGGTGGACAGGTGGTGCTCAGGTTTTAACAGCTGCCTGTTGCTGCTGCTGCTGCTGCTGCTGCTGGAAACAAAGAGCAGAGAGAGTGAACCAGAACAGGACAGGAAATAAAACCAAAACAACGAGCTAAAAGAGGCTAAAACGCTCTGCAGAGCTGAGGGTGATAATCTGCAGCTGCTTTCACGTTACACAGTTTATTGACGTGTTTTTCAATGATTAGAGCAGCTTTAAAGATCAGAACTTTTAATTCTATAAATATTTCCTGCATTATTGATGTTTTTCACTAATTAGCAGATTAAATGGACCCCTAACTCAGATTTTACATCACTTCTTCCATTTTCATTTTACAGCTATTTCAGCATCCTTTATAAATAAAACTGATGATTGTATTAAGTTTATAATGTGTTGAGCATCTGACAATATTCTACATATTCAGGATACACTGTCTGATATAAAAAAAACATTAATATCCATCCTAACTGTGCGATGCTTCCTGACACTCGTCTTAAATAACGAATGAATTCTCTGTCAGTGTTGATGTTTCAGCACCAGGTGATGGAGGCTGTGTGAGGCTCCTGTACTGAAGTAAAAGTACAAATACCACAAACACTGCTGACAAAAGTCAAGGACTGAAAATGGTACAGAAGTAAAAGTATGGAAGGAAATTTTAAAAATGTCAGATTTATACTGAAGTACAGTACTTAGTTACATTACACCACTACATCACAGGTGCACATCATTCACGACCGTAATGATGAAATGATGTTATTGTGTCATATTAAGGATGTACTGAAGTATTATGTTGCAAAGATACAGAAAGTCAAAACTTCACCGTCATGCAGAATGAATCCTGTTGATACTGCACCAAGAGGAGGAGGAGGAGGAGGAGGAGGAGGAGGAGGAAGAAGAATCCTGGCTCTCAGCACATACAGAATAACAAACACTCTGCCTGCTGTCGGGAAAGACACCTGGGAGACACTGTGGACATTTACAGCTATGTCAATAACTCAGGTGAGGTCCTCCACGCCACGCTGCCCTCCTGTACACGCAGGAGAAACCAGGAGCAGCGAGCGTCGAGCTTAAAGCCCAAAGGACACAAAAAAACGACTCCTGCAGCATTTCAAGGACCGATCCATCAAAACACAACCGACAGGCAGCAGCAGGAGCCTCACATCTGGAAGTACTGCACACAACTTCTTTTCAGCGTTTATCTCTCATTTCTGTCGGTTATAACGTTTCACTCATTAGCTTGATGGTCGAGAAGCAACAACAAAGCAGGAGTCCATGAGGAGTCCACAACGAGTCCATAAGGAGCCCACGAGGAGTCCATAAGGAGTCTACGAAGCATCGACCAACCAGGTATTTCTAAGTACTTTAAAAAGCTGCTGGACTTGTTAATCTGTGTGGGATCCCTCCCCAGGTGACCTTTTCACACCAGGACTCATAATGGGCGAGCGGGTCAACGATTGCCCAGGTGTGAGCGATCCTGCAGGAGGAGAAATACCCGGGACTCTCCAGCAGTCAGTCACAGCTGAAGAAGCCTCCTGGACGAGGAGGCGAAACGTCTTCTGGAACCTGAAGCGAGTCCAGTTGCCCTTCAAAGCACTTAGAAATACTCTGCTAAAAGTAAAGTCCTGCATTCAAAATTCTACTGGAACAAAAGAACAAAAGTTTTAGCATATAAATAAACTTAAAGCACCAAAAGTAAAAGTACTCATCATGCAGCATTACCCAAGTCACAGTAATGTGTTTGACCCCAACCCTTATCACTTTAAAGTTGCTGCTGGTTTAAGGTGGAGCTCATTTTAACTAGATTATTCTCTAATAATATATGAGAATTCATGTGGTGATTATATTTTGTATTTTCTAATCCGGGTTTGCAAAGTTACCTGTGACCAGTGAGTGTAATGGAGGAAAAAGTAGATTTTTTTCCTCTGAGATGCAGAAAGTGGCAGAAAATGAAAAGTGGATTTCAGTGAATCTCAGCCAAAAGGACACAACATGAATGAAGCGCTGCTGTTTGAGCTCCTCCCTGAACATCGTCCACCAGCAGGAGGTCAGTTTGAACGTCCTCAGCAGCGTCCTGAACGAGCCGAGGACCCCACACAGACCCACATCCAAGTCACTAATGACTTCCTCTCTGTGCGTTCAACGGCCCTCATTGTGAGCTGAAATTACATTACGTTCAACATGGCTGATGATGATCTCACTGGCCTGGACTGTGGAGCGTGCATGTGTGTGTGTGTGTGTGTGTGTGTGTGTGTGTGTGAGCAGACCATCACACACACACACACACACACACACACACACACACACACACACACACACACACACAAAATGTCTTGCCTGTTTCCTGCCAGCTGTTGTTTCTCTCGTCTGTGCTGAAGGACGTCTGATGTGATCGACTGTGTTTGGACCTTGAATCTAACTTTATTGATTCGTTTCGTGAGCAACGTTTTCACACATTAAAGGGATGAGGCCATGTTTGGAGCGATCAATCGATAATCAACCAACGTGCCACGAACACACACCGAACATGACGATGACTGCTGTTGCAGCTTCTCTCTGACAGCAGCTCACAGACCTGCAGCGACACGTTTACACCGACTGTCCACTGGAAGTCCTTCAGGTGACGCTGCAAGAAGCACTCGAACCTTTCAGTGATGGAAAAGCGCTGCATTCACACCCTCACTCAAGTACTCGCTGACTCTGAAGATGTCTGACTTTTCCTCCACGTCACCATGATGCTGATACTTGTAGTTTTAATTGAAACGTCTCAGCAAACAGTCGATGCATCGCCATAAAATGTGGTCAACAGATTCATATTTGCCTCAGGATGAATTGTAAAAACTCTGACTTTTCATCTAGCGCCATCATCAGGTCAAAAATGTGGATTTTAAACCTGGTTGATGCTGTTTTGTCACCGAATGTCTAAAAAACTAACGACTCTCACCAGCCTCAGCTGTACTTTGTGTTTAATTATCCAAGGTTAGCATGCTAACACGCTAAACTAAACACCAGCAGGTTAGCATTGTCACTGTGAGCATGTTGGCATGCTGTTAGCATTTAGCTCACAGAGCTCTTGTTTTAGCTCGTCGTGGGTGGTGAGATTACAGCACAAACACCAACACGCAGATCAGCTGGAGCCTCCACAACTATTCATACAGCTCATACATGAAGACGTGATGACCCACACCTGCACGCTCACATGAGCTGCTTCACACTCAGTATGGTGTGTGTGTGTGTGTGTGTGTGTGTGTGGACGTATATTACTCACTATGTGCCTTCTTTTATGGGGACAAAATGCAGGTTCCCACAATGTAAATCATTAAATTTTAGGATGAAGTCTGAGGTTAAGGTTAGGGTTCAGCAAGGGGTGGTTAAGGTTAGGGCAGCTCTCCAGGAAATGAATGTAAGTCTATGTAATGTCCCCATAAATACACGACTGTGTGTGTGTGTGTGTGTGTGTGTGTGTGTGTGTGTGTGTGTGTGTGTGTGGGATAATACATGCAGAGTTTTGGCACACAGTTCTGAACACTTTGCTCCAGGCAGCAGTGGATGTGTGTGTTGGACAGACGTGGGAGTGTCCCTCTGCCTCTGAAAACAGGACGAAGCCGAGTGTGTGTGTGTGTGTGTGTGTGTGCGTGTGTGTGTGTGTGTGTGTGTGTGTGTGATACAGTCATCTGAACAGTACGGAGGAGCTGCTGTCATTACTCTCCTACAGCACCAACCTGCAGCGCTCTGCTGCATGTCATCAGTCTCTTCCACATTTTAATAAATACCGTTAACTATTAAAATTCACATGAAACGATATGAGACGGACGTCATCGCTCCCCTTTGGTGTCAGTTTATAGATAATCTGTAACGAGGGATTGTTGTAAGGATGTAAACAATCACCATGAAAATGTCAATAATAAAAACCTGTTTCTATTATTGACATCAGAGCACGGTGGAAACAGCCCTCCACCACTTTGCTCCTGCGAGTGAAATCTTTATTAGTCATAATTAGTGTTGTTAATTATGATTAATTATGATGTTACGGGTTTGGGCTTAGTTTTCAGCCTCTCTTCAGCAGCCTTCCTCCCTTTTCTTCACTTGTAGGAGCCTTCAGTGAGAAACTGACCGTGTACAACAAACATTCAGTCTGTAAGCTGGAAAATAAAAAAAAAAAAGCTTTGAGTGTCTAAATAAACAATACAAAATATGACTTGCTAATTCTCAAACACACAGCTGAGGTTTTCAGGGTTCCCCTCTCATCTGTTCCTGCTCTGTGTGGAGTCACTTCGCCCTCTAGTGGTCTGGGCAGGAACTGCAGGAGTGTGCAGCTCAGCGTCATTGGTCCAGTCATTCGTGTACATTGTGTATTTATACACACCTTCTTTATCTTTTCTGTGCACTTTGAAAACTTCTTGCCTTGTGGGTTTAGAAATTAATACTACTCTGTTTTTATGAATTGGTCGTCGTGTTATTTGTTCAAAGTGCAAACCTCTGGAGTGCACTGCAAACAGAGCAGGTGTCGTATTAATACTGCTGCTCAAACCATTGGTGGTTTGGTGATGTGAGCAGAGGAGCGTTCATTAATATCAAAGAGTACGACTGAGCCAACGATAGCACACAACGAGCAGCACGATAAATACAATCAGAGTCCAACTAAAACTGCTGAACATACTAATAATTAACGCTATAATAAGCATCGAACAGAGACTCTGTGAGCGACACACAGCAGCTGAAAGCAGCAGAACCAGCGCCACCTGCAGGCGAGTTCCAGCTACTGCAAACCTGCCGTTTCAGACAGTGATCACTGCAGCTGCAGTTTAGTTTTCTTTACAGCTGTGGTGTTGTTTTCATCCTGAAAATGATCCATTTAAACCTGCAGCATTTTCATTTGTGGATCTCAGCCTCATACTTAGTTTTTTACTCCATCAGCTCCTGAAGGAAACGTCTCTGTAGCTGCTGAATGCTTCACGTGTTTGTTCTCAGACTGTTTGCTGCTCAGCAGGTCGTGTACAATCAGTTTGATTACTGATGTCTGATATTAATCAGACTGCAGGAAGTGGCTGTCTGCTTCAGACTTAAAACAAACAACAAACAAACAAACTAGCTACTGTAATCAGTTTATTGGCAAAGTGAAGTATAGTGAATGTTGTGAGTACACGCTTACTACTCCAGCTAGCTACCACAAGTCCATCTAGCTCTACACATACGTACCCTTGTTGTCTTAGAATCTATTATAGAGGTTAACGGGATGTTTTTCATACAGACTGTACACAAAAAGAAAACAGGATGGCGGATTTGTACATTATAAAAACAACAACAACATCTTGGCTGAAAGTTAAAATTGTACATAAACGAATTTCAAAATGATTTTTCTGTATAAACAAATTTCATTTCCAAGACAGATCTCCCCAAAAATATTTCTCCTGCTCCAAAATCATCCGTTTGCTCATAATTTAAGTTCACATGGTTCGACCGTGGTTAAAGAAGCGCTTCACGCCGCACACACTCGTTGTTAAAGTGGCTGAAATACGAGTCTGGAAATCAACTTAAAGCTCCTTTTAGAAAAGTCCTGTTTTGCTCGTCGTCACAGACAGATGTAAACTGGGAGCGATACTTTTACAAAACCAGTATCATAAATGTTCCTCTTTAGTATCTCATTATTTCTATTATTACCAGAACAAAAGAAGAAAGAAACCAGGAAAAAACGACAGCTGCTAAAGAAAAGACTGGCAGTATTTTTTGGATTCAAATTCACACAAATAACGACTAAAATTATGTACAAAGGTACTAAAAACATTTCACAATAACTCAAAACGCTGGTGTATAAAAGAAAATAAAAAAACACTCGATGGATTTTCCATTTGTCCAATCAGGTGTCACTCAGCTTCTGTCGTCTCACACACCTGAAACCAGGAAGCGGAAGCTCGACACTAACCTGAGCCCGCGAGCGTCTACTCGTCCCTCAAACTTCACTTCTTACTGCTCGTCCGTCTTTTCTTACTTTCCAAACTCGTTCTGCCGACGGGATCAAAAGTCTCTAAAGTGCTCCGAAGAAACTGGACTGACGGAAAAGACGGAGGCGCCTCACAAGAAGAGGGAGAATCTAACAGAGTATAAAGCAAACACACATTATTTTACATCTGGACAAACGTTTCAGCGAACACAGGGTGGAAAAAAACACATTATTCGACTGTTCTCCTTCTGTCTGTGCAGCTCGGCCGAGTCGCCTCCTCCCGGCGGCTTCAGTACTTTGGCACTTTGGTGTAATCCTCGGTGTGAATGCTCCTGCACAGGCAGATGGACAGGATCATCCCCAGCAGCTGTGAACACACAACAACACACCTGTCAGACGTCTCACCTGTGCAGCCTGAACGTCGCCTTCACGCGCTTCAATCGAGATCAATAAAGACACCGATCAACTCACGAGAAGACATTCAAAGCACATCTGAATGTAAAGAACTCAGACCTCTACTTCAGCAGTAATACCACAGTGTGTTACAAGTCCTGCAGTACAAAAGTATTAGCATCACAATGTACAAAGTAAAAGTACTCGTAATGCAGAACGATGCGTTTCAGAGTTTATTAAATCACTGAATTGTAATTATCGATGCTTTAATGTGTTAATGTTACAGCTGCTGGAGCTCCTTTTAATGACTTCACTTACAGCAGGGCAGCTTGTGAACTTCACCATCATCATCATTAATTCATCATCAACTGAACTTATCAGATTAATGTGCTGATGTAAGTAAAAAGCAGAATATTTGCCTCTGAAATGAAGCAGAAGTGTAACATGAGAGAACGCAGAGACGCTTTAATAAAAACATTTGTGGTCGTCTTCATTTATGAATTACAGTTTAATTTAAAGAGGAGCTGCTGGAATATGAACAAACCACAGGCCAGGATGGATTTAACAGTACATCTGACTGACTGTCTGACTGCTGAGTCCTTTTCAGGCGCTTTGATTGACAGCTGGGTGTTATTTAAATGAGATGTTGGTGCGTGACGCTGCTGCTGCACCTCAATCAGAGCCACTCCGACGCAGATGCCCAGGACCACCCCGATGTTGGTGAGGAGCCAGCTCTCCACGCTGGCGGCGCAGCCCTGGTGACAAACGACAGCACAGAGGATGAGGAGCGCAGGCGGAGGACGCTCCACAGGTGAGACAGCAAAGGAAGACGCTGCTTACCACGTCGTAGACGGGCCAGTCGGGCGTCTGAGCCTCGCAGAACCCGCTGTCGGAGAAGTTTCCGGAGGCGAGCGAGATGTTCTGGCAGGAGCAGGGAAACAGCAGCTGGGAGCTGTTGACGATGACCATGTTCCCGTTCCAGTCCAGGCGGCCGGTCCAGCCGCAGCACTCCATCTACAGACAGACAGGACGAGGACCAGGTCTCAGACTGTCCGCTTTGATTGGACAAAGCTGAAACATCATTTGGGCGCGTTTCCTTTGAAACTACACGTAAATGAGCTCGATCTGGATGTAAATGTTAAAGTGAGAAGCAGAAGGTCGATCATCAGGTGACCAGAACAACACCTTTTGTACATTTATTTTGAAGGGCACAAACGAGCACTTCCTGTGTTATATTTCCTTTTTCCAGACGTTCTTCAGGTGCTGCTAATTTATTCCTAAACGTGTCTTTGTGTAGAATTTATACACTTTCCTGTAAACTGACTGCTCTGTGTTTTAACAGGACGTTAAATGTGTTTATTTAGACTTGAGAAAATGTGAATTGTCTTTTGGAGGGACTTTGGAGACCACTGAGGACTGAGGACAGCTGTCTTTTCCACAGGTGACAGATAGCTCTTCAGTGTGAGGTGTGCGCCTCATGTTTGTATTTCACACAGAGCTAACCAACGTGAATCTGACCCCAGATCAGTGCTTCCTACTCACATTCCTCTGGATGAAGTCCCAGGCCTGCTCCGTGGTCGAGTTGTTGCCGGGGTAGCCGTCCAGCACTTTGGTGACGATCTTGGACATCTCTTCATTCAGCTGACAGAAAGCAGTGGATTAAATGTTGGTCATGTGACGCAAAAACAGCTCAGCAGATTTGTTTCAGCTGTCTCAAACTGAGGCGAGGACATGCGTCTTTGTGTCGTCCTGCACGTGTGTGTTCCACGTTGTGTCTTATGTTTAACTTCTAAATTCTGAGCTGTTAGCACACACACACACACACACACAAGGTCAGTGTGCGCTGTTAGCTAGCCACTGTAAATGTGTATCACCTACATTAGCTTCTTGTGGACGTGGAGGACACTCTGGAGTCCAAATTCAGACGAAAAACGGGATGAAAGTGGTCTTAACACACATTTAACAGCAGTGACGTGAGTGGAAACTGTTAGCGGTTTGTTCAGTATTTCTTCCCATCAGGACTTGCTGAGTTACACGTGAAGATCAGCAGGTGCGGTTAGCTTAGCTTAGCACAAAGACTGGAGACAAAGGGAAACGGCTAGCCTGGCTCTGTCTACCAGCACCTGCAACGTTAGCGTGTTTCATCTGATTTTTTAATCTGTACAAAATCAAAGTGTGCAATCATGCTGGGAGAGAAACAGCTGCTCCCTGATTTCAGTCTTTATGCTAAGCTAAGCTAACCAGTGCTAGCTCAAGCTTCTTATATACTAATTTTCTCATTTAATCTGTAAAACAGGAAATAATCCTTTTCCAAAGTGTTAGACTACGCCTGTTTTTACCAGAACGTTCTTGAATCTGCTGCATCTTTAACATGGGAGCCATGTTTGACTTGAATAATCTCTATTCTGTTTCGTGTCTTCAGTGCATCAGCTGGCACCAGCCGTGAATTCTTGCAGAGAAGAATTTGGCAGTCAGATCTGTAAAATGTAAATTTCATCCAGAACATTACAATCAGGAGCTGAAGACACTCAGCGGAGACCAGAGCAGCAGGAAATCTGTGAGTAATTGCTGCTGAATCTTTTCTCCAAGAGCCTCAAACCTGAACGCTGAGACACTCGAGGTCTCCGCTGAGGAGTCTCCGCGCTGGAAAAGCAGATTACATGAACTCTGTTTGGCAGAGAGCGACAGTCTGACAGCGTGCAGCAGGAGTCCAGATACAATAAACATAACTGCACTCGCAGGAACTGAATTCCTGCTTTTTGTGGCATTTCATCTGTTCAGACGCTTTGAACAAAGACATCTGGACCAGCGAGGACGCTTCGGGTCCAAGTCGGGGAGACTTTCTCGAACTTTGTGCCCTTTTTTTTGTTTTTTGGCTTCAGCAAATCCTAAAAACAGACCCAATTCTGTTACACCTGTAGACGTCTGTTGGATAAACTACGTGTCCGGCTGATGTTTCCAGTTTTCAGTCACATTCCCCCAAAATCCAAGAAACTCAACAATCCTGTAAAAGAAGCATCTTACTGAGAGTCCAGGTCCGTCTGCTTTGGTGAATGTTGAGGTAAAAATCTTAAAAATGTGCATCTATTGTGTTTCTAATCCTCCATGTTTGCGGTTCACACATATTAAAAGACTTAAGAGCTGAAATTCAATGATTTTCACCGTCAAATAGTCTTTTTTAAAACTTATTTTTGTCTTTGTTTGACAGCGACAGTAGTGACAAAGACAGGAAATGTCGACCAGACGAGCAGAAAACCAAAGATTTCTCTGCTTCCAGCTGCTAAAATGTGAATATCTTCTTGGTCTTCTATGATAGTGAACTGAATCTATTTCTGTCAGACAAACCAAGCAGTTTGAATAAAGTCCAGGAAACTGTGATGGATAATTTTCCTGACATTATCAATTAAGAAAATGACCCACGGCTTGATTAATGAAGCCGACGTTTAGCTGCAGCCTTTAAGAAAAGCACAGTGAAGCTGTGCTCTCCTCGCTCTTCTCCACGTTGGCGACTCGTGCTCACGTCAGCTGATAGCTGAAGACGGTGACGTGAGGATTAGAAACACAATGCATTCACAGAATTAAACTAAATCTATTAAATTTAGCTTTTATTCCCTTTAACGTCAGTCCATTTGTTTACACCTCCAGGCACCTCATTAGGCATCGAGCTGGATCTGTCCAAGCTTACAGAAACGCCTGAGCGTCCCACTCGTAATTACAGCTTGGATGTTGACATAAATGGTGCTTATGAGCTGGAAGCTGGTAATCAGGCAGCTCGTATGACGCGCACGCAGCACACGGTCACGGGGAAACAGATGTTTTGCATTGGAGTTAATTACTGCAGCGTCCATATAAACATGCAGCAGTCTGCGTTTGAGTGTGCAGATGCTGCTCAGGGTATTAAAGTCACAATCCATGTGAAGTAAAAGGACTCACTGACACGGACGCCAGCAGATCACCTGCACGTGGACAGACCGGTCGAGGCTCTGCCCGTCAAATCATCAGCAGCTCTGGTCCTTCGAGCACGACGAGCCGTCGTTGCTCACAGTTTGTGCTGCTTTAAAGATCCACGCGACACGTTTCACCCCGCTTTGTTTACGGCGGAGGAGGCCTGCAGTTTGCTGAACGCTCTCAGAGCTCAGAGGCCTGATTTGACTGGATGAAACCTGAGAACAAGTTACGTTTCAGTGTTTGTCGTTTCACTTGTGTCAGATTTATGAAGCTGAGCTGAGAGCTGCGTGCTCATGTTTAGCACCTTCACAGTTCAAACTGAACCTGAACTCTACACATGAGAAGAAGAAAGTGCATCTGAATCTGAATCTGGAGACTGAGAGAGGCAGAAAGATGGAAGCAGACTGACAAAAACCTGAAAGAAATCAGCAAAATGAATGAATCTCTGCTGATAAACGTGATGGTGAACTACTCTTCAGACAGTTTGTAATCAATACTTTAAACCTTTAAAGGCACAAAATGTTTCGTTTATCATTGATGTCTTTGATGGCTAAAACACAGATTAAAACACACCTTCAGATTAGTGTGAAAGAAGCTTTTTTTTGCTGCTCTTCCTGTTTATCTGTAAAATGCCTCAGATGAAACAGCAGAGGGCGCTGCAACGCTGCCAGCTTCAGTTACACTTGGCTGGCGCTCGTCGACCGTGTGTCACCTCATCAGACGCCGCTCTCTCTGTGGCGGCGGCGTCCTCGTTGGAGGGGTGGAATTAGCTTCTAGTCACAGCAGAAGTTGTTTTCATGCTACAACCACCGCACATAGTTCTGCTGATGATGGCGTGTTGTGACACATTGTGTGGTGTGAGCGCAGCCAATCAGAAGGGGGGGTGTATTATCAACAGGTGTGCTGCAAACCTCAACATTCCATTAGCCAGAATTAGTCAGAACCCGTTAACGCCCGGATTCTCGGCGAGACTAATGAACTGCGGCGAGGCGGACAAGTGAAGAGGAAGTGACATCACTCACCACTTCCTTCTGGAAGTAGATGAGAGCGCCGGCTGCTACCTGAGCGATGAGGATGAGCAGGAGGCAGGTGAAGTACTGAGGAGAGAGGAGAAACAGCAGATGTTAAACTCGTCAAACCCAAAAACATCTGGAGGAGTACTGAAACAGCTGGATCACACCTGGACTGAGAGGAGCCGTCCAATCGGATGAGGCTGTGATTCAGAGCCTTTCAGATTTATTTAGACTGAAGACCACAGACACCAAATTCTCACTAGGACACTGAGTGTGGATTCATCCGCCGCTGGAAGTAGTCCCCAGCAAACATTTTCTTTATGAAATGACTGAACCTTAAAAGAGAGACTGTATGTTTTGGTGTTTTTGGGATGTATGTCCAAACCAGCTGGAGCCACAGACAGGAAGTCAGACAGACCAACACACTGTTAGCGTGTTCGTCATGATGATGCTCACAAACACACTCTGAGTACTTCTGAAACACTCACTCTGTCTGTGCACATTTCAGTTTCCTTCCTTACTCTTATCTCTAACTTTTCTGGTTTCTAGTTTGTAACCACAGCTTAGAAATGGAGCCATCACAGAAAACAAGGACTTCCTGGTGAATTATCTTCAACCTCTCTGTGCAGGTGGTGCACACGCAGCACACTGGAGTCTTCATTCAGTGTTTCAGAGCTGCTCTCCTTCCTTTATGAGACATCAAAATTCACTTAGCAGTCTTAACTGTGCAAGTGCATCTTTGGAGTTTCTGTCGGGCTCTTTCAAGCTTTGCTGTTGGCTGCAGTCGAGTTCTCGCTCTACGAGCTCAAATTACTGCTCCTCCGAGCCAAACTACTGCACTTCCACAGAAAATCCTCCACCCACACCACGCCTGCATAATTCATCACCGCGGCTGAAAGCTGTCACTCACCAGGCCGAGCAGACAGCGGATCTCATAAATGGCCCCCAGGCAGCCGAGGAAGCCCATGAGCATGGAGAAAGCCCCGACTCCGATCAGGATGTAGCAGGCGACTTTTACAGCTGTGGAGTTATCTGAGAGCAGACCAGAAGCCACATGTTACCTCAGTGTCGTTTGTCTGCAGACTTTCCTTCAAAATAAGAAAAACTCAGGTTAAACTTTACGAGCAGAGCTCGGCTGAGCCAGGCTCGGCATGTGATGACCACGGCAGGTTTGATCAGCGGCGTTTCCTGCTTGTATGTAAGCTAATACACAGGACTGACAGCGTTCATGGGTAGGAGGCCAAGTTTACGACTTCAGCGAAACAACACAACTCTGGAACATTCATTTCATGCTACACCGTCACACTCAGAGCGGAGGATATTTTATGTTTGACCAACATGAAATTATTTGAGGTTTTGACAGAAGTTTTGTAGGATCTTCTGGACAGGATGAAGAGTGAAGCTGTGACGCCGCTGAACTCGACAAACTGGTGGAAACTGAAACCAGCAACATGTGCGATCATCAAAAATGAATGAAATTAGAAGCAAATGTGCGGCTGCAGAGCTCCACTTGTGGTGAGTGATCGGGCTCCAGCGTAACGCAGGAAGCTAGTCAGGCCTCCGCTCCGACTGCGAGGTTTGGGAACTCTCTTTATGGACTCATGAAGAACTGACAGGGTCTGACACAAGCAGCAGGCTGGAAGGAACACGTCAGCGCACCGTTTTTAAGACCGGACCCCCCTCGCAGAGCCCTCCTGGCCTCAAGGAATCATGGGATACCCCCACGGGGATCAGTGAACGAGGACACGCGGCTCAAAACCAAGACAAAGGCAAACGAGGGGAGTTCATGATGGAAAATTAGGCTGAGTGGGGGAGGGGCGGGGGGTGATGCAGGAAATGAAAACCAACCTGCGTGAGTGTGTGTGTGCGTGTGTGTGTTTATGTGCCCTCACACACATGTGCAGGTTTTTAGAGTCAACGTGCAACCTGCAGGGCGACCACAGATTAATGCTGATATATCACGATGAAGAGGAGGAGAGGAGGAGGATGAACGCACCAACACGCACTCATGTGCACGCACACACACACACACACACACACACGCACGTTCAAACAGAAGTCAGCGTGTTGAAAGTCGACCATAAACTGTGATGGACGTTGAAAATGGACAGTTTGTCTTTGTCTTTGCTGACCTGGAGAGTCTGAAACCCTCTGCAGCCTCAATTATCAGACTGCCACACCTGATGGCTGCCAGCTGACATTTACTCTCCTGCCTCACTGTGTGTGAATGATGCACCTGTGGGTGATCATTAAGATAAGATAAGATAAGATAAGATAAGAGAACATCTGAGGGATCCACTCATCGATGTCCACTTGGTGGTGTTTGTTAATGCTTGTCATAGCTTTACTGTGGCAGCTGCCCTGAAGCTCAGAGAAACAAGCAGAAGGTCGCTGGTTCAATCCCCCGGGCTGGCAGGTTAAAAAAAGCAGCACTTGCACCCTCATTCCCACTGCTGAGGTGCCCTTGAGCAAGGCGCTTAACCCCTATCGCTCCAGTGGAGCTGCCACAGGTGAGGCTGTGGTTGTACTGGGCAGCTTCCAGGTGCGGATGTGCGTACCTGTAAACTGCTCCTGATGGCTGCGTGTGTGTGTGTGTGTGTGTGTGCAGGTCTGCACCGTGCATGGCAGCCATCAGTGTATGAGTGTGTGTGAATGTGTGAATGCTGATATGTGTTGTGCTTTGAGTTGTAATAAATCCGTCCTTGAATATTTGGAGATACGTGGTTTTCCCATTCGATGTGTCGCAGCAGGACTGAGGTCTTGTTGTGACTCAGCTGAGTCTTTGTTCAGTCAGGTTACAGCAGCACCAGGCTGATTTCACCCCTCACACACGCGCTGCACCAGGCAGCTCATTGATTCACCCTCAAAACCACTGCGAGCTCATAACGGGCCACCGGCTCGGCGTGTAAAATGTTCCATTGAGCGTCAATACGTCTCATTTATGCGCAGACACAAAGCTAAACTGTCTGCTAGCTTTAGCGCTCTGCTCCGCGCCGTCTGTGTCGTATGACCACATTCCAGACCTCGACGAAATCCCTGGACTCATCTGTCCTCCCTGCTCTCGGCTCGGACAGGCCGGTGATGTAGTGCGTGGCTCTCTGTGTGTGTGTGTGTGTGTGTGTGTGTGTGTGTGTGTGTGTAGTGATGAGTAAGGCGGTGAGCGCACTGGGCTGATGTGATGCATGCTGATGCTGGACGGAGCAGAAAGAGCCCAGTGTCTGAGGGGAGGACACCTGCAGAGAGGCCACGGACGAGGGACAAATGTCCTCAGTGACGCTCGCTGGTCTGAAACACACACACACACACACACACACACACACACACACACACACACACACACACACACACACACACACACACACACACACACACACGCACACACAGGCTGTCTCTCTGTTACACTAGCTCAATGTCTGTCTATATTTCTTCAGTCGTCTCTGAGCCTTTCTGTCTCGCTGACACTGCTCGTCTCTTCTCTCTCAGGCTGATAAACTCTTCAACTGTCACCACTTCAGAGGGAAAAGGTCCAAACTGGGGAGAAATTGGCTTATTTGCTTTCCTTCCATGAGTGAGAAGATTGATATCAGTCTCGTGTCTGTGTGTTAAATACAGATCTGGGGTTAGTGCACAGTTAGCCTAGCTTAGCATAAAGACTTGAAGTAGGGGGAAACTGCTAGCGTTGCTCTGGTTTTTAGTGAAAAATACACCTGCCAACAGCTCCAAAGCTCATTAATTAACAGCTGGAATGAGAACCATGTAAAAAGAGTCTTAAACGTAGCTGATGGCTCACACATGGTAAGATCCCGAAAAGCTTTTCTGATCCATGTTGACAACATGCAGATATGTAGCAGCACAGTTCTTGTATTGCAGGGTGAAGCTGACGAATCTACTCTTACAGTAGAGTATAATAAATAAAAATCTAATTAGCGGATGAGCTTTAGAGGTGTCGGCACAGCTGGCAGTTTCCCCCTGCTTCCGCTCTTTGTGCTAAGCTAAGCTAATCGCCTCCTGCCTCCAGATCCATGTTTAACACACAGATGATTTTTTCTCAGCTATTAACTGAACAAGCGTATTTCCCTAAATGTCAAACTGCTTCTTCATTCTCGCGAGCTGCAGGTTGGTGAGGCGGCGCTGTCTGCACTGATCTTCGTCTCCAGCAGCTGAAGCTCGTCTGTGTGAACGTGGACGTGATTCAGCCTCAAAGCGTTGGTCTGACGCTGCTCATGACAGGCTTTAAGAAGAGAGCATCAAAGTGGAGCTTCTGTTCAGCCTCCACAGCCTGCGTGAGATGCTGGAGCTAACTGAACCCTGCAGGAATTACTTCATCAAACTACGTGATTTCTTGCAGCGTAGCCAGAAGAGATGCATCATTTCGACCAGGAAATATAAGACGAAGCGAGCGAGAAATCAGCGTGTTGACGGATCACCATCGAGCCCACGTAACCAGATCGTGTCGTCTTTCCGGAAACTTGATTAAACAATAACAGAGATTCAGTTGAGTTTCACTGGTTTCATGACTTCCAGTTTTGGCAAAGTCTCAGGTTGTTGTTGGAGCAGCTACCAGTTAAAAGCACCCGTCTTATTCTTAGTTTTCGCACGTTATAACCTTAATTTTAATGGGTTTAATTTCAACAAATAACTGGTACAAACAACCAGGATCGACACATTTCTTAGCAAAGCTGCTTAAAAAGTTAAATCTTTTCCGCATATTTCAGCGTTATATGAAGCTTCAGCAGCGCAGTGACAGCAGCTCATACTTCTGCGTGTGCTGCCTTGTTTTTCTTCTTTGTCTCTCTCTCTCTCTCTCTCTCTCTCACTCACACACACACACACACACACACCCTTAAAAACACATGCTCACACACTGTGAGCCTGCAGCCAGAGCTTGGCCTGTTTCCAGCCTGTTAATCATGCCTCCATTTGTATTGGCCTACATGTGCTCTACAAGTGGAGTCGTGTAAAGGGTTCACTGGAAAAAAAAAAACAAAAAACATATTGGCTGTGTGTTTTGTTTGTGCTTTAGTCGTAATCACGCTGAAATCCAACCAGCAGAGCTGCGTCGGAGGCCTTTATCCCGTCGTAAGTCGACAACAGCGGACACGGAAAACTGACGTCCAGCAGAGCGATAAACACAACTGATCTCTGAGGACGTACGAGTGACAAGAATCAGGTCACATGAAGGAAACATCAAACGATCACTGAGATCAAAGATTCAGTTGGTCTGTCTTCACTTTCACTGCGAGCAACATTTGATTAAAGCTGAAAGAAGCACTTACTGAGGACCACGATGAAGCTCTGATTGTCCAGGAGGAGCCACAGTCCAAAGCCCATGATGACGACCCCGCACAGCTGGAGGGGACACACACACGCGCACACACACACACACACACACACACACACACACACACACACACACACACACACACACACACACACACACAGGTCATAAAAACACTCCACACACGCTGCACATGTTCTTCACACTGTAACACATGAACTTTGTGAGGATCTTCATTGACAGCAGAGGACCAACAACACATTCAGCTCTCAGATTGGTTTTCTACTGGTTCTACTGGTCTGCTGTTGCTGGATACCAGTTTGTGCTTTCAGACTTTAACGTGTATTGAGCAAAGCTGAGTCCTGAGGAGTGAATGCAGAAGGTTTGGATGATGCGTTGGAGGTCTGCAGGTCTTCATTGAACATCTGGCCGCGGCTGTTTTAGCTTGTTAAAATTGTTGCCAGTGGTATTTAAAACTGATCTAATCAACAAAAAAGCACCAAAATGTCCTTTTTTGTTGTCTAAATCTGTCTGTAGCTCCATAAATATGACAAACAATTCCAATAGCTGCTCACAACAAAAGCCTCCCGATGGTTCGTCATTGAAAACTTTTTTAAAGGGAAGCAGCAGAAAATCAGGCTGAGAGCACCGACAGGAGAGAGGGACTGAAACTGAGCTCCAAACCACAGACTCAGTTTAAAGTCCAGCACACAACGAGACTCAAAGACTTCCTGTCTAATCACAGCACAGACCTGCACAACTCAAAGTCCACTTTAAGCCTTTTGGTCAAAGTCTCAAGTCCAAGTTTTCAAACATCAAGTGAAGTGAAGTCTTAAAGACTTAAAGAGTCTCACAGCAGTGAAAGTCCAACATTCAAAGACTTCAAGTCCCTCAAATAGTCAAATTTATTCTGAAATATTCATATCAGCTTAATAAAAGTGGCTAAAATGTACCATCTCTTTTAGAAAAAAGAAAACGTTTTATGTCTGTCATGACCTCTGAGGTGGTTAAAGTCCCCTTTTAGTACCTTCATTTATGATACTGGCAGCACATACAGTAAGCTCAGTAAGTGATGTCTGTTTAACTTGAAATCATGAGTTCAAAGGTCACTCAAATTCTAAAAAATGACAGTAACACGAGACACTGGGGCTTAAGTTCCACATGACAATGTTCAATACAAACTAATCAGGATTTTCTTGCTCTTGCAGTTGAATGTTTGAGCGTCGCTGTGCAGAGTTTCACTCTAACTTTTCACTTTCATACTCGTCTGCTGACAGTGGAAAGTTTCTCTGAGCTCACTGAAAATCCAGTTTTAAAGAGGCGGGCCGACAAGCAGGATTTGTGACATCACAAATAGTTTGGAAGTCAATAATATTCAATGTAAACAAGTGTGATGTGGAAACCTGAGGCCTGAGAATGAACTAAAGGAAGTCTGTGAAGAAGTTCAGGGTTTTTTAACGAGGAAGAGGACGATGTAATTAGAAGCATTTTAACAAGATAATAAGAACTTCTCTTTGTGGAAAAGTCATATCACAAACACATTATTAGTCAAAGTACACTATTTACATTCAGCATAAACACGCCTGGAGCAGATCTTTAAGCACAATCTAACTCAGACGTTCAGTTCTCATAAGTGGGAATAGGAATAAGTAGAAATACACGCACACAGTGTATATCTGGCTGTGAGGTTACTAAGAGGCTCTTAACCTCAGATCACAGATTTCATTTTCACAGAAGAGAGGAAACGAGAGAGTATCACCCTGTTAACTAGGCCACAAACACTTCATCTGTACTGTAATTAAAACTCAGAGACACAGAACGAGACATGAACCAAAGGGTGACATCCAGCCCCGTCAAGCTGCCCACCAAGCTGCGGTCTACTGCCAATGTACAGCAAGAAACGCCTGAAAAACACAAAAATCCAAAGTATGCTTTTACACTGATTTCCTATTTTCAATTATAATTCCTCTTCTTGAATTTTGAAGCTGCAGGATGTTAGCACATTTCAAATATCTCACTAATATCTACTGTGACTGATACGTCAGCCAAAACAAAGACAAAAATCTGCCAAAACTTAACAAAAAGGAGCAAGAGGACAATAAGAAGTAGATTAAACAGTGTCTGTATTCGTCAATGCTGCTATCGTTAGCATGTCCGCTAACTAGCTTGCTACTAGCAGTTGTAACCTGGTGTTAAGGCCCAAAACAGGAACAAATTAGCTTGTAGGATTACAGGTTACATTAAAAACCAAAAAAAGTTAATCAGAGTCCTGCTGTAGGTAGCTACAACACAGTTTTTGATTTATAATTAAGGCTTGAATTTCACCCGCTAACATCGCCTCCACATCGCTAACCGCACGTTGTGTACGATGAGATCATATTGTGCTTTATACAGTAGAAAGTACACATTTACATGATTTCACTTACCTTCAAAAATGTACATTTAAGCCCAGTCAGCTGGAAACATTACAAATTTAGGCAGCAGACAGCAGTTTCAACCAACTAACAGCGCTAATGTTAGCTTAATTAACGACCTAGCTAAAGCTGATAAAATGGGCGGGCTGAGAAGTTTTTGTCTAAGCGTGAAATGAAGAAGAAACGCCTCAAACAGTGCTCGCCTACACCTAATGAAAGGCCGCCAAAAACAGAAATATTACACAATAGGTAGAAAGTAAAACACTCACAAAGAAGATGAGGTTGAAGAGGAACAGGAAGTACTTGGTTGCCGTCATGCAGCCTTTCCCCATGGTGCTGGTTCTGTAAACAGGAGAGAGGCACAGGTTAACATCAGGTGAAGTTATTCTGTATGGACGCAGAGCACGACTGTGGATCCAGATCTGCTCTGGGGATGAGCGTGATGTGAACGAGTGGTGACAGATGCTATAGAGTCACAGACCTCTGTGGATAAGCTGGCCTGGCTGATCATGATCCGGACTGGGGGGGCTCAAATCCTGCAGGATTACACCCGCAAAACCAGTACAATCACAACCTCAATCTCTGAGCGCAGAAGGAGAGGCCAAAGGCTTTCTGACCGTCTGGCTCTCATCCAGATCCATACACATTTACAGGAATCAATACATCGATATCACTGTAACAGGAGTAATATGAGCTGTACAGTCGAGGCACATGAAAGTATTTGAATTCACCAAACTGCAGATTTATGTGGTGATGACATTATTTTGTCCTTTGGAGATTAATTTAACATCCACCCAAAGTATTTTTTAATATCTGCAGATTAGAGGCCACATATCTACGACCTTTAACCCTCCATGTCCATCTTAAGAGAGCAGTAAACCAGTGGTGGAATTTAGTTAAAGTACATTCATTCACTTTAGTACAAACATAAGTATTTGTCTTTGAGTACAAATGGAATATTTCTATTTTATGCAACATTTCAGAGAGAAATGTTGTACTTTACTACATCTACCTGACCGCAGCAGTTACCAGTTTCAGATCTAGTTTGTACACGTCAAATATTTCTAACATATTCATTGTTACAGATAAAATCACCAACGCTCAACCCTCACAACACTCAGATGCTGATTGGACGGTGATGAATCAGGAATAAAATTCTAGCAAAAAAACAAAAAAATGCATCTGACTCCATTTCACCACCAGCAAAATGTGGATGACCTTCCTCCCTCCGCGCTGTGGTCATATTTACAGAAAACCCACTCTGGCATGAACGCAGCATCTGACCCTCTCTGCTGTTTCCACCTTCCTCCCTGCAGCCATCACTCCTCTCCTCCTCATCCCCTCTGTACAGTAATGGCCTGTTACTGTCCAATAAATCTATGAAAATCTGGGTGAAATATGGAGGCCGGGCTCGATGTTTCCTTCTGGCACTGAAGCCCTGCAGCGTGAGCACAGCGCCCGTGTACCCGACCCACATTCCCATCACTGTAAATGGGTTACTGTTACAACGCTGCCTGTGCCAGTTTAGAGGGTGGGGGGGGGTGGGGGGGCACCTGCAGGGATGACAGAGGGAACAGAATATGCAATAGGAAAGACATTTTGGCAAACGGTCGCAGCAAAGCCAGATGGAAGGTATTACAGACTATAAACAGAGCGGGCTGAAACCTTAACAAAGACCAGGTCGGCCTCTGATACAGAGGAGCCTGGAAGGAGAGACGCTGCACTTTCAGAGTGACACCCCAAATTACACATCATTTCTTCAGCTCTGTTTTTAAGCCTGAAACTTCGGGGAAATTGCTGGGCGAGGATTTCACTGTAGAAAGGATTAAAACTACAGATGCATGAAGGAAAAAGTCAAAGCAAAGAACGTGATTTTTATGCAAACTTATGGTATAAGACTGGCTATGTTCTATGTTCTGTTACTGTCAACAAATCCCATGAAAAGATCAAAATCTCTCAATACTCTCTGGCTCTCAGCTCCAAACCCATTGGTCCAGACTGAAGACTTAAATCTATAAAATGCCTCTAAAAAAAGGCTCCATTTCCTAAAACATCTGCTCACTGCAGTTTTTACCAGACGTTACCCAAACAGGAGAAAATGGCGCATTTGTTAAGGACTATTTTCAGCTGCAGATAGAATCCACATTTTGAGTATTTAAAGGCAAAAGATGGCCGGTGTGGGATTGACTCTACTCACACTGAAGGTCAAGCATTTAAACTGAATCAACCAGTTTCAATGCAACAACAATCTGTGGATTCCCTGGAAGCGATGAAGGAAATCTTTTTTTTCCTGAATCCACGGCACAGACCAATAGCAAACTGCCTCGATTTTAAGGGTGGGTGATTTGGCCTTTAAATAAATCACGATATTTCAGGGTATTCTGCGATAACGATATTCTTGACGATGCAACAAATTACAGCTTGCCAAAGATTCTGCGAGGCAACGCTGGGCTGACGCATCTTATCTGCTTGGTTTATACCTCACAAAACTGGGGGCTTCTGCTTGAGCTGATGGAGTTTCTTTGTTGTTTTGTCCCCTGTTGTTGTTACAGTCCTCTTGCATTTCTTGCATATCACCATGGTTTGTCGCACATCTGATACTTTCTAACCAAACCACTTCCAACCACTGAGGTCGCCATCGTGGAGCTGCTAGCAACGTTACTTCCACTTTCATTCCTACTCGACAGGGTTGTTCTTTGAGGACAGGAAGAGCCAAAGAGTCTAAACTGGATGAAGCTATTGTAGCTTATTACCCGTGTGTCACCCTTTTATTCATCCGAGTATAATTACCGCTCAACAGATGAATGTTTGCAGACATTTTCCCTCTTCAGCGACTTTTTATTGAACGAAACAATGAACAAAACAAAACAGAGGCTGGCCAGTGTGTTAGCAGTTAGCTCGCCAGCTGCAGTCGTTCATTAACTCTGCAAGCGAGCGGCAAATATTTTCCAGACTCACAGATAAATTTCTGTGTCTTTTACTGGTGTGACCACGTACAAATACTATAATAGTCTTTTGAATAAACTGCCTGAATCTGTTGTCCCGTTAGCCACTGAGCTAACACACTGCTACCAAGTCGAAGGCCTCTTTCCCTCTCTTCAAAAAAACTCTTTTTTGGATAAAATGGTGTAAAATACTCAGAGCAAAAGGAGGAATAAACAGCAAAGTACAGACAAAATAGAAGTTCGGGTATTATGAATGAATAGCGCTAGCATGCTCCTGGCTTGCTATCAAAGTAGCCGTAGCTGCAGTTCACCGACTATCAGTTGTCACTACGTCACCACGGCTTTCATTAAGTTGTGGGGATGAATTTGCAACGTGGGGACCACATCAGCTGAAGGACCACGTTGAAGTGGTTTTAATAGTTTTTGGATAAAAAATGGAGCTGTGTGGCACAAAGGAACAAGACCTGGCTTTGGAAATACACACAGGACTAACCGTCGTTGGTTTTGGGCTTTCCATGGGTTTGTTGACAAGAAAAATATATAAATAACACCAGACTTATCCTTTAAATTACACTCAATTATACTTTGGTGCCATCAAGGTCTCCCCAGAGGCTGTAAACATTTCTGTGCTGTTAAATGTGAAAGTGCCACGGAGCCACTTTGTGCTGCAGCTGCTGAATGAACAGAAACATGTCTGCTTCAGGAATGTACATCATGCTTCAATTTACTGATTATCCTCAAGTTGCTGAATGTCGAATGTGAAAGTTTTCTAAAACATCTTTTATATAAAACACAGCGGCTGCTTTTTCACACAAAAAAATCACGTCTGTGCAAAAATGTGCAACAAGTTGAAGAACAAAAACAGAAAGACGTTATCCTAATTATTCCCACGGAGAGCTCCCGACGCGGTCTGGACAACATTAGGACGGCAGGAAGTGTCATGAATGTGCTGCCGAGAACACAGACAATGTTATTTAACTGATGTTTGGACACCAACAGAAGCAGCGCAGGTCGAATCTGTGCCGTCTGAAGTTTTGACCCAGTTCACACAGACTTTGAAACTGGGCTGTCTGTCCACTCTGACCCGCCTCAGAGGTCAGAGGGAACCAGTCCCAGTTAGCACACAGCTCGCTATTGACTGCTGTGTGCTGAAGTGATGCAGCCGTCACACACACACACACACACACACACACTGGATTCACAATGACCAGAAAATACTTCAACACAAGAGCGAGACTGAGCTGCTCTTTGCTGAGAGCGCAGACAAGAGCAGCGTCTCCAGACCTTTCTGGAGTTTGATCTCTGAGAGCCAAAGACCACGTTCACACTCAGGAACTTCACGTACAAAAAGAGCGTTGGTGCCACGAGGTGGATCTGTGACACCCAGTGCAACACGCTTCAGACGCCATGTTTGTTTACATCCCTTTTCCCAGAAGTCGGTCCCCGGCGCCTCCTTCCCGATGACATCACACAGGTCATGAAAGATGGCAGGCTATGTTCGTTTAGTTGTTAACCGGTCAAACAGTGTTTGTAATTCAAATAAAGGTACATTAGCGTGACCCTTTGGACCGGACAAGAGACGACCCTGATTTGCATGAAGGCGAATAAAGTCCCGAGAGGTCGTCATCAGGTCTGTGTGAACTGAGGGTCATAAAGGATTTTATCCGGATGCAAGACATCCGACATGACATGAGTGGCGCCGAAGTGTTGCACTAATTATACCAGACGAGTGTCTAAATTACCACTTTCATGACAGGCAAGAGGAAACTGGCTGCAGGACTGAAGTCGAGACTGAGACGAGTCGAAGTCCGAGCAGATTTTAGACAGACTCCAAAAACTTCTAACTGCTGTGCTTCCTGATGAACGCTCCTGTGTCACCAGCAGCAGCGATGCAGAGGTGAAAGTTGGTTATTTCTGCATCAGTTGTGTGATTCTTAAACGAACCCACATAAGTTGGATTACCAGAGAAAGCCAGCACATAGACAGCCCCTCATTAAAATGAACACACCTCCTGTAAAAGGGTGGAGGTCTGCTCTCACAGTTATTAAATCTGGGTCGTATTCAGTCCAGAAGGAGGTGGTGATGCACCTGAAGCTGCTGAAAATGACAGAAAAATAACGTCTGTTTGACCTATAATCACAGTTTAGCTAAAACAAATACAAAATTGTTCATGGATCATTTTTGGGAATCAGGTTTCAGTCACCAGCAATGCTAAAAACTGGGGATCTGAAACTCAGATTACTGAGATTCAACAACCAATCATGAACTTCACAGCCCCAACAAGCTGAAGCAGCACTGAAAAAGCTTCGTATCATGCAGCTGTCCTCTCGTTTCTCGTTTGGTTTCATGCTGAGCTGTGATAAATAAACCCTTCCACTCCTCCGTCTGTTCGTCCCTCCTTCATTTTAATGTTCCTCCTCCTGCTGCTGCTGAAGCCTCTGGTTGTACCAGGCACAACGACACAGAGCTCGTTGGTGCTGAATGAGACTCAGTGAGGAAACCAAAGAGCAGGTTTCTGTTCAACTTTCTGTTCATATATTTTAACGTCAGCTCCTTATTGCTGTGAAATTTCAACACAACGTCAGTGTTTATCCGGTTTCAGCTGCCATCACACGTTTCCAGCTTTACATACACAAAAATCAAACATATTAAGTTAAGAAGGTGGGAGTCTGATCTCCAGTTTGTGGTCAACGTTTCCTCTCTTTGCCCTTGTCGTTGGTGTCTGGAGGCAGCTTATTATTTTCCATCTGAGCTTCCTCCAAGTGTTCAGATTAGTCATCAAACCTCCCTGCGTATTCTCAGGTTCTGATCCGTCATTCTTTTCATTTTAGCCTCCTTGTTCTTAAGAATGGTTTAACCGCAGCATTTTCCCTCCTTCCCTTATGTGTCACAGGAGAGCAGCTTTCTGTTTTCACGCACTTTACAGAAAATGCAGCTGAGCCTGCCATCGTGTCCATCTGTTTAAAATATCCGCCGTGTCAACATGTGCCTCGTGTTTCCTCCTCTTTCTTTTTAAAGGACCACTGTGAAGGATTCAGCGGCATCTAGTGGAGAGGATGCAACCAGCTGAATACTCCAGGAAACATGTGAGAAAACCAGAAAGGCTAATTCAAGCCAAACGAAAACACAACTGCTCTCATGTTCAGGTGATCATGAACTGATGATTATTCCATTTCTGCCAACAGATCCAACCTAAAACTGACACACTGGTCCTTTAAGTTTTCCTGTTTAGTCAGATATCAGCTGCAGATATCATCTCACAAGCTGCTCATTCCTTCTGCAGTGAAATAATCCATCACAGAAAACATGAACATCAACTTTCTGTTTCATTTGTCCTGAGCTGCTTTGTGTCACACACACACACACACACACACACACACACACACACACACACACACACAGATAATCCCTCATAAACTCTTTTCCTGGCAAACTTCTCTTCTTTTTGTTCATAAGCCACAGCATCAGTTAACGTCACACTTGACCCGACAACTCACTGTCTGCCATCAAAAAACACACAAAAACAAAAAAATACTGACAAAAATGAACAACAAAATAAGAATGTTTCTACTTCAGAACGACAAATGTTCCACTAAAAGTCTTAATCTGCCTCATATTTGTCTTGAAAGAGACATGAGCAGCTGGATCAGGGCTCAAACTAATGATGACTCATTACTTTCATTATAAATATTCATATTTATCATTTGTTCTGTAAAAACAGGAAGGAGTGGAGTCCACGCTGACATGTTTACATTGTAAAGTGTTCAGAGAAAGAAAACCAGCAAATATTCACATCTGAGAAGCTGAAACCAGCGAATTTCCTTCATTTTTGCTTAAAATAAACAGACTTACTCAGTTATTTCACTCTTTGTTTCAACAGGTGAGACACAAATTCTCGACACTGACGACACTAATGGCAACATTAAAGCTGACAAGAAATGAGTGAAATGTAGAGCTGCGGCAGTTTGTCAATTAATGGATTCATCAGTCCAGAGAAAACTGGAAACTGCTTTGAGGATATTTAATCATTTGAGTAATTCTGAGTAAGACGCTGGTTCCTGCTTCTCAAATCTGAGGGTTTGCAGCTATGACGTCTGGCTTTAGAGTCTTCCTCGTCACTCGGGGTTCTGGGCATTTTTCACAACTTTATTTATTAATGAGTTAATGAAGATTATGACATATAATAATACTGACAGATTAATCGATAATGAAAATAATGGTTAGCTGCAGCCGTACTGACATTCATGAGGGGGCTGAACTCATGTTGCTGAAGCTCTTTTGACGGTTGGGACTGTGAAAGTCGGCGTCGTGAGGTGTTTTTCATCTGACAGACGGGACTGAAGCGTCTTGCATTGAGAGTGTGTGTGTGTGTGTGTGTGTGTGTGTGTGTGTGTGTGTGTGTGCGTGTGTGTGTGCAGCGTCAGTCGTACATCTCCTCCACGTCGCTTACACACTCTTTGACTCATGCAGAAATGTGCAGGAGGTGCGTGGGGCAACAACAGCGACAACAAACTCTTTTGTTCCCACTCGTCCCTCGCTGTCCTTTTCATGAACAGCTCAGAATCTATTTGTAGCCGGAAATTTAAGTCTCGTATTAGGACGAACAACCGAAGTGTTTATCAGAGGCTTCTGTTGGTGTTTATCATTTAAAACTTCATATTGGCTTCACAGCTAATTTTTTTTCTTTTTTCTCAGTATATATATTTTGTTTTTATACTTGATTGTTATATATATTTTCTTTCTCTTTTCTTTCCTTTCTAATTTCATTCTTGTATGGTGCACCTGCAACAAAAACAATTTCCCCTCGGGGATCAATAAAGGAATCTGAATCTAAATCTGAATCTGAATCTGAAGCTGTTGGTGTTTGTCAAACAAAAGGATTTTTCTCTCTTTAAGGAATCCTTGTTTATATTCTATGAAGCTAGAGCCACTAGCTTAGCATAAAGACTGGATGCAAAGGGAAACAGCTAGCCTCTCAGTCCAAACTTTAAAAAATACACCCACCAGCACCTCTAAAGTTCATTGATTACGACCAGCTGTGGTTTACGGGGAATTACAGATTCCACTATGATTTTCTGATGCAAGGTTGTAATTTGTTCAAGCCATCATCCCAGTTCTACCAGTCACTGAGCTCCAACCCAACCCAACCCAACCCAACCAGTAGACTCTGTGTAGCAGCATGGATGAAATCCCTCACTAGCTTCCCACCCAAGCAGCGCACCAACACTGCTGCTGAGGTGAAGTCAAACTTCAGCCATGCAATCAAAGAGGGTTTAAAGTATAAAGATCTACCAGATGTGACAATGACCGTGTTTACAACTGCCGTTAACATGCATGATCTGTGGAGACACATCACCGTTCACACCTATCAAGTGTGTCCAGAGTCTATCAAGCGTCCAGCTGACCACCAGTGCTCAGATTTCATTACTGCCAACGTCACTTGTGATAGAAGGTCAAAGGGCTCGTACACAGTAATGACATGTCACTGTGTTTGTTTTTCACTTGCTAACAGCTAGCTAAGAAAACACAAGTGTGTTGAGAGCTAATAAACATGTCCGGGCTACTTCAACTCTTGAGATTGACAGGACAAAGTCATTTATAAAGATGAAAAAGTAGCTTGAACTCCAAATACATAAATCAGTGCTCCTCTCCATTTTTTTCAAGCGTTGGTGGGCTGGAACCAAATCAAACACCACATCCTGCATTGATGAGGTGTACTAAAACAAACACCACGTCCTTCATTGATGAGGTGTACTAAAACAAACACCACGTCCTGCATTGATGAGGTGTACCAAACAAACACCATGTCCTGCATTGATGAGGTGCACCAAAACAAACACCACATCCTTCATTGATGAGGTGTACTAAAACAAACACCATGTCCTGCATTGATGAGGTGTACTAAAACAAACACCACGTCCTGCATTGATGAGGTGTACTAAAACAAACACCACGTCCTGCATTGATGAGGTGTACTAATACAAATACCACGTCCTGCATTGATGAGGTGTACTAAAACAAACACGACGTCCTGCATTGATGAGGTGTGCTCCTGTCACATCCTTGTTGGGGGATGCATCAAGACTCATTAACATTTACACTACAAATGATGTGTGGTCACTAGCATCCCTGACCAATTCTGCAAGAGGTTTGAGTGATCGGACGATGTGGCCTGGTGGCGGTTTCCACCTGTGATCCGATCGCACAAGACGCATGTTTACGTGGGCATAAACGCAGTCAAAGAAAAGCAGAAAGTCATCACATTTGAGATGTTTTACGCAGCGAATGTTTGGATTTTTTCTTGAAAAATAACTGATCAATCACCAATTGATTTCTGTCAATAAAATCAACCAATCGTTGTGGCTCTAGTTTGCAGGAAGTAAAACACTCACAGCAGCCTCCTCATCTCCTCCCCACCTGATAATGACCCCACTTCCACACTCTTTCAATAACACACTCCCCCTCACAGGGTCCCTCTTAACAATGGCAGCTTTCAGACACAATTTTCTCTCCGGCAACAAAAGGGGAAACTCGACACACAGCGGGCCGCTCCTGCCTTACATTGCCTGCTCACTATAAAACCACCGCGGCCGTTTGAAAATGGCCTTTTCTCACCGTGAGACTTTGTTTTCAGAGACACCCGACACGCCTTTTAGCTGCGTTTAGACAATGTGAAGTTATCCTGAGCTTCAAGACCCGTTCTGCACCTCACGGTAACGAGCTGACAAAAAAAAAAAAAAAAAACAACTGAGGAGGAAGCGGTAAAAACTGAATCTGCAAATATTTAAATGACCACAAACGCTCCACTTAAAGCTTGATCTGCTAATATTTGGCTTCCAATAGACCAGAGATGTTAAAAGATCAACTACTGATTATTGACTGATTGGTCATTTGGTCCATAAAATGCAAAAATAATAGAAAATGCTCATCACAGTTTGCCAGTTGACGAATTTAAATGGCTTGTGTTTATGAGCAGATGTTCAAAACAGAAAAGTTTTACTCTCACTGAGGACAAAGATAAACAGCAACTGGTGGTGAAAAGTAACTAAGTGCATTAACTCGTCTCTGAGGACGCCGGCTGCTCGGCTGGAAGAAAAGCAGCCAGACAAAGTGAACCCCGTCCACCATAATTAATTCAATGACCGACTGCTCAGTGGCAAAACCAGTTGGGGCCTCCCAGACCGCTCCATCCCACCCAGCTGAAAGGAGCAAGCTGTGTCGGTTTCCATGGCCACGGTGGAGTGGGGGGGTGGTGGGTGGGAACATGGAGTCGCTCAGATCTCATGCTTGTTTAGAGTCAAACTCACTCCCACAACATGAAGCATGTAAACAGGAAGAAATCTCTGCTTTGTCTCTACACAAACCTGAACCAAAACACCGACTTCACTTCTCACAGCGGACACTGCAGGACTTTTACTCTCTACAGTGTATTCCTCACTGTGCTACTGCTACTTCTACTTAAGTGAAGGATCTGAGTACTTCAGAAGTGAATTGTTGTCATTTTTTCTTTGACAGAGTTAAAACAATCCTTCAAACTGTCAGTTCAAATGAGGTGTCCCTGTGATCGATCTTGTGCAGGATGGTTTCTGGAGTTCAACAACGTAGCTGCTGGCACCTCGTCTTTCAAAAATTACTCAAACTGTTGGTCCATAATCAAAGTTATTGCAGATTAATTTTCGTTGCTGATAATTAGTGGATTTTAGGGCTGGAGGTCGAGCCTCATATCATTTCACTGCAGACTGAAAGGTAACTTTCACCACATTTACAGCTGGTCTTAAAACAGGATCTGAATCTGGAAACGTCACCCGATACTGCCTTTGTGTTCACACCTGCTATTTTTAACATTACCCACACAGAGATCAGATCTGGGTCGTCCACAGCAAAACCTACACGAGAGTAATCTCAGATGGAGAAATTATAAAAAAAATTTAAATAAAAATCTGAGTTTTGTGAGTTGCTGATTTACATCAAATCCTTAATTATTTGTCCTCTCGGCCTGTATTACTTTGATTTTTCATGCACTTCTGTTGAATAACACTTTTTTTTGGAGCTTTCACCGCACAGAACAGAAGTATAATCAGTAATTAGAGGCCTGTCTCTTTCAGCCTTCAAGCTTGCTCACTCTCTAAATTTGATGTTATATCAGCAGCAGTGTTGAAACATTTCAAACAATAAGTGGACTCAGTACGAGGGGACAAAACGTCTGCTGTCATGGTACGGTGGACATCTTTGGGTTTTGGTTAGACAGAACAATAAGTTTGAAGACGTCACTTTGGGCGAAAAAAAAGATTTTTACTACTCTGTGACATTTTACAGATATAATGATTGAAATGAATCGTGTCATTGATTGAAGATGAATCATAAGAATTCTGATAATAATCCAAAGTCCTGAATATTTTCATTTTGTTGAAGGATGAGGCTGGTGATGTTCTGTAGTTTCATCTTTGAGATCAAAATCTCATGAAACAGACCAAAACCAATAATGTGCTGGTCCGTCTCTCACTGCTACACCTCCCAGCTTGAACCTCATTGGTTCCTACCTCACAATTATAGTTAAAACAAAACCTCAGTAGTTGCTGATAGCTGCTGATTTTATTTTTTAATCAAATGTTACTCAAACAGGAGGAAATATTGTTGGGACTATTTTCAACGGTGGATGTATCCACATGTGGTGCTGTAATGAGTGTTTGAGGCAGCAGGACGGTGTGTGAGTGTGTGTGTGTGTGTGGGGGGGGGGGGGTCAGAATAAACTACAGTGTGTGTGTTCATGGTGATGAAGGAACAACAGTGAGGCTCAATGTTGTGTTTTAGTGGAGGTCAATGGCTCAGAGGAAGAAGATCCATCGGCTGCGACACACACTGAACCTGTTATTAGATGCATCCAGTGCTTGTTGACAATACTGAACGTGTAGAACATCACCAGACTGGTTCCTTTAAGGATTAGAAGGTTCTCCGTGAGAACGACTTAACTTTTCTGTTCTTGGTTCATGAAACTAACTTTTCATCTGACGGCAGCAACCTTCAGTTTGTGAGCTGAGCTCAGTATAAGTGCACCGTGTTGTTTGTTGTAGAGGAGAAATGTGAGTGGCTCACGTTGTTTCAACCTTTTTAAACTATAATTACCTTCAGGGCAATTCCAGCGAACAGGGTAAACAGGTTATGGACTCCCTGTGGGTGAGTCTCAGCAACTAACTTCAGAGGACGTTCATCCACCAACACACACAAAGAAAGGCTGTTTCATGTGCTCTGTACATTTTAAACACGCAGGTGGGATGTTACTAAGTACAGTTACTTCAGTACAAACTGAAGGTACTTTAGTTTACATTGTGCGACTGTATACTCCACTACATCTCAGAGGAAATATTGTACTTTTTTTCTCCACTACATTTATCGGACAGCTTTACTTACTAGTTACTTTGCAGATGTCCAGTGAAAAGCTTGTATCTCCAGACGTGTTGATGCTGAATGTTTGTGCTGAACTGAAGGATGAAGAGTTCCTTCATGTCTTCTTCAGCTCAGTAAACTCTTTAAAAGCCTCTTGGATCAGCTGAAAATCATCGTCACAAAGCTGAAAACAGCCTGTTTGTCTGAGCTCATCACACTTTTTGGAGATACGAGGTTCTCACAGGACGCCGCGCTGCAAACATGTGATGATCTTCTAGAATCTGAAGCATTGATGAAGATTAAAGCAGCAACAGGAGATAAAGGAGTTCAATGAGCTCCAGCTGAAACATCTACAGCAGGAACATGAATGAACACATGAACGCAGCAGGAACATGAATGAACACATGAACGCAGCAGGAACATGAATGAACACATGAACACAGCAGGAACATGAATGAACACATGAACGCAGCAGGAACATGAATCCACAGACAGCAGAGAGAAACACTCTGACAGGAACACTTTACTGCTACAGGAGTTTTACAAATACTTAAATACTTTAACTTCAGTAAGGTTTTGAATGCAGGACTTTTACTTGCAGTGGAGTATTTTCTCTGTGTGGTATTAGTACTTTTATCACAGTAAAGGATCTGAATTCATCTTCCACTGTTGGGTGTCGGGTTAAACTGAACAGAATGCAGCCAAACTGGTACTGAGCTCCTGAGCGAGTCTCCGAAAACATTCTGGTTTCTTGTCCAAACCTTAACCGCTAACAGCTGCTAACTGCAGCGCGACATAATCCCCTCTACAAGACACACTCCTCTGTTCCTGGTGAATGGAAAGGTAATTAAGGTCATGCTGGAGAGGGAAGCACGACCTGCAGCTGAACTGATTTACTGCCTAACATGTTGAGGAAAAGATCCACGGATGGAAGAGCTGAGGGGGGACGGGAGGGGGACGGCGCTGAAATATTGACTGAGCGGTGATGCCACCATGCACAGCGCTGACCCACATTCCCATCTGTAACACAGACCGGTCCTCGTAAACACACAACAGGCCCACAGCTCAGTCCAAAGCTCTGAAGAAGAAGAGCTGGATGCTGAGTGATGAAGGTCCCCTCAGGCTTCAGGGCTGGAGCCATTAGTCGATTAACTGATGGCACCATGCTGATAATTGATTAATGGTTTCAAACGCCACCCATCCCAGCGTCTGCAGTGTCAGGACTTGCTGGTTTGGATGGATGAAGGCCAACATCATAAAAATCAGCTTCAAGGTGCAACAAAGCAAAATGATCCATAGAGATCAGAGCTGCTTTGAACAAATAACCTCATTCAGTCATCGTCAGGCAGGTACAGAGGGGTCACATGACCCAGGGCTGGACCGATCAATCGACCAGGCCCATATATCGGCCGAAATCAGCTGATGGCAGATATATTGAAGCTGTGTTTATGGTTTGTAGACAAACGCCAAATCAAGTCTGATAATGGATTGTTCTCGAGCCAAACTTCTGATGTAAAGTGTGACGTCCAAAGAAAAGAACTGAATCTGATGTTTCAGCAAGTTCCCCAAAAACACCTGCAGACGTTCAGGTGAGAGCGCCTCCTGGTGTCAGCAGCAATGTTTTCATAGTACCAGTATGAAATATCCAATTTCTTACTTTCTCTGTATTTATTTCTGTCCTCGTCAATTTCCCCTCATAGACAGAGCACTGAACTGATCGATGATTACTGATCATTAGTTGTTGCTTTTTTAACTATATTCTGGTGTTTCAGAATCACTTTGAATCCCTGAGGCTGATTTTTACTGGTGAAGTTTAGAGTGTTTGACAAAGGGAACCAGTTTAACACAGACTGGTGTATTTTCAGCCTGTCCTCTGATCTGGGCCTCTTCTCTGGTCTCATTCAGGACAGTTTTGGAGGCGTCTTCATCAGAGAAACAGATTTCAGAGCGGCTGAACTGCACATGCACAGAGGGCTCACGAGCCGAAATCCACTGAACTGAAACGCTTTCACGCCCTCAAGAGAATAAAACTCTTTAAAATCACTGAATCCTTCAAAGCTTTAGGACACGAAAATGATCAAAAACTGGTTTCAAACGTGGGATCTTAAGTGGATCAGCCTGCAGGAGCTGATATCTGCCAGCAGCTCTGTGGCAGTGTGAGTATAAAATCCAGTTTGGGACAAAGTCCGACAGTTGATCAGCTTCACCTTCAGTTTCTGTTTGCACCAAATCTCATGCAGCAAACTGCTGTTTTAAGCGGAACAGTGAAGTTTGGCTTCCAGCGCTTCAAACACGTTAATGAAGTCCTGACGGACTGAGTCACACAGCTCATCTTCACATCTGCTTTTGGCGGATTTTCCTCTGAAAGCTTCTCAAAGATGAAAAGCACTTTTCACCTGAGGTGTAAAAACGAGGATTTCTCTCTGATTTAAACGACCTGGTCGAACTTCAGCAGCTCTCAGAGTAACAAGTGGTGTGACGGTGAAGCTCATTGAGTCACATACATAAATCATCCGCACAGGCGCCACATCATCAGGCTGCTCACTCATCAAACTGCTTCCAGCGCGACCGTTTTCACAAAGAGCCGATCAGCCGATACCAAGGTGATCAATCTCCACCCGATCACCCGAGCAGCCGCGCGCGCCTCGTGGGAGAAAAGCGTGAATGAGAAGAAGAAGCAGCAGCTTCCGTCTGAGGAGCCGGAGGTTACTTACGTGTTCTGCGCTAAACTGCGGAGAGATGAGCTGCGGGTGCGGGTCCGGTGCGGGTCCTGTGTGCGCTGTGAGCGGGCTGCTGCTCGGACTGACTGACCTCCTGCTCGACGGGAGTAACAAAGCTGCGAGTCTTCGGAGCGAAGCGAGGACGGACGGTCTCCCCCGGTCCCCACCGTGTGGCAGATATGGGAATTAACGACTTCAGTGTCTCCTTTAACCCCTGAATCCCCGCAGAGCACCGCGGCATTGCGGGGCCGCAGGGGGTTAAAACACGGCTGTTCTGACGGTACTCTAGTACTCGAGTACTGGAGGACACTTCAGTACAAATGTGAAGTACTTGTACTTGAATCTTTTCTTTTCACGCCACTTCCTACTTGACGACAGTTATCTGACAGTTTTAGTTACTTCACAAATTCAGATTTTTACACACAAAACTTATAAAAAGTGATGCTTTATCACAAATTAAACTATAAAAAAATAATTAGCAGCTATGCTGACAAGAGTTTAAGTCATTTTTGCTGTCAAGTCATTTGATGTTTGATCTTCTCAGGTGTTTGATTTGCTGCTTTTCCTCTCAATGATCTCAATGATCTTCATGTGTTTGGAATCATGTGGATCTTTGGACCAAACAAACATGGTGAAGGTGTCACTTTGGGCTCACTGTGACCACATTTCTCACCATTTTAACAATGTTTCCAAAACCAAACGATCAGTCGATTGATGATAATCAGCAGATTGATCCAGAATGAAAAGAGTCATTAGTTTGAGTCCTTTACTAAACAGATGAAGATGAGCTCCACCTCAACCAACTCCAACAGGAAAATCCTGCTTTGACGTGAATGAGGAGACACAGTGATCTAAAGAGACCAGAGACAAGAGGACAGAGGTCACAGGGGACACTTTACTGCACTGAATACTTTCAATACTTGAAGCACATTTTCCTGATTAAACTTACTTAATTTTACTTCAATGCAGGATTTATACTTCTAATAGAGTATTTTTTACTGTAAGCATGCACTGTAAGCTACTTAAATGCAGGATTTATACTTCTAATAGAGTATTTTTTACTGTAAGCATTTTAGCTTGCTGATGTTAGCATTTAGCTCAAAAGCTAAAGTACACACAGTCATGGCTGTAGTTGCATTAACGCATATGAAATATTTACAAAGTACATGTTACCTGCTGCTGTAAAGTTCAAACTATATTTTCACATTTTTTAGCATGAAATTTGGTTCAGACGTTCATGTTTCCCTCTGGGTGAATTGATAACTTTGGCGATGCTCTGAGTTTTCATTTAGCGCCATCACCAGGTCAAACGTGTAATTTTAACTTTGTTTTTTCATCACATTTGTTCAGACCTCATGGCAGTTCCCATCAGCCTCAGCTGAACTTTGTGTTTAGTGCTAATTAGCAAACATACCTGCTAACAGCATGTTAGCATTGTCACTTTGTGCGTGTTAGCATGTTGACGTTAGCACTTAGCTTAAATCTAAGCTTAAACTGTGTCTAAGGTCAGTTAGCCACGAAATTATTAGGAGGGGAAATAATTATTTTTTATTATTCTACTAAAAATACTAGAATCAGCCAAAATAAAAGTTTTCAACAGTAGATCGTAAGTTTGCTAAAGGGCTTCAGGGGAAATAAAAACAGGACGTCAGTGTTGGAGGTTCACAGATGACAGCGGTAATGTTAGCCCTGTCCTGCCTCAGCAGCTCACATCATTCAGCACTGACTGACCGGCCTGTGAGGAGGAGGAGGAGGAGGAGGAGGAGGAGGAGGTGGTGGTGAAGTCAGGCTCAGTCTGAAGAGCACAATGCTCCTCCACACACCACAGCACATACAGTCAGCTCAGCGTGTAATAAATGGCGTTATTCTGCAGCGTCCACTGCCACGAGCTGTACAGCTGTGATCACAGAGCGAAGCTGAGTGTCCAGTGAACAAAGAGGGACAGAAGAGACACTTTCTCACTGCGTCTGAGGACTTCACATGGTTTTCTAAGAGACGAGTGACGCTCAGGATTAAAGCCACTGTGTGAGCTGGTGAGCTCTGACTCACGACCAGCGTGGAGTGACGTCGTAGCTCGATGGCCTGATTTCTTTTCTGCAGGCCACAGAAAGAAATGTCAGATGTTCTACTTAGAGGAAGAACTCAGATCCTTCACTTACAAGGAAACGCCGCTGATTTTACACATCATTTTGCAGAACTACCTGTTGCATATGCGTCGTATGAAGCCTTCAGAGCAGCAATCTCAAGGCTTTAATGGCTGAGCGTCAGTCGTATGCCAACAAAGGATCGCAGGCCTCACAAGAAAACACATGAAGGTGCTGCAAGAAAACACTGAGCACCAGATTCACCTGTCTGTAGATCTCTTCATCTGTCCCCACTTCCACATTAAACTGACGAGTTCTTCATAGAAATCGCTAACTTTCACACTTTAGCTAACAACATTAGCATTTATAATTCCCACGACACTCACAAGGCGTTACTAGTCATGCAACCAGTAGCTTCCTACAAGTTTTCACTACCGACAGATGATATTACTACTAAATAATATTCAGTATTAAATGCAGGTTATTGAAAGTGAAAGTATTGAAATGGGCGATTAAAGTATAATGTATCTATTTCATGCCACGTTCAGGGTCTGCACAAAATATTTCTGAGGTCCGTCATTGGCCCGCAGGCCGCACTTTGAGTAACCATGTTTCAAAGAGTTGTGCCAAGTCTAATAAATGGCCTTGAGTGATGTCAGAGATGGGTGAAGACAAGTTTGAAAATGAAACAAGTGGAAGTTAGAAAGAGTTAATCAGACCTCTGCTGCAGGATACATGAACCACAGCCAGGGAGGAAGTATTCAGAGCCTTTAAGTAAAAATACTGACACCACATTGTAAAAGTACTCTGGTATGAGTCAAAGTATTACTGTGACAAAGTTACTTTAGTGAAAGTATGTAAGCATAATCAGGAAAATGTACTGGAAGTATTTAAAAGTACTCAGTGCAGTAAAATGTAAAATGTTTTCACACAAAATGTAATATAATAGTTGACATTTAATTTTGTCAGTCCACTAATTTATTAATCAACTAATTGTTTCAGCTGCGCTTGTATAATGTTTGATAGTCTCATTTATAATAAAACATCATATTTCATAAGATCTTTGTTTTTATGCCAAAATCTTAATTTGTAAAGTAACAAACGCTGACAGATAAATGCAGTTAAGTTAAATATTTCACTCTGAAATACAGTCAAGTAGAAGTAGAAAGTGACATGAGAACACAAGTACCTCGAATTTGTTCTTAAGCAGTTGAGTAAATGTACTTACTCTCCACCACTGACTGGTACTGACACAACACATCTGAGTCTCTGGACTGACAGCCCTTGAGTTGCATTGTGGGTAATGTAGGCGCCCAGTTTGTTCATTGCTCTTATTGTTTCTTTGACATTATGATGCAGAACTTTTAGCACCGCTGGTAAACACACAGAACAAAGCTGTCAAAGAGTTTGATAAATAAAACGGTTTAATCTGAACGAGGTCGACAAACATCCATGAACGGAGAGCTACAATCTGCATGACTACACATAATACACACGGCTTTTTAACAGCAAATTCAAGCACTTTCAAGGTACTTAAACCAAAAACTTTCCAGACTCTTCAAGCCTTTTTCACCACATCTAAAAGAAAGGCAACTGCGTGAAAAAGAAAGATAAATACAGATTTCCTTTCTCCCCTCAGCACTTAATGTCTGTCAGCAGCTGTTCATGATTAACTTTGTATTATTTAACTTTTGACACCAGCAGACAAAATAATGCTGATGGGATCATTTCAGATATTTAACCAACATGAGTGATCGTTTAGATGAACCAGACGTTGAAACAGTGAGCATTTGAAGTCAATTATAATCATAACTAAAAACATGGTTAAAAATGTACAAATCTTGTAGATGGAAATATTTGAACCATGACACTAAAATCATAAGTGTAAATTTCAGGAAGAAAATATCAGAAAAAAAAAAACAAAACAAAACAAAAACAAAAACACAAATAAGGCACAATGAAGCAGAAGAAAGAAGCAGTCAGAGTAAAGCTCCAGATGATTTAACAAGTCCAAAAATCACAGTTAAAATTAAATAAAGAGTGCACTCCAAAAACAGCTTAACGTTCAGGAGGTTTGCTGCTGAAAGCTGCTCTGAAACGACGCCGCTCTTCAGCCACAGGCAGCTCAGCGCTGACAGACTGAATTGAATCTACTGTACCGCAAAGATTTCTGGAAAGAAATCACTGATTAAAAAAGTGCACAGCTTTCCAATAAACCACAAAGCTTGGTTTAAAAATTAGAAACATTTTATTAAAAACTAGTGTTTCTCCACGGTGATCAATCTAAAATAAAGTGCAATAAGCTTCGTCTGATGAGATGTAGAAGGTCTCCTCAGGGATTGTTGAGCAGAGCAGCCGCCATGTGTTTGATGGTGGACGACTTCAGCTGAGGAAGGAGGCTGATCTTCATCAGTTTGCTGCTCGAGTACTTGTTCTTCACAGCCTGCAGAGGAACAAATACCTCAGTTTCATTTGCGCTCAGCGTCAGAGTCAGAGGTTCTCACGCTTTGTCGGCCGGCTCACCTGGAACTTCGTTTTCCCCTCATTTACCATCACAACGTTTTTGGCGACGTGCTGCATGATCGGCTTCAGGTGGGCCTCGTCGTAGGTCGAGTAGTGCTGCTGCGTAGGAGACTGAGACGAGACGGATTAGACGACTTTACAGAAGAGGCAAATTACAGCCGTTAAACTTGCCGCTTGAATCCAAACTCACCCACGGCAGCCCGTCGAGCAGCAGCTGGGAGAGACACAGCGAAGCGGCGGCGATCTCAGAGGGCCGATAGTGCACCATGTCGTAGTCGAGGAGGGTCAGCTCCATCAGGTATTTGGCCAGCGTGTGTCTCTCTACATCAGACTGAGACAAACCGGTTCAGACCTCCGTTCATGACACATGTTGCTGCTTAACCACCAAAAAAAACTAAAATGAGCAGTTTGTGTGAGACGGTAGCATGAGAGGCGACTGTCTGATGAACAGATGTTCTAGCTCCTGATTAGTTAAATTCTGCTGCTGCAGCAGGTTCAGGCAGAAACTCACCCCGGCCACCTTAGAAGCCCGTCTGAGGAAGTGTAACGGAAGAGGACGTCCAAGCTGAAAATTGAGGCCCTTCAAAACCACCTGCTCCATCTCCAGAATCTGAGCCTTGGTGTACGCGTTGTCTGTGATGTAGGCGAAGTCTCCGACCTCCGGGGCGTACATCTCCTCGTATTTACAGGCCACCAGCATGGCGGTCACGCCGACGAGCTGCAGCTTCCTGCAAGAGACCGGCTGGACCTGCAGCACAGGGAGGAAGGTTTTCACACAGCTGCAAAACCCAACGAGGAGGAAAACCATTGAGACTGTTCCTACCTGGAGGAAACGATCCAGGACGGCAACCGTGAGGTAGAGAGTCTCCTGCAGCAGCTGGAACCTGGAGTGAACCTGGACCAGCCAGTCGACCAGAAGAGCTCGCATGCGCTCCGTGATTTCATAACCCTGCATGTAGTTGGCTCGTACAGCCTGCTGCACCTGTGGAAACACAGCGGTGAGGACGAAACTCGACCTGCGCAGGGTGAGAGTTTATCGACGGAGGAATAAATCACCTCCAGCTCGTGCAGATAGTTGTAGATGTCTTTGACGTATTGTGAGCAGAGCTGCGGCAGGTCTGCGTCCTGCTCGTCCACGTCCTCCACAGTGAGCAGCGCCTCAGAGAAAGCCTGGCACAGCTGCTCCTCCACCTCCTCCTTCATGGACACGTCAGCCGACTCCTCTGAAACTGGAGGGACAGGGACCGCAGGTGCTTGGACCTGGTCTCCCGGGTGCACCACCTGGACCGCAGCGGGTTTAGCTTTTTGGGCGCAGGACGGTTTGGCCGGTGCTTTGGCTCGAGCTGCTCTCTGAGGAAACAAGTGTCTTATTCAGAAACAGGTGTTTTGAGTTTGGGGCTGTGAGGCTTGTTAGATATAAAGTGTTCAGGAAGAGTCCAGAGGTACGTTCACACTCAGACATCACACATGTGGCTGTCTTTCCAAAAACATGGCCACTGATCTGCATTGACCAGCCTCCACTCTCCTGGGGAGGAGTCTGGCTTTATGGACGAGGGAGCTCATATCCTGTAGCTTGTGTTCATGTGTGTCTTGGATTATTAGTGATTCACAGCGTTAATTACAAATGAAACACAACACAAACTGCATTGTTCCTCCACGTGGAGGTTACCTTCGTTACCTTCGTGTTGACTGCTGCTCCAGGAAAGTTGGTGATTTCTCCAAGAGCGGCTCTCCTCTGACCGGCTGCGGTGCTTTTAACCATCTTCACTGGGTTCTCTGCGGCTGGATGCTGCTAAAAGAGAACGACACGAAAGTCAAGAACCTCCGAGAAGCTTCACAAATGCTGCCAGGCGTCGAGTTTAATCATAAAAAACACAGGAGAGCGAAAAACAAGCAGGACGCAGGCGGTGATGTTAGCTAACGATGCTAGCTAGCGAAGCTAACCGCAGCCGCTTGGCTAACAGCTAAACGCAGCGAAAGAGAAAAGATGTCCGTTTACTCACCACAGCAACAACTTCCACAGACGACATGTTGAACGTCCACAGCGACCAAAACAAGCAGCGACTTCAAGAAACAGAGTTTTACTTTAGGACCAACCGACAAGATTCACCGACAAGATCCCAGAACAGCGATTTCTGCAGGTAAACAACGCGACGACGAGCAGCTTTCAAATAGCGCTCCGTCAAATCTGATTGGATAGAGGCTTGGTGGGAAGCTCCTGATTGGCTGATCAATGAGGCCAAAGCTACAGATTGAGTGACGTTTAAATTTGGGACATTATGGTTTCGACATGTCACTTCGACAATATGAAAATAAACATCAGTAAATTGTGTAGAATACTTAAAGAACGACTGTTTGTGAAGTTGCTGATTGGATTGTTCAATTAACATTATTTCATTATTCTTACAAGTTTGATCAAAATCAGCTTTTTTGGCCAAGTATGTGCACACCTCCAGGAATCTGACTCACTGGATAAAGATACATATATGTCCTTATTCAAAAGTCTGTTTATGTCATAACGTCAGCCCTCATGACACAATGAGCTTTAGCATTATAGAAAAAGCCCGAACAGCTTCGTGGGCTTGTGAGTTTGGATTATTGTTAACGAGCTGCTGTTGTTCTGAGGAGCTCACAGGAAGTCTGTCCTCAGTCTGTCTGTCCAGGCTGATTGGTGCTGCCCAGGTGCTGCACAGGTGCTGCACAGGTGAGTCAAACAGTGAATCAGAGGCTACGTTTACACTTAGGGACACGCATATGTTTTCATGCGGCTTGGCCTCTCGTTTACACGCAAACGGACTTTTTTTCCCACAGAAAACGATCATTTTTAAAAACTCCGACCAAAGAGGAGATTTCTGAAAACACGGTATGTGTTGGCGTGTAAACAGAGTTAAACAGCGTTTTAGGTTCCGAAACGTCACAACACGTGACTGAAAATACTTAACGTCATGTGAGCGACCTGTTTACACTCGTGGCCGTTGGTTTGGCAGAGTTATGATGGGCTCCACGGCGTATTTATCCGGGTTCATGTAAACAACAACATTTTTGAAAACGATGTTGTGTGCACGATGTTATTTTTGAAAACGGAGGGGCCAAATATCCGTTTTCCAAACACCCTGCTACGTGTAAATGTAGGCTCAGAGGAGCGTGAAGAGTTTGTTTATGGAAGCCCCCAATCTGACATTTAATCCGCTGTTAACACAAAAATACTGATCAGAGCAGCTGTGAGATTAAAATCTGATATTCAGATCTAAAATATGTCACATGCAGCTCACATTAAACAACTGTTTGCACAGATGTTCCCAGAAGAATCTGTCAGGCTCAAACTGTTTAAAAGGAGTCGCCTCGTCTGATGAAACGGTCTCTGCTGGTCTCAGTTTTTCAGTCACTCACTCACTCAAAAACATTCAGACTCTCACAACTGAATCTCCTGACGATGTGTTGTCTTACTGTTGAATTGTTATCAGCAGTGAATGCTAACTGCTAACAGTGAATGCTAACTGCTAACAGTGAATGCTAACTGCTAACAGTGAATGCTAACTGCTAACCGTTCTGTTTGTGTGTCACAGCTGATGGATCTTCTTCCTCTGAGCCACTGACCTCCATTAAAGACACCTCAGTGAGCCTCATTGTTGCTCCTTCATTCATGAAAACACACACACACAGTAGTTTATTCTCAGTCTCTCTCTCACACTCACACACACACACACACACACACACACACACACTCACTGCAGCACCAAATGTGGATTCATCCGCCGCTGAAAATAGTCCCAACAAACGCTCCACTTCCCCCTGTTTGAGTAACACTGGGTAAAAGCTCCAGTGAGCAGCTCACTTGGAGCCAGTGGGCTTGTAGCAGAGAGGACACGTAACTCAGAGTACTGACAGATGGAATAACACAGTGCTGCTTTCGGTCTTATTGTTGGACTTGTTGACAGTAAGAAAACTCTAGAATATAAGAGGTCATATCTGGAAACACACAAAAAAACAGAGGTCGACATCAACATCCACGAGGCTCAAACAGGCTCAGGAAACAAGAGTCACAGAGAAACTTTATATAGTTTTCAAGTATTCAAAACTGTTAAATAAGTACAAGATGTGTTCACATGATTTACATATTGGACAATATACACACTGCCCATTTTTAATTCTCTTTACATGTTTCCCACTACCCACGCAACACGCTAAAATGTCCGCAAACTATTCACATTTGTTTTGCTTTTTTTTTCTCCTTTTACTTTTTGAATCAATTGGAAATCGTGACAGCTGTCTATTGGACAAAGACCACACAGACGGTACACCTGGAACAGTTTACAGTGTAGGATGGAGACGTCCGACGAAGGGGAGGGACAGACCGAGCCAGTTTCAGAACGGCGATTAGCTGCTGGTGATATGAACAGTACATATTAACACGGGAAAAGTGGGTTAACATTCAATCTCAGTTGATCCCTTGATCTGTTGGACAGTTAATTTACTTCCACACAACAAAACTAAAATAATATACAGAAGGACTGACGGTGGACTTGTGTTGAAGCGTTTCCATGTTACACGGGGAAGCAGATGGCTTGGCATTTCACTCCTCATTGATTAATAAATTTGGTCTAAATGTGTCAGAAAACTCTTTAAGGCACCTAATGCTGTAGGATAGACAGATTCTTTTTTTGCAAACTAAAAAACTCAACATGCATGAAGAAAACTTCAAAACTAAAAACTTAAGAAGCGACAGACACGACTGAGACAATGTGCAGGGGCTGATGGGAAATGTGTTCTATAGAATTTGGGCCTGTTGAGTTAATGCTGCCACCATCATCAACCAATGACGAGTTACACAGGACAGAAGTTCAAACCGATGGTGAGGAAACAAAAGTAGCACCATAGAGAAAAGAATACGTGACTGTCAGCCAGTAAGAGCATTTCAGACGTGTGATTTTCCTCCTGAAGTCTAGTGTCTGTGGACATTTGTTAACGTGGTTTCAAGAATCGGATTAGCTGAATAAACGTGAGACTGGACATGAGAGAAAACAGAAGTCTGAATTGAGCTGAGGGACATGGGCCAGTCTTTCTGTACATTACTTTCAGGTTTAAAAGCATGTAGGTAGCCTTTCAGTATGGATTTGGTTTGATTTGCCTTCTCCGTTGTTTCAGAGGGTTGAACTACCACATGTGCCATGTTGCCATTATACAGCAGCTCCAGAAAGAAAGACACTGCTCCAGTTATTCTGTCCTCCTTCAACCGATTATAAAACCTTGTGTGCTTTTATTTCTTGGAATTCTTTATTAACGGCGCTCAGAATAAACTGCAGGGAGTCGATTCGCTGGAGAAAAACAAAAACAAACAAACAAAAAAAAAAAACTGTGCAACTCCATCATCCACGTCATGATGGTGAGAACACACACTGTACTTCCACATGCATACAGTTAGTGCGAACATGATACTCTTCTTTCAAGTGAGAGCTTTGTGTCAGTGGTGTGCAACACATTAACTTGGTTTTGGTGCACATTAAATGCATAATATACATAAAACTGTAAATTCTGCTTCAACAGCTGTTTCTAAAGTGAGTAACGTGATGGCACCGATTGGCTGACAGAGTTAACGCTGCGTCACTGAACTCTACAGAGACGTGATGAACTCACACAGTAAATAATGCTGACAGTTAATAAAGGAAATTCAGTTGGCTTTAGCAGGAAAACTACTGGGATAATGAGAACATGGCACCTGGATCCACATGAACTGACTGATCTTGATAATGCCTCTGGACCAGCCGCACCACACTGTACATTCAGCATGGTTCGCCACACAAAAATTCCAAACTATGAGACAGAAATCAAAAGTTCCATAAAAACCTGCCTATGAGACAGAGGAGATAGTCACCATACTGTACACTTTCTACAATATCCATGTCCATTATGAATATAACAAGTGCATTCACTTAAAGGAAAAGTTGAACTTAAAACAAATTCTCATTGTTCACTTATAATCCGGCCAGATTATTCAGAAACTATAAGAAGACAAACCCGGCAAATTCCTGCAGTTTACAATTCGCATAGTACGCAGGTCAAATGCCAGAACAGTGGACTGGGTGAGTAAACGTTTGCTTAATCAATGTGATTTGTATTTATAAGAACTCAAATTACACTCAAAATGAGAATTATGAACATGATTTACGGCTTGATTCCAGCGGGCGCGGAGCCGATGGCGGACTGGCGTGGAGAATCCGGTCGGCTTTAAAGAGAAAACACGATGGTAAACAAAGACGGAGGGGAGAGGATTTAATAAAATACGCACGAAATCAAGGAAAATGAGCAAAACGACCAAATCTGAGCAGGTCAACAAATCAGGAGGCAGCACGCTGCTTCTGAAACGATGGCGTGCGCAGCTGTGTGGAATAAAACCGCCTTACAGACGTGACGTCATGGCGCCGCGCCCGCTGGAATCAACGCCGCCAGTGAAAAACAAAGATTTGTTTTAGGTCAACAGCACCCTCGAGTAATGTTCATTCAGATTCTTACTTATTCAGCAATTTTTTGTGTTTTTAAATTACTGTACTTCTTTTACATCAACACAACAGTTGATTAGTGAGTCATCGTTATTTACAGGGAGGTGGGAGTGATGAGCTCCACAGCTTATGCATTGAGCCTCAGAGACTGATCCTCTCTCCTCCTGGAGGAGATATCGATGTCTATGGAGTCTTTACCCACGATGAGTCGGAGGCGCTTTGCCGGAGGAAGCGGAATGAAATCGTCTTCGAACTCATTGTCGAAGTAGTCATCGTCGTCATCCTCCCCTTCCTCGTCGTCGTCGTCCTCTTCGGATGAAGGGTCCGCCAGGACTTTCTGGGTCCGATGTCCACCGTTTCTGGCCTCCAGACTCGGACCCATGTCCCCGTTATAGGACATCTGGTCCGCCTTTGTCTGAGATATTCTCCGTGCATCGTCCTCCCTCTTCAGCTGGATCTTCAGCTTGGTCGAGTTATTGTGGACCACGGGGGCAAAGCCGTTGTTCAGCTTGGCGATGTACGAGCTGCCTTTGTCCTTATCGTGGTCCTTGCTGAACTTGATGCTGATTTTGCTGGAAGAGGCCGAGTTGACCGTAGAGGCAGAGAGGTTGGAGGAGCCAATGGGATCGTTGGCGTCATTGGTCTTGCTACTGCTGCTGTCCCTCCGCCGGCGGAGCGTCAATTTGGGGATGCCCGTGTTGTTCTCCAGGATCAGCTGAGCGTCGTATCGCGTGATCCGGCGCTTCTTCTTCCCCTTGTCCTGTGACCGGCAGCTACTCTTACCTTTGTCCCTGCGGAGGGATTTGCTGCCGTTGGCAACCCCGTTGTAGTCCCTGTGTCGGTCGGCAAAGCTCAGCAGCACATTACCGCAGTCTGAGAAGCTAGCAGCGTGTCCGGCGGCCACCGGCATGAACGGCTCACCATACGAGTCCTCGCATTTAATTGTCCGCTCGGTCCTGAGCCGCGTCAGCCGTTTCCGCCGCGTGCACGAGCCTCTTCTGGCATAGCCGGCGTCTAATGCCGGCTGCTCCAGTCCTACTCCATGGCGGAGGTACTCCTCCATGTCAGCCGGCTCTGTTTTAATGACCACTCCACCAGGGACTGGGCTCAAGCCGTCCATAGCACTGGGCTCCAGCTTAACACCAGCTGCCGTTTCCTGGGCTTTTACGAGGGTCCTCGTGGACCTGCGAGTTCTGTACGTCAAACACTGGCTGCCATCACTGCTTTGCACGTGCGGTAGATTGCCATTTTCCTTGGCAGCGTGACGGGTGAGGCAGCCCCGCTGGCCTAGTGTCTGCTGCACCAGCTCCTGTCCATCCTTCTCCTTCTTGACGGTGACACTTTTACACAGCGACACCTTTGAGTCCCTGAGACCCAGCTGGCAAGTCTCTCCTTTGGCCAACGCCTTGGGCTCTGCACCCCTCCTGCGACTCCGCAACTGGACTTTACTTAGTGAAGGCTTGGATTGGGATTTTAGTCTCTTTGGTACCCTGTTATTGTTTACACGACCTTGTTTTGAACATGAGGTAGTAAGGGCTCTTGACAAAGTCTGTCTGGATTGAGTCCTGTTTTTATACTTCAGGCCAGATGATGATGATGTTCTTTTTCTGGCAGCTGGTTGGAGAAGACAAAACATTGCACATTATGTTGTTGTAACACTTGCAGAAACACATCTACAGAAATGCTGGCTGGGTGATATTTACTCAATCAAACCTGATGTTTTTTACTTAAAACACAAACAATATAAAATGACTAATGGTGCAACAAAAGATAAACAGAGTCAATACTTCAGATTTGTAGGAATAAAGACACTGATTTACAGTATTAATGTACGTCCTGCCCAGCTGAATCGTACTTAAACCAATACACTTGTGGAATGCTACCTTTACCACACCATGCTGCCACATGGGATTTCTTCCCAGTTTCTGACAGTAACTATGGCAACGACATGAAGAGACAGATTAAATTTTTAGGGGACTCTTACATTGATGTGTTTTTGGCATTTCCTGAGAGTCTACGTCGGTGTGGGAGCCTACTGAGTGACTGTCTGAGCTCCGGTTTCCTTCCCCCATCTTCTTCAGCCTGTTGAGACGCTTGTCTGTCTCTCGCAACCCGTACTTGCTGTTGATCACTGGCACCTCCACGGGCAGTCCAGCTTTGGATTTGAAAGCACCAGTGCCCCGTCTGCGCAACAACAACAAATTCACTGAACAGATGAAACTGTTTAACGTTCATGTTTTCATGAATTGGCTCCACGCAGCTTATTTGCAGCTGAGGGATCAGATTTAGAGTGAAATACGACACCGTTTTCTTGTTTTATGGCACCAAACGTATGAACTCATGCTGCACCATTAACACCATCAACACATTCTGTATTCGTTTACTCTTTCCATGGTGTATCTGTTGTTGACCTACCGTTCACATGTATAGCATTCGCAAAATTCATTGTTTTCCCCAAAAAAACCATCTCCGTAGTAACACGAGATTTCCTCTCCTGGTTCAATGTCCCTCAAAACCTTCACACAGGCCGTGTCCCGTCCTGTCGATACAAACTGAACAAAGCAGAATAACAAACTGTTCACTTACTGAGCTTCCACGCTGAACAGCAACTTAAGTTTTTGTCAGAAACCTTTCAAAGAACCTACCTTGCAGTTTGGCCGACAATCTGAAAGAGAAAAGACAATGAAATTAGTGTTTGTCTGAAGACCACTGGGCTAGCGGAGACGGAAAAACAGTTCAGAAATCTCATTATGCTGTCACAGTGCTAATGACACCCGATCACGATAAGGCTGAATACCGTGATTGATGAACGCCGCGGGCCCCAGCCAGAGCTGTGCACAGTTCTTGCGTGTTGAATACATGACACTGAAGTCATTCTCCCCGTGCCGGAGCAGCATGTTTTCCTCGCTCTCTGAGAGCTCAGCAATGCATCCCACCAGGTACTCGATCTTGTCATTTCTTTTCCTGTAAGACAACACGTGGTAGAAAGTTTGTTACGCATGGCTACCTGCAGTAAATATCTGACCATCAAACTTAAAGTGTGGACGTTACAGTGAAGTTCCAGATAAACTTAGAGCAGTTACATGCAGTGAGTGGATGACAGCTAATGAACGCAGCGTGTTGACTGTGCTGCAGTTATACTCAGAAATAACAGATGGCGTTATGTCCTCACCACTCCTTTGTTGCCACAATTTTTGCTCCATTTTGCTCTGATGAATAGCGATTACAAGGGAGAATCTCAAAGCCGCTGTCCGTGGCAAACATCCGCAGATACACAAACACCTGTGCACACATAAAGTTAGTCATCTGAACGTGTGGTCAACCATGGTGCTGAAAGAAAACAGGTAAGACTTTTACATGCTGCTTGAAGAGCTTTTCTTGAGCTTTCGTCTTGTGGAGAAAAAGATTTCGGGACCAGTCTCCGGTTGTCAGAGCTCTGAACGCTTTCTCCAAGTTGTCATGTTTCTTGAAGCGCTCGATGAGCTCCTTCAGCTCCTCTTGTCTTCCCTTAATTGGCCGAAATCTGCAGGGAAACATTAATGGCAAAAACAAAGACAACACAAATGTGAAAATCTGAAATACAAGACAGCGTTATCTAAGAAGAAGAAGGCATTTGTACACTCCAATAATAATGCTTTTTTGTGACTCTGAAAGGACTTCACGATTATCAGTTCCACTCTGACAAATCCGCTGACCTGGTGTTCATTTTGTGAGTCTGAAAGCCCAGGTATGGATCCAGGATGAGACTCGTGGTCAGATCATCGTTCTCACACAACTCCTTGGCAGTCATTCCTGAGGAGGGCACATAGCGTCTCTCTGCCTCCAGACTGGTTGTATTAAACCCTGTAAACAAACAGCAAACACACACTGATGTTAGCGTATGTGACTTATTGAGAATCCATACCGACAGTATGATGATAACAAACTCATTTAACTTACGGCGGCTACATCTTCGGTTTCTGTTTTTGTTGTGGCGCAGGGACGCCCGCTGTGAATGCTGAGAGCGAGTCTGGCTCTGGCTCACAGGTTGTTCGCTGGTCAACTTGTTTCCGTGTCGTCTGCCATTTAATACCATGTTCTTGGATTCGCCCAACCACTTCATGCCCACAAGCCCCCTGGTCCAGTTGCATTTAGTCTCCGAGATGAAGAAACACTCTTGAGTGGGGAAGACTGGGGTCTAGAGTTTGAAACCTGAAAGGAGAGCAGAAACAACAAACATCACTAGATGCGCTGCCAAGAAATTTAATTAGTTTACAAAGACTGAAGAAATACAAAGTGGGATGGAAACGGGCAGGTGGATGTGTTGCCAACTCAAAGACTGCCAATGAAAAAACAAACAAAAAAATCAACTGTCACGCAACTAACAAGCAAAAAAGATGTATTCACCATGTATCAGAGGACAGGAAACCAAACTTTTCTCAGTGAATTAGGAATACTTTATCTTGTTCACACATAATACCAAACTACATCCGCGTGATCACACACAGACATCTCTATATGTAAATAAGAGACTGCATCAAAACGCCTCGAGGACACACTGAGACACAATGAGGTCCAGGGTTCACTGAATGCACATGTGTCTCTGACCACTCTGCAGGACTGTCCAAAGAACTTCAATATACACTTTATTCAAGTCTGCCAAACAACTTGGACAAGGTTTTACCTGAAGTGAAGCTCCAGTCAGCCACAGTGATCGCCCAGTAAATGTTCTACAACTGGTAGCTGCTGAAGTGCAAAGTATGAGCAGCATCAGACAGGTTACCAGTGATGGCTGGTGTTTACACTGACACAGCTTTAACATAACCAGGGAAGAAGTGTTGAGGAAACAAATCTGAAATGATCCGACAGCGCCCCTTAGTGGTAACCCCAAATAATGCAGTGGCTTACTGTCAAGTGCAACAGAACCGTCTTCGGTGCTATCACGCATAAAGTACTGCTTTGTTAATTTATGGATCACACAATCACATAAACACGTCAAACAACGTGCGCGTTTAATATTAGATAAACGCGTTATACAATGTTTCTGCTTATGTATTACGAGTGATGTAGTTTCCAACGCGCAAACGCGTCATAAAGAGCATCATCTCATTTGTAATCGATGCATAAAATGCTTCGCAGTTTTAGCTTACAAGTTACCATCAGCCACAATCAAACACAACACGCCACAGGGATCAGGAAAGACTGTGGAAACACGGAAGGCCACACCGACAGCTGAGGCCGAGATTGTATCAGTTATCAATACAGCTTCATTGTTTGCTAACTGTCGTCTCTCCACCCATACACTCCGTTAGCATGGAGCTAACCACCACAGGCGACGCCAGGGAGATGTTCGGCCGTGATGGTTAGCTTGCAGCAAACGCCGGCAATATGCCACGGCAATTTACAACAAGCAAGCTGATACCGCACACCAACAGCAGCTAACGAGTAAATCAACACAAATGCAGAACAGAATATTACAAGGATGGTGACAAACACTGATTATGATATTTAACGATAGTGTTACACCATAACACTCGTCTCAAGCGGCTTCGTTCTGTCCCATTATGCACGCAAACCTCCTCCAGCCAACAAGTAAAACCCTAATGATCGACGTTTATTCGTCTCCTGATATTAAAAGTACAAACCTCGCCGAATTATCAAACATTACATTACTTCTTAGTTTGTGTTAGCTATGCCAGCTAGCATCAAACTTCACTTCAGCAGGCTGCTAACTGTCCGTCAGCTAGCAGTCAACAGAACACAACAGTCGATTTAAACACAATGCCGTGACCCTTTCTCCCATTGACGATGTAATGCTGACTTAGATGTGCATCAAATATTCTCCGACAAAAACCGATAGTTAGCTGTACACTTGTACCAGTAAGTGACTAGCCAACGTTGGGCTACCTACGTGCAAACCATTGGACCACAGCGGCTAACGCTGGCTAACGTACCCTGCGTTAGCTTGGGTTGTTTGATGTGGAAGCCATTAGCTAGCTTAACAGGGTAAATCTACCATTTGTAAGCGAATTAAAAGTTAGTTTTCGTGCCGATACCGTTGCCGATACGATCTACAGCAGCCACCAGAGCGACAGGATAACTAGTGTCTCGGTGCAGGCAATGTTATTTATCATGATAGCTAGCAGTTAAAACAGCATTAAGCTGAAAGCATTTTCACGCGTTGGTAGAGTTAAATGTCTTGAGTCGACAGCAGAAAGCGAACAAACACAGAATACTCACTAGGTGGTTCAGTAAAACAGTCACGAAATAAAACACCACTCCTTCAAACTAATCCAAATTTGGCACGACACCCTAAACGAAAATATCACAGGAAACACATTTTTTTTAGATATTAACATTAAAATTCAAGATGGCGGCCTTGCACAGGAGAGAGGGAGAGAAAGGCGCAGCACAGCCATCCAAGAGAAAATAGATCCGATAAATACGCAGCGGTTGTCGTCCGTCAGGACCGAAATGAGACACAGGACTTGAAGAAACGGACTGAAACGTGAAAAACGGACGTTGTAGTCGACTTTTCGAAGTTTTTTTCCCCTAAAGATGTCGAAAATAGTTATATCAGTTTGTGTGCCAGTAAGTGTCGGATGTACACAAAAGTAGTGCTGCATAAACAAACCTCTTTACGCTTCCAAAAGAATCCAGCAGTAGCGGACAGACAACAGTGAGGTTCTGCTGGACGATCCGTGCAGAACCTCAGCAGAACAGACCACAACGAGTAAACTCAGAACCACATCTGAACGGGAGAGCTCCAGACTTCTTCCTCACACTCTTACTTTGATGTCCCTCCTCTTCACTCATCACTTGTTAATGCGGCTCATAAACAGTCTCTTCCTCAGTTTTTCTGCAGAACCAGACGATATTAACTATTTCTAATTGTTCCACGTTATTGATTATATTTTTATACGATTCTTTGACATTAACTCACTGAGTTGATTTTTTTAACGTGAATAATTCCTAATTAGTTCCGCCAGTTTCCGTCTATGAACGCCACTGTTAATGCATTACTGCTGGACTTTGTTATGTGGCCTATTATTGTGTAACATATATCAAATCAAATAAATCAAATAAAATAACATCATTACATGATAATTGCATTGTAGCTCAACAGTTAACTGTAATTCCACTTTAATTCACAGTGATTTGGCTTCATTTAATAAACACGTGGTTTACAGACAGAAAATGAACTTTTCCACTTGAGCTGTTTGACTTTGTCCTTCACCTTCAGCTGTCATTACTTTTATGTATGCTCATTTTAAAAGACCTTTGAAATATATTTTAATCCTTAAATTACATAAAAGCCTTCACAGTGTATTTTTTTGCATTAAGTTTGGATAACTGAGGCTGTGGTAAATGACAGAACACCACTGAGGAGCCCATGAACCACACATTTACTCCTCAAACGCTCCAGTGTGGCTGCACAATGGACAGCGCATCAAACTGCAGGGAGAGGGCTTCATTGGACAATCTCACCCTTAGTTACCCATGACTGAATGCAAACACTCGTCTTGTTCTGTTTCTGACGTTTCCATAGTGTGTCGAAAACACTAACTCCATGAATAATGGTACGACGCCCACCTGCCACCTGCTGCACAACAATATTTGATTGTTTGACAGTTCCCATTAAAATTACAGAACTGCTGGGAGAGCTGTGTCTTTCTCTGCAGGAGAAACAGTGAGGATAAAGATGACATTTTCAGAGAGACAAACTTTCAGCAAACAAGCAGCAACAAGTAATTAAATAAAATCTACAATCAGTACAAACTATTCATACAACAAAACAGTCAATACACCACTGACTGATGCTGCAGTGATAACAGCTCGGGTGTCGGCTTTTGCTTTCCTTGTTGTTTTTACTGTGTTGAGTTGAAATTAAACTATAATTAGAGTTTATTCAGGCCTAATGGTGCAGTTTTTGTGTTTTGTTCAGCAGCGTGAACCAAACGCTGCCCTGATACAGACAATAATTCTGGATTTAAAAAAAGCTCTGCAGTGTGTTTGTACGTGTTTGTGACTGCATGCAGGCGACAGGTTGAGTGTTATTTTTGTCGCAAATAAAATACACTTAGTTATTCTTTGCTAACACGTCTACTCAACAGTCTGTGTCTGTGTCTCAAACATAATGTAATGATAATGAACTATTTCAGACCTGAGTGTTGATCTGTTGGGCCTCATGCCTCTTAGTATTGGAGGGGAAGTGGTAGAAAGTAACTTAAGTACTGCTCTTCATTCTAATTTTGAGGTACCTGTACTTTAGTATTTCGATGTCATGCTACTTTATACTTCTACTCCACCACGTTTCTGTTAGCTATAATTACTTTCATCAAGGTTTTACATCCAAAACATGCACTCACTTTATAAAATATGATGCATTATAACTTATAATATATTAAACTGTCCAGACTATAAAACATTGTTATTCATCAGCTAAAACATAAAATACTGCACACACAGTAATATATACACAATAATAATACAATAACATACTGTCGCACTGACTGGGATCATTCTACTTCCTATGAGTACTTTTACTTATTTTGCTGCTAATGCATCTGTACTTCTGCTTAAATAAGATTTTTTTCTTGCAGTGAAGTAATTTTACTCTGAGGTATTTCTACATTTTCTTAAGTAAAACATCTGAATGCTTTAGATCTTAGTCCAGAATGATTTATGAGGCTGTTTGTGCAGTTATCTTGTGGTGACAGTATTAAACCACTGTTGAAACAGACAGTTCACGAGCAGTAGCCTTTTATTACTGCTGATTTTAAACATACTGGAACTCTGACTGTGTGTCAGTGTGAGCAAACCCGTTCAGGACCTCTGTGTTGGGCTTCTTATGTTGCATTGAACTCTGTCCTGGTCTGCAGAGTCTGACACGTCTTCTGGCCTTGACTTTGTGTTGACAGGCTGATCTGTAGCCTTCTTCTCTCCAGACGATGTTTATTCTTGTCTTTGCAGAGAGACGCTGTGGTGGAGAAAGTGTTCAGGTTCTTTACTGAAGTAAAAACAGCCTTCTTATAACACACTCTAAAAAGTCCTGCACCTAAAATGTCACTTATGTAAAAGTATTTATGTATAATCAGGACAATGCTCTTAAAGTACGTTTGGTTGTGTGTGTGTGTGTGTGTGTGTGTGTGTCTGTGTCTGTTTGTTGTCTGGCCGCTCCTCTTCACTCCTCTGAGCCGACCGGCAGGGGGCGCAGCTGGTCAACAGCTGCCTCGTCAGCCTGGCTCTTGTTTCCGCTCGGGACCTCCTACGTGGCGGTCACGTTCCAGTTTGCAGGTTTTTGTTGTTATTTTCATGTTGAAATGGTCGCTTTTCATCTCCGGTGTGTTTGAAGCTGCGTGTCGTGTTTCCTTCATCCCATTTCTGCTCACATACAAACACACTGCAAACAGCCTGTCCCTCACTTCCTGTGCCCCTCCCACCAGCCCCACCTGCCCCACACACACCTGGCGGAGAGCGTCCAGTCACTCATGCATTCTTGTTAAATATTTGTATAGTATTGAACTGCAGCGAATGATTCTTTTCATCCTGGATCAATCTGCTGATTATTTTCTCCATCGATCGATTGATCAATTGGTTTGGAAAAAAATCTGAAAATAGTGAGAAATGTGGTCACAATGAGCCCAAAGAGACACCTTCACCATGTTTGTTTGGTCCAAAGCTCGACGTTATTACAAATACATTCAGATCATTCAAAGGAAACGCAGATTCTTTTAAAGTCAGTCACTAATTAATCAACCAATCGTTTCAGCTGTGCTTGTAAACTGTCGGGTAGTTTAATTTATACAAAACACCCTAAAATACAAGCCTCTTATATTTTTGGTGTGCAAAAATCCTAATTTGCCAAGAAGCTATAAAGCTGACGGGAAAATATATCATGAAAAGAAAAGACTCACGTAAAGTACAAGTACAGTAAATGTATTTAGTTCACAGCTGGTTGAGTAAACATGTTTTCTTCATTTGCTTCTGTTTTGTCTGTTTTTCAGTAAGTTGAAACACTGATCAACAACTTTATTACACCTGTTGTTACTACAGTTAACAGTATGATGATGTGAGTATGTGAGTGGAAACGTTAAGTTACGTCTCAGTGCACAAGTTGTTTATTGAGTTTTGTCTTTTCATCCATTTCTCTTCAGCGTCACCTGATGTATTCTAAATGATTAAGAAGTGAGTATATTTGTGCAGAGAGCAAGGACGTTCAGTATTTACGAATATCTGTGAACACAATATTAACTGGTCCTCGACTTTAAACGTCGACTGAAACACAAACGACGTAGCTGAGCTGAGGAAACTTCAGTATCCTGGAGCGCTGCAGAAACAGCTACAGACGCTTGAACCTGGTGGGCGTAGAAATTCGCCTTTCATTGCACGGCCCTACTCTACAGAGTGGCTTGCAATGTGTGGGCCGCATCGCCTCCCGCATCTGTGAGGAAGCCAGCTACCATGGAAACCACCTAAATACCTTTTCTCCTAAACAAGCCCTGACCTTCTCCTCTCTGTAATGAAGTGTAAGCTGAGCTGGAAGTCTGCCCAGTCCAGGTTTTTAATAATCATTTGTACACATAAATAATGAATGTCAAATAATGTGAGACTACCTCAGTGACTACCTCAGCATCATCACCTCAGTGATATTATGTCAGTTTGTCAGCGCAGTGTTTAATGTTCTCAGTTCATCTCTGTCCTCAGGGTCCAGAGACACACGCTGAGGTGAGGCCGTCTCGTCACCACAGAAATGATGACTGGGCTCCATTACCTGATGTTCTTTCTCTTTCTTACTGTCAACGTATCCCATAACAAGACGCAGACTTACAGTGTGTTGGTGCGTCTCTCATCACTTTCCCTCCATTGATTCCTACTGCAGGTGTAAGTCTTAAAACACACGTCACAAATATATTCTGTCGGTTTTAAGAAAGGCTCCTAAAACACACGGGGAATAGAGCATCTGTTGGGACTATTTTCAGCGGCAAATGAAACCACATCTGTTGCTGTAGTGAGTGTTTGTGGCAGCAGGATGGTGTGTGTGAGTCAGAAAAAACTACAGTGTGTGTGTTCATGAATGAAGGAGCAACAGTGAGGCGCATTGACATGTTTCTAATGGAGGTCAATGGCTCAGAGGAAGAGGATCTATCAGCTGTGATGCACACACAGAACTGGTTAGGAGATACACTCATATTGAAAGATTCATGGCTTCAATGGGAACCAATGGGCTTGGAGCTGAGAACCTCACACAGGAAGTCAGAGTGGATGAACACATTGCAGGTTTCAGTCTTCTGATGAGATTTCACAGAATTACAGCCTTATTGTTCCAGTTGGTTTATCCTCCGAATGATTTTGTCATGGGCAACGTCTCAATATGACTCATGGATAACTGGCTGCGGTCTTTAAACACATGATGTTATCTATCAACTCACACTCACAGCTAGTTAGTCATTTTCCGTTAAACTACCCAACAGCGTATGCAGTACAGCAGAACAGTAGCTGATTAGTTGATTAATCATTTAGTTGACTGTGTATGTTTAATATTTTCAAGGTTTTTTCTGTTGGTTGGACCGAACAAACATGGTGAAGGCGTCACTTTGGGCTCACTGTGACCACATTTCTCACCATTTTCACAATGTTTCCAAACCAAACGATCAACCGATCGCTGGAGAAAATAATCAGCAGATTGATCCAGAAAGAAAAGAATCATGAGTTTGAGTCCTTTACAAAATACCTGAAGATGAGCTCCACCTCAACCAACTCCAACAGGAAAATCCTGCTTTGACATGAATGAGGAGACACAGTGATCTAAAGAGAGCAGACAGAAAAGTTACTGCACTGAGTAAGTGGTGCTGTGCTTATATACTGTACTTCATTAACACTTTCAAAGCAGGCCTTTTACTTGTACTTTTACAGTGTGATATTAGTACTTTTACTGAAGTAAAGGATCAGAGTACAAACAGAAACTTGTTTTTGAAACTAACAACAGTGCAAATTTAACGACGTGTGCGTTATTGTATTATCATTTCTTATTAGTTTTTTACTAATTATTTAATTATTTCTTTAATTACGTAGCAGTCAGCTACGTCACGTACACGTCAGGGGTCGAAGTTGAAAGTTGACGGAGGAGGGCTCGTGCTTGGAAGGTTCGCGGGAAACGTCTCAAAACAAATCGGTTCTGTTGGACGCGCGAGCGACTTCAGAAAGAGTCTGAACGGATCAATCTGACAAACTCATCGATCAGATCGATAGCAGCGTCTTCTGCTGTAACTGGCGGTCACGGCTCTCAGCCGCTGGGCGCTAATCCGAAACTGAACGGGCAGGTTCCCAGCAGCTAGCTGCTGCGTTAGCTCCGGCTAACGACACTGTTAATCAGCTAGCATCGAGCAGCTCTCCGGCGGTGCGCGAGAGGCAGCCGTTAACCGCGGCTGACGGTGGTGAGCACACGGCGGACGCGCTTTGAGGACTCGGTGGACTCCGTGAAAATGGCAGAAAGGCCAGAAGACCTGAACCTTCCCAACGCGGTCATCACCCGCATCATTAAGGAGGCGGTGAGTGCGGAGAGACGCGCAGAGCAGCGGCTCAGCAGTGCAGGCAAAGAGCGTCCATTCGTAATCTCACCAAGAAAAACAGAGAGGGATTATCACAAAATGTACTCGTAATGTGTAGTAAAAGTACTCGTTCTGCAGTAAAACGCCTGCCCTGATGTGTCATTCTGACAGAATTACAGTAATACTGAACTACAGTACTACTCACACCACTTTACAGTACTTCACATACAGTTAGCTGGTTCAGTCCAGTGGTGCTCAGCGTGCGGGTCCGGCCCCTCCACAGGGCCAGCAGATCAGTGAGAGGGGTCAGAAGAAAAACAGAGTTATGAAACAAGAATGTGTTGTTATTTTCTTTTCTGTATTTATGAATTCAAGTCTGAAACATTCAACATTACTTTGGTGTGAATGATAGAAAACTCAGGTGAAACAGCTGCTGATGATCACGTGGTTTTATGTTAACTCTTCATCTGGAATCTAACTATAGCATCAGAGAGATGTAGTGCAGTTCAAAGTGCAGTATTTCCCTCTGGGATCCAGTGAAGTAGAGTACAAGTACCTTAACTTGTACTGAAGTAGAGTACTTGCATATGCTAATCCCGTTTTGGATGTAATCTCTGCACCTCAGATGTCCCCTCACAAAGTTCCCCTGAAATAACTTTAAAACTGAAAAGACAATAATACTCACAGTGTCAAACATTCAGTTTCTGAGAAAACTGAATGTTTTCAGGAGGTCAGAATGACCAAAATCTGCTTTGTCCTCGTTAACCTCAGTGTAAGATGTGTTCAGTCATCTTATTGAAGCTCGTATTTCCAAACCACGGTTTCTTATTCTGAGGCACAACTTGATGTTCTCTGATTTACTTTTCATATTCTTGGATTCATTATTCTCAGTGTTTCATTCAGTTGGGAATAATTCCCTGAAGCAGAAATCGTCTCTCAGTGTAAATCTTTGTCAAAGCTTTATTAGTTCTTAGTATAAAGGAGAATAAAGTGATTTCTATTCAAACCAAACTTCACAGTCTTTATTAATGAAATAAAATCTTAAAGAGCCTTGATAAAAGGCTTTTGTTCTTGAAAGCTGATGTGTTTGTTAATGCGTCCTTCATGCTGAGACGCAGTCGTCCTGAGCAGCTGAATCTCTTTCCTCGGCCTGTCTGTGTTTTCTGATAAATGCTTCTACGCTGCCGCTTTGAGATAAACTCCTCCGCACCGTTTGTTTTCTGAACAGCTCCCAGATGGCGTGAATGTGTCGAAAGAAGCACGGAGAGCCATTTCCCAAGCTGCCAGCGTGTTCGTGTTGTACGCAACATCGTGGTGAGAAGAAAAGCCCACAGTCGAGTCCCGATTCACAAAATTCAGTTTGCTTCAAGCTGCGTCACGGCTGAACTCATTTCAAACGCAGAGGAGACTCCCTGAATAAAAGATGTGTTTTTCTGTTTGTCTCGTCACAGTGCGAACAACTTCGCCATGAAAGCAAAGCGGAAAACTCTGAATGCAGGAGACGTTCTGGCTGCGATGGAGGAAATGGAGTTCGAGCGATTCCTGGAGCCTCTGAGAGAAGCTCTGGAGGGTCAGTGCATCACAAAAACACACAAAACACACAAAACACAAGCTCATGTTGTTCCTCCTCAGTCTAAGCGCACGAGCAGACACTTTAAAGCACATCTCACCGAGCACCGCAGGTGCGTCCAGTCCAGGTCGAACCTGTCACATCGACCTGCGGCTGCACCCGAACAGAGCAGGCACACCTGTGAGCTGAGCTTCAGGTCGTTTGTCTCCAGCTGACGGAGGCTGTTTGTGTTCCTCCACAGTGTACAAGAAGGGCCAGAAAGGAAAGAAGGAGGTGTCGGAGCAGAGGCGCAAAGATAAAGAGAAGAAGAACGACGCTGACAATGATAAGAGCAGGGAGGAGGAGGAGGAGGAGGAGGAGGAGCGCATGGAGGAGGAACCTGAAGCTGAGAACGAAGCCGAGGAGGAGGAGGTGGAGAACTGACGAAGCTCCCATGGCCGATGAACGAAATGCACTCCCGTCACCTCCTCTGAGGCCGGCTGGACACGATGCGTTCAAGTGACGCTCGGTCATCACAGGTTTACACTGCAGCAGCACTGGGGAGGTGAAGGTGAGGGGAGGTGCAGCTGCTCTTTTCCAACCCGCCAACAGACGAGTGCTGCTCCATCACGCGCCTCCTCTTCTTTGTCTCCGTTCATTTTGTATTTTTACTCATTTTTTGATACAAACACTGTTCTCTTTAAATAAAACCCAGTAGTTAGCGTTCGTTGTCAGGAAGTTAAGTACAGAAACTCTGATCGTCCTCGTTAAAACATCCAAGTTTACAGCTGGAGGGAGCGAGAACGCAGGAAGCCGTCAACCAGACGCCAGGCGTGAAAAGGGCTTTGAAACGTTTCCACAGAAGCACACTTAGAGTGAGACGTTTAGAAATCCTTTTTTTATTTCACAGAAGTTTTCAAATGTTAAACGTCGTCTAAACACAAGAAGAACTGAAAGTCTGAAACCAGAAAAGATTCAGAGCAGGAACCTCCTGAAGGAAATCTGATGTTAGCTTCTACGAAATCACACGACGGTTCAGATTTGAGGGTCGAGGTGGACTTTGTGGATTGAGCTGAAACCTCTGTACTTCTTCCTGCGCACTGACACACGTGATATCTGACAAAATACAACAAACAAACAAACAGCAAACGTGTGACGACTGAATGTGAGAAACGGACTGAGGGCTGTAATGACCACAGAGCTCGTAGGCCTTTTCGTTCCTCGTCTGCTGAGTTTTTGAACCATTTATACTTTTGTAGAATTGTGTATTACTGGCTGAGATTTCAATAAATATTTTGTATAAAAAGTAGAACGGCGTTCAATCTTACTGATGTAAAGTTTTCTTGTATGACAGCGGTCAGTGTGAAGCTCACTGACAAACACTGCATTTCCTGTGAAGACTTCAAAATAAAAAGTCAGCTCATGTTTGGCAAGATTAATGCCACTAACTTGAAGCTGTAGCAACAGGAAGTGATCTGACTGCACTGACATTAGCTTGATACTTTTTTTTCTGAAACGTTGCCACAGACGCCCAGTTCATCAAACTGCAAATACAGAAATACTGCAGTACTTGTATTAGTAGGTCACAGGCTCAGTCACTGACAGTCAAACATTTAAAGGTTTTTAATGTTTGATCTGGGCTGTTAAACTGATTTATTTTATTAAAAAATAGTTTTATAATAAAATTCTTCATCTGATCACTTTGACCAATCAGTTTTCTGCATCAAACTTTTTTTTTTTTTTTTTTTTTTTTTAAAGGGACAATTTCACATTTGCCAGAGCTAAACTGTGTTTGATGGAAAACTTGAATCTGCCTCCCCATCATGGGTTCTGCTCATTGCATCTGTAAAACGTGTTTTTATGGGATGTTTGGGAACGAGTGCTCAGATCCTCTGAAGCAGAACACAGTAGAAATACTTGCATTCAGAAACTGTACTTCAGCAAAAATATATTTAAGCTAAATGTACTTCAGTATTTTACTGTTGACCCTGACCTGTTCAAATTAAAGTATTTGTGTATTTCTGTGTGAACAGTATTTTAGCATCATGTCTGACAGGACGACCACGATATAAAACCAGCGCATCCGTCCGTCCGTCTGTCTGGTGCTTTCTCGTCTAATAAGTGTAAAACAAAAAGGACAATTAGACAACAAGGCGCTCAGTTTGTCGACATTTTATTTCCGTCTTCAGTTTACTCGGATGGACACTCGATTTTGCCGCTGTTGATGTCATCGATGACATCGTGGGGAGGACGTCCGTCGACGGTGCAGCCGACAGACTGAGCGGTTCCCAGGATCTCTTTGATGGTTCCTGAAGGCAAAAATAAAGCAGATTTAATGTTTTCAGTCTTTTCTGTTCCAGTTTAACATGAAGATAAAACGATCAACGAGCTCGGCGGCGTGTTCCGGACTTTTCGGCACAGAGCTGTCCATCAGTTTGGAGCAGCCCTGTTTCCTAAAGCCGGGTCGATCTGAGCCTCCACTGGATTACACTCGGTCACTGACAGACGGGCGTAGTGGCGGGAGGCTGAGCGGCGATGAAGACCATCTGCCCGCTGAGGCGAGCTGTGAAAAGGCCGATAGACGGACGTTTGTCTTACCAGAGAGCTCCCTGGCGATGGAGCGAGGCCTCATGATGCGGGCGACGTTCACGATCTCGTCGAAGGACACGCTGCCGCTGTGTTTGACTGAAGGAGAGAAGCTTCAGATTAGAGAACACTTCACCTTCCTCCTTGTTAAAAACCATTTCCGCACGACGCCGCGGCCACTTACTGTTCTTGACCTTCTTCCTGTCACGAGGAGGCTCCTTCAGAGCCTTGATGATCAGAGCCGACGCAGAGGGAACGACCTCGACCTGAAAAACAAAAGCCACGTCATCCCGCCGCCTCCACAAAGCCTTTCTCCGCACAGCTGGATGAATCTGGGTGGAAACGTACCACCGCCTGCCTGTTCTGGATGGTCAGCTTCACGGTGATCCTCAGGCCCTTCCAGTCACCGGTTGCCTTTGCGATGTCGTCACCAACTTTCTTGGGAGACTGATGAGAGAAAGGGATCCGTTCAGATCAGCAGTTACAGACGCAAACAGGCTGACTAACATTTAAAGTGCTGAAGCTGCAGGTTAGCGGCACACAGGACTCAGTTTTTTGTTCCAGACTTTTCGGCACAGAGCTGTCCATCAGTTTGGAGCAGGCCTGTTTCCTAAAGCCGGGTCGATCTGAGCCTCCACTGGATTACACTCAGTCACTCTGACAGACGGGCGTAGTGGCGGGAGGCTGGTTCAGTACACACTGACACTTGTTATACTCACCAGACCCAGAGGTCCGATTTTGGGGGCCAGGGCGGAGGTGGCTCCGACCTCTCCTCCTGTGCACCTCATGTACACTGAAAGACAAAGAGACCGGGAACACCTTGATTAAAGGCTTCACGCTGACCAACACCCACCGACAGGCCGAGCACTGCAGCGACAACACGCCTGATTATCAGGAATTATTCCAGGAAGGTGAACATTAGAGCTCCACTGTGATTATGTTTCCACATCTTGCCATTACATCCATGATATATTACATATTTTCTTCAATATTACCCTTTTCACAACACATCGCGCATAAACTGTTTTATCTACTGTGCAGTATGAAAAACAATGCAATTGTAAATTTTTCCCAATTACCAATATTTTTGATACCTTTTTTGTATAGAAAGTATGTATTTATATGGTTGATTTTTATTTTCTATTTTGCATTTATTGCCTTCTGTCTCGTTTCATATTGCTGCTGCCTGTAAAACCCTCACCAATGGGGGATTAATAAAGAGTAATTACTTTAGAGGCTGCAGCCAAAGTCTCAGCACATTAAACATCAGCACTGTGTGCAAAAGCATTTTAACGCCACTGCTGCTACAAATATGACTGTCAAATATAAAAACTGCACTGTCCAATACTTTGAATCTAAATTTGACTGGCACATTAAATCATTTTAGACCTTAACCTGCAGTTAGCTGCTTTGAAGCCATGTTGGTTTCAGTGCTCCTCGTTAAATTGAGTCATGTGGATCATGTGCACTTTAATTCTGACCTTTGGTTCAGTTTTTTCTCTATTACAGGACTAAAAATCACAACCTGCAGTCCGAAGAAACCGTGTCCTAAACTAAGTTCTCAAATACAGCGATGAGCTCAGAGCTGGTGGACGAACGAGCAGCACCGAGTCACGATCACACTGTGTGTCGAGGTACTCGTCTGATAAATATACAACAATCCAAACAGGATGCAACGTAATATTACTGAAAGCATCTACATGACACAAAATCTGTGCTGGTTTTACGTAACACTCTTCATCATTTGGCTCGTTTCATAGAACAATGATGTAATTCTGTTGGTAAACTAATGACTGCACAGCTGTTCACCTGCTTCAGCCAATCAGGAAGAAACTACAGTATCTGTGCTCCCAGTTTAACCAGCTGTAAAGTACCGTCCAGTATGAACAGCATCTTAACATGAAATGACTGCAGATCCATAAACCTGATTGAAGAGTTGGCTCATGTCCAGTCACAGAAAGTGAATCCATCTAAATGAATAATTTTAACTGATGATAAAGTTTCTTCTGTCATTTGAAGACACTGATAACTGTCGTGACACAACTGGAAATACTGATCATTTTAGACACCAGTCATGGTTTTCTACTTCAGGTTAATCAAGGAGTTGCTTTTAATCTACATACCAAGGCCGAAAGTGACTAATTCATATAGTTTGTTATCATCCAAAAGCCAGATGTTGACTGTACCCAGATGTGAAGTAACAAATCCTCACATTGAAGCTGAAAATATTTATAATCCCTGTTTATTAATGATCAGAACTGTTAAATTCAATATGCTAAGTATTGATAATGAGGACAGGATTACCGCCATCATAATAAAAACCATGATACTGAGATCTGACTTGACTCAACCACACTATTCATCGATAATAAACGGATTACAGACAAATTACAAAAGAAACGTTAATCAATGACCTCACAAAATTAATAGAAATTATATTAAAAAATATGGATTTTGACACGTTTAAACTGATTTTTTCAGCACTCACTGTGCTACGTTAGCTAGCGTTAGCAGATTACTGTTAGCAGCTAGCTTAGCACGGAAGCTACTGCCGCTCCACGTGGATTCGCAAGTAGTTCGCGTTAGACACCGATTTTCTTATCCAACCCACCACAAGTCTACCACATTTCGCCTGATAAAAACATTTAGGCATGCAGAAATTTAGAATTAAATCCGCCTTGCTTTCTCAGTCGATTTTTGTGTCCCATCTTTACCGTTTTCTCACAGGCCGGCAGACACGGAGGCAGCCGGGAAAGGGCGACTCCATCTTGGCTGTGAACAAACTTCTTTTATTACCCACTTGACACTGAAAACATACCAATTTTAATCTCGTTGGGGTCGAATTTAGGAGGCATGTTGCTGCTGTGGAGGTTGAGCTCAGTTCAGCTTGGTTGGTGAGGGTGTCGGATGAACCCGGAGTCGGGACGACCGATTACTGTTGCACCTTCACCGCTAAAGGGAGAAAGAAAGGCCGAGGGGAGGCCGCGGAGGGATTTATAGCTGAGCCAAGTATCGCGAGAGGCCATACATCCGTTCTCGTGTCGTAAGGCTAGCGTCACTACTACAGTTTTTCTTTTTTTATGGTTTATTTTTGCAGATTTTATGCTTTCATATTTATTTCATTTTTGTCATGAATTGAAGCTGAAAGGAGCAAAAAAAAAAACAAAACAAAAAACGTGAAATAATGGTTTGATAAACAAATTGTGTGCGACAAAACAAAACAGCACAAATACTGACACACATTGTTAGCATTATAGTAAGTACTGTTAATGCTCTCTCATGTAATCCGGGTGTCTTGTTTGCTAATGTTTAAGAGCAGAGATGCAACCTTTGCTCACTTTCGGTACTTTTTGATGCAGAATTGTCTTTTGATGCTCCGCTGAATAGGGTGTTGAAGTCCTGCTCTGTCCAGCTGAGACATTTAACCAAGATCAGGTCAGATCTGGAAAAGGTCATTCGTGCTTTTATCTCATCCAGACTCGACGGTGACATCCAAAGCCTGCAGCTGATACAAAACGCTGCTGTCGAGTCAGAAGCGACCACGGCGCACTGATCTGTCCTGGATTGTCATGATTGTAACCGTCTTCAAGACTTGTTTTAATCACATTCTGAATCTGACAGGAAACATAAGAAACCTGGTCGTTCATTTACCTGAACGAGTCCAGCGTCATGAGACATTTAGGTTTTACAGTTTGGTTTTACAGCTCTGCATTACGAACATAACTGGCTTCACACCTGAGTGTCCTCTCGTATTTATTTGAGTGAGTTTGTGGTGATTTAGAGTATTTAAAGCGACAAAACGCTTATCCTTAAATAAACCTGTTTCTTCTGGATCTGCTCCAGTTTGTGCCGTCCTGAAGACAAAAGAGAAATTCACAGCAGCGGAGAGAAATTACAAGGAAACAGACGAAAAACAATTAAATGAAGTAAACAACTAATTACAGAACATCCAAACAGCTTCATACAACATATACATTACAATATCTATATGATTCATAAGTGAATGTGCAAATGCAAGTACGTGCATATAGGCATGAATAGTAAGAATAACAGTGGCATATAAAGTATAAAGTGCTACATGTAATACATGTGCAGTATGTTGTGTAGTTATGATACAACAGAAAGGGAAGAGAAAAATACCATAACGAGACAAAAACTGACATTTATGTCACTGATAAAGACACTAAGACATCTAACTTAAAAACACACAACAAACTGTTGTTACGTCTGCAGCTTCTGATACAAACGTCCTGTTTGACGTCCAGTTTGACGTCCAGTTTGACGTCCAGTTTGACGTCCAGTTTGACGTCCTGTTTGACGTCCAGTTTGACGTCCAGTTTGACGTCCTGTGAAAACTGAACGTCGTTGCACTGACGGCACTGAAATTTTTCTCTCATTTGAAACAATTTTTTGAAACTTTCAGGTAATAATTTATTTTTTAAATTTGATTTGAGTCATTTGAACACTTTTGATTTTATGAATCACTTCATTGGTGTACATTTTTTATGGCTCTTCTGAAGTATGAACACTGATTTTAATAAACTATACATGGAACTACTGAGATACATACATATATATATCCTGTATATGGATTCACATGAAGACAAACACACACACACACACACACACACACACACACACACACACATACATACATACATACTGATATAGCTCTCTCCTGCTTTGTGTTTTGTGCAGCTGCTGCACAACAAATTCCCTCCAGATAAATCAAGTTTAAAGGAACATGAAGACGTTTATAACGAGACTGATTGATGATGATGAGACTGATTCAGAAAACCCTTAATTTCACTCGGCACTGTGCGACTGTGAAACGTTTGTCTTGGTGTCATTCATTGTCTGTTATCAGCAGAAATGAATTCAGCTTCAACACTTCATGAACTTACTTTGTGTATTTGTTGCTCAATTCCAAATAAAATAGAACAATAACAAAACAGTGGTGATATAATATTATTACTGGTAGCAGTCACATAATGCAGGCTTCCGTGAGGCTTTTTGCTTGTGTTTAATGGATTTTGAGGGTTTTGTCGGTGGTGGAAAGTTATTTTCTGAACTGGTTCATGAACTCAGAGGAGGTCAAAGTGCTTCATGTGGGTGCTGAGTGGATGATCAGCCTCCGTATCAGGATAATGGGCCTGAAGCTGCTCGAGTGCTGCTGGAACATGAAAGTATGAAGTCGTATCATGGCGCTCGCTCCTGCAGGTGTTTGTCATGCTTCCAGGCCGCCGCTGTCGGTCGTATCAGCACGGCTGTTGTGTTGAGTCACATGTAAAACCTGTGTTTTCCCGTTCGGTTCCTGAAGGACTTTTTGACTCAGAGCTGTTCTACAGGAATAGAAACAGAACACAAGAGGGAGTAAGTGGGTGAGAAGCAGAGATCATCACTGCTGTGCTGTTTAATATGCATCATGAAAATCTGTGAGGATAGTCAGAAATTCACAGCTCATATTATCAAAGGATAGCTTTATTTGTATTTCACAAAGTCCTCAGCATTTAGAGGAAATGTCACGTCTGAATAATCTCTTTGATGAAATGTTATTCCTTTTTTAAGCTCTAATGGCCAGAAAGCGTCTCTGAGTTTAAATGTTGGTTTTTCTGTTGGAAGCAGATAAGACGTGTTTCACTTTTCTGTTTTCTGCTGCTGAAAAGCCAAAGATGAAGTTTCTATTTCTGTTTACTGACATTTCTTCGCGTGTTGTTTTTGCTTCATCTGGCTGACTTCATGTTTCTGTGTTTCTTCATGAAGTTCAGTGATGTGAGAGCGAGGACACGCAGCTGAACAGAGAGATAAGAAGTTTTCATGTTGTTTCTGGCAACATAACCATGATGAATAATGATTTATTGTTCTGTAATAGGCGGCACGGTGGCGCAGCAGGTAGTGCGCGTGCCTCACAGCAAGAAGGTTGCCGGTTCGATCCCCGGGTCAGGCGGGGGCCTTTCTGTGTGAAGTTTGCATGTTCTTCCCGTGCATGCGTGGGTTCTCTCCGGGCACTCCGGCTTCCTCCCACAGACCAAAAACATGCTCATTAGGTTAATTGGTGACTCTAAATTGCCCCTAGGTGTGAATGTGAGAGTGAATGCTTGTGTGTGTGTTGCCCTGCAGTCGGCTGGCGACCGGCTCAGGGTGTACCCCGCCTCTCGCCCATTTACAGCTGGGATAGGCTCCAGCCCCCCCCAATCCCGAAAGGGATAATCAGGGGTATAGAAGATGAATGAATGAATGAATGTTCTGTAATATTCCTGTTTCTCACAGTGCTGATGAATGACAGCAGTTATGGATTATAAATCCATAAACAAAGCAGCCTGTCTTGATTTTTAGTGTATTTCTCTGTGAGAACGACCTGGTTTGTCACATGTTAATTAGTTCAGTACAGTAATGTCACGTTACACCAACATGAGGCACGACGGAGTCCAGTTTCATTTCTGCAGAGGAGATGGCAGCATGTGATGCAATTACATTTCCATTCTCTTGTTTCTGTGTGTGTGTGTGTGTGTGTGTGTGTGTGTGTGTGTGTGTGTGTGTAGGGTTTGTATTGCTATCGCTGTGAGGATCCGTTTTAAACCATCATAGTGAGGACATCCTGCTTCGTGTGGACATTTTGGCAGGTCCTACAGTTTGAGCATTAGGACTGCGTGAAGATGATGATTTTAAGGTCAAGCTTTGGTTGTGATGGTTAAGGTTCAGGTGAGGGACTCGCCAGTGGTGGGAGAAGTATTTGGATGTTTTATTTATTTTTCCCCATGTTTTTGTGTCCAAGTGACTAATGGGGACAAGAGTTTTTAAGATTGGTTCAGTATTGAACGAGAGTGTTGCAGAAGCAAATCAGCCTGCAATCTTAGCCATCAGCGTACGCCAACTGAAAGTGTTTATTATTTCCACTGAAAGGCTCAGATGGTTATAATAAGTGTCTGACAGCATTATGGAAAGGATCCCCGCAGAGATAAAGCCTTCTGTTGAAGAGTAAGATCCTTTTTGTTTAACCAGAAACAGATGTTGCGCCGCTCTCGTCAAAGCCACCAGACTCCAGTGTGAAACACGCTTCATTCAAACTGACAGAAACCAAATAAAACACACCAAAACCTTCTCGATCCATGGAACAATCACCAGCAGCTCTGATTTGGTCAAAATAAACCCTGGTTTCACTCAATACTGGATCAATTTCACACATCGATGAGCCCATTAGTCACATGGACACAAGAACACAGAAAAACAGGTTGAAAAACACCTGAGTCACCTTTTAAGTCAGCAAAAATTAGCAATACTTAAAATTATTCTCTTACAAGTAAATGTTTTGTGTAGTACAGAAGTATTAGCAGCAAAATGTATTTAAAGTATGAAAAGTAGAAGCGCTCATTAGGCAGAATGACAGCTGTTATTATTGGATTTTTTACCGTGTAAGCAGCGTTTTAAAATTAAGGTAATTGTAACGATTGTTGGGTAATTTCATTTATAACGATGTAGAATAATCTCTAATGCATCATATGTAAACTGAGCATGTGTTTTCAACGTAAAACCAGAATTTTCTTATAAATACAGCCCCCAGATACATTTAATGGAGTAAAAAGAACAATGTTTCTCTCTGAACTGTCGTTGAGTGGAAGTATAAAGCTGCATAAAATGGAAATACTGAAGTATAATTACCTCAAAAGTACACTTATGTACAGTACTTGAGTAAATGTACTTAGTTACTTTCCGCCACCGGGCCTTGAGAATGCATGACACCAACGAGGGTCCTCACAAGTCTGCAAACACAAACTCGTGTGTGTGTGTGCGTGTGTGTGTGTGTGTGTGTGTGTGTGTGTGTGTGAGTACAGGCATCACAGTGTGAAGAGCCAGCTGTTATTTCTGCATAAACAAACTGTGGGCCTGGAGCCAGTGTTTACATGCACACACACACACACACACACACACACACACACACACTCTCGGTTCGACAGCTCATTTGTTAAGCTCGGGGGATGATTCGATTTCAGCAGAGTTCCTCCGTCTTTTCGTCCTTCTTGACCTTTTCCTTGTGTTTTCCTTCCAATCAGCAGCTCTTCTCTTGGTCTTCGCTCTAATTTCTCTGCTGTACAATTTCCTCTCAGCTATTGATTTTTTTTTTCACTCTCAGCTATAGTCCAGGGATCAAGGCTAAGTATGCAGCTTGTCTCTTCTAACTGGATTTAAAAGAGGGGAAGAAATTGTCTTTGGATTTCTGTCCCTCGGCCGAGTCAGTCTTTAAACAGCTTTATCGATAGTTACGAACGCCGAGCGGCCGGTTCCTGATTGAAGTCGATGAGGCAACTTTAATCTCGGCTTCATTTCGTGCACAGTCCAGTTTTAATGAAAGACACTTTAAATCTACGTTTGAAATCACTCCTTCGTTCACTTTCCCATTAACTATGGTTTAAATAAATAAATAAATAAATAAAGAGTAAATGTAGTAAATTCTGTTGGTTGCATACAGCGCCACCACTCAGCCTGGACACTCACGGTACTGCAACAAAAGTCCCCCACAGCAAAAAAAAAACATTTTAATAGCAACAATTAGCATAATTAATTAATCAATTAAAATGTAAATGAATGTGGAAAATTATTAATTTTAGCAAATGCAACAAAAAAAGGGATTTTACATGAATTAAGTCATGAAAACAGAGTGATAATGAAGACTGGGACTGTGCAGAGATGCTGCATGAATCACCAGAAACAGACATGAGAACATGTGAACACACATCAGCCGCCACTGTTTGTTATGTTGGTGGCCTGTTTGTTGTCCATGTTGACGGACGGCTCCACTGTCTGTTGACTTGTGCTTGATCAGGTAGAAAATGCCAACAAGACGTCGCTGCCAATTAGTGAAAAAACAAAAAGTCTGCAGTGAAACGGACTCGACTGCCGTCAGCGGATGTGTTATCGCTCTGCAGCCTGAACCTTCCCTCTCTGATGCTTTAAAGACGTTACCTGTCTTACTTTTGTCGCAGTATCGTTGGATAATTCACTACTTTATTAAGCTTCAGGCTGTTTATTCAAACATAAAAGTGAGAATATTCAAAGGGGATGAACGTTTAGAAATAAAAAACAAAGCAACAAGGATTAAACCTCTAAATGCAGCAACAAAGAAAGAGATTAAGACTGTGGACGGATTATTGTGACTCCTGGTTTGCAGACATTAACCAGATATTGTACAACTGTAAGTCAGTAAAGACAGTCTGAATACATGAAAACGGTTTAATGGAAAAGCAGCAGATCGTCATATTTGTGAAGCAGGAACCACAAAATGTTTTTACATGAAAAGAGACAAACCAGTTTCATAATCATTAGAACTCCCTCTAAAACTCCAAATTGTAGATACAACATGTTATTAAGTGGACTTGTGAATGGGTGACAGCCAGGCTAGCGGTTTATGCTAAGCTAAGCTAATCGGCCCCTGGCTCCAGCTCCATACTTACAACACATACATGAAAGTTAATCTCATTAAACTCTGTGAGAGAAAGCAAAGAAGCGTCATTTCCTGAAATATCAAACTCTGAGGAGTCACAGCTGAGGAAATGTTTGAGATGTGACTTTAGATCAGACTTTAATCTGAACTTTAGATCAGACTTTAATCTGAACTTTAGATCAGACTTTAAGCTGAACTTTAGATCAGACTTTAACCTGAACTTTAGATCAGACTTTAAGTTGAACTTTAGATCAGACTTTAAGTTGAACTTTAGATCAGACTTTAACCTGAACTTTAGATCAGACTTTAACCTGAACTTTAGATCAGACTTTAAGTTAAACTTTAGATCAGACTTTAAGTTGAACTTTAGATCAGACTTTAAGTTGTCGTTCTTTGAAGCAGTCTGTCCTTGTTCTGTGTATCTCTGCATACGGCTCAGCTCCATTAATCTCTGACAGCTCTGGGAAATTTCACATCACTGATGTCCCAAAAGATCACCTCTATCCCATCATGCATCTCTTCCCCTAAGACAACAGAATTCTCCAGCGTAGTGCTTCTTACAGTAAAGCTCTAATGGCCGTCTAATGCTGAGAACTGAGGCTGTCGCACATTCTCTTTGAGATTTTCCTGGACTGAGTCTTTGTTATGTGAGCAGCTGAGGACTGAGAACGTCCACTTCGGTGACCTCAGGACTGCGTCTCCGGCTTTGCTGTAACGCTGCAGTGATAATCACATACGTCCCCGGTGGATCACTTTGTAACGTGAACGCTGTATTTTGTGGACATAAGATAAAATAAGTGATGCCAGGTTTTGTTTCCAGAGGTGTAAAATCCATTTGAACAGCCTCAGACTCTGCATCCTGTGCATAAGACTTATCAACAAAATGTACTTAGAGTATTAAAATATGAAGTTCTGCAGTCAAATGCCTGATATCAGATTCTGTGTGACACTCTTAGATTGTAGAGCATCAGTGTTTGAGCAGCATTTTCCTGCTGTTTATAAACTGTTAGCTAGTTTAGCCCAGTGGGTCCCAACCTCAGGATCGGAGCCCTCCAAAGGGTCACCACATAAATCTGAGGGGTCGTCAGATGATTGATGGGAAAGGAAGAAAAAAGAAAGTTCTGATGCGTTAATATGTTTGTTTTGATTCTGAAATGTGACAAAGAGCTACACACACACACACACACACACACACACACACACACACACACACACACACACACACACTGCTCCATCGTAAAGAATCACAACGTAAAAGGTCCTCTGGTTTAATATGTAAAAATGCATTTTATTTGTTTTCATGTAGAATTTTAATCTGAAAAGTAGCAGGTGTTCCACAAATAGTTGAGTAGACGTTGATAAAGCTGCATAAAATGGAAGTAAAATACTTCAAATTTGTACTGATAATAACAGTATTTTATTTTCAAAACATTGACTAATACAATCAAAAGTACCTGCAGGAAGTGATGGAGCGAGAGTTAAATGAGAAATTCTGCGTTGTTTTTTTGTGTAACTGATATTTAACGCGCAGACTGTGTCTTCGGTCACAGTAGGATGCACTCGGTTTAAGACGCCGTCCGTCCAGGATCTGTCAGGCAGCCTGTAAGCTGAGTCGGGGGGCTAAGAGGGCAGCTGGTCGATAACTGTAACAGGACACCTGGCCTATATAATCTGATTCCTTTCTGAGGGTTTCCTCCATCGACGCTCCACTGACTTCCTGTCTCTCTTCATTCCATTATGAGAAACAGGAGACAGGCAGGAGCAGCACAAACAACGCCTGAATGCTTAATGAAGCAAAGCTCGCACCAACGCGCCACGTTAACGACGTACAGTTCAGCTGCATTTTAAAGCAGAGTTTGGAGACCTGAGAGAACTGGGATTTGAGGCAGGGGTTAATGAAGGAGCCTTTGAGAGGACTGTTTGTGCCGAATCAAGGGTGACTTATCAGTTGCCCCGCTGCACAGGTCTCCTGGTGATTCGGCACAAATTGAGAGAGAAGAGCAATTCCCCAGGAGTTTGCTTTAATTTCTTCTGTGAGAGAGATTTCACTGAACCATGTTAACCTCCAGCACCATCAGGAAATGAAGTTGCTAAAGAAGCTTAAGGTTTCCAAACAAAATGAATTGAAGGGCTGGCTGTCGTCTTCATCAGCCGGCTGCTCTGAAACTCAGTGAGAGAGAACAATGCTTCCGAATGTAAACTTGCTGTTCTGGTACAGAGAGAGGAACATGTTTTCTTTATTAGCAGGAGAGATGAGGCCTGAAACTGAAAGCAGGTCTTCATTGAAACATCTCTGTGGAAAGAGAGTTCGTCGTGATTTCAGCTCTCAGATGAAGTTTTCTGGGCGATTTGTGGGTGAAATTGTTTGTATTTTGCTGCCAAATCGTATGAAAATATCCCAGAATTTTATGTCCACCCATATAAGAGCGGTGGACAAAGTATTCAGATCCTTTACTTCAGTAAAAGTACTAGTACATTCAAAACCCTACTTAAATGAAAGTATCTAAGTATTCAGCAACATTTACTGACTGAGTTGTTCTTCCTGTGACAAGCAAATGGACCTTTTTGAGTAAAATTGGCCCTTTAATACTCTGGATGATCTTTATTTATGGTGTCAAACCTGAATGAGAACCAATTCTGTTCCAGTCAGTGAGGACAGTTACAGACATGATTGATCCTTACGTTTCCCAGCAGGCTCGCTGCATCCCAGAATGCTCTATGGTTTGCCTTCCCTCCTCCTCCCTCCTTTTGTGGATTATCATGTAATCCCTGATATTCATCAGCCTGGGGGGTCAGAGGTCATCTGATTACAGTTCTGGATTGTACTGGTTTGTGGGGTTAAAGAGGAGCTCAGCCAGTTCAAACTCAGTGTCATTTTCAAGCCTTTTACACACCTGAGAACACGCTGACAGATGTGGACGACAGCTGTTACTGAAGAAAATGAACTGCAGAAAGATTTTTATGGTATATTTCTGCTTAATAAGAAGAATAAGACCCTTCAGTAGATACAACAGCAAGTGAAGGCATCACTGTTCAAAGATGGTTATATTATATGACTGGTGACATTTCGGCACTTTTACTTCTGTGGGTTTTTGAATGCAGCACCACTGTTCAAACATTCCTGGTTCTCCTTAAAAAGGAAATGTGCAACAATTTTTTAAGCTTTCAGGAGACTTTAGGAGGCAGACAAATGCAAACAAGCTTTATCCAATTCCACTGAAACAAAGTGTAATAATGCCACTGAAGTTTAGGATAAATACCTGCCGCTCACCTAGCCCTCTAAATTTGAGTAGCTACGTTTTCAGTGACAGGCTCTCTCCTGATTACAGTTAGTTACACGCAAACACATGCTTAAAGTTGTGTGAAATCCAGTCTGTGCTGCAAAATGTGAACAGGAAAGAAATCCTCGTTCACAAACCAAACGTTCATTTTGCAGAGGTCACATTTTAAGAGCGAGGATGTCACCGTCACAGCAGCTGATGTTTCGGTTATTAGATGTGGAAGGAAACAACCACCTGCTTCTTGTAAAGCAGCAATGCAAATCATGCATGACATAACACTGTGTGTGTGTGTGTGTGTGTGTGTGTGTGTGGGTTTGTGATGCAGACAGACAGACTGAGGATCTGTGTTTCATCTTCTGTCCTTTTTTATTAATCCTCTGTGTGTTTGGTTGTTGGCCTGCACAAACTTTGTCAATCAGGCTTTAGCTGCATTTAAACAAAGGCTTTCAGTGGAGTCCAGTTTGGACTGAAGAGTCATCATCAAGTACAGACAAGCAGCTCTGCACTGTAAAAAACTCTTTGTTTATTCTACTTACTGGGGTGTTTGTGTCCAGCTGCTCAGGAACTACAGACACTAAATCTGCTGCAGGACAGTCAGAACATGTTTTCTCTTTGCCTGAGATTCATAGTTTTATTCAATAAATAAATCTTAGAAAATAAAATAAAAAGTCAAAGTAACGCATGTTTAAGCCAACAGGCGTTTATTATCCACCTTACAGTATAACATTATAGTTAGTGAAAGAAGTACTCAGATATTTTATTTAAGTAAAACTAGCCATACCACTGTGTAGAAATAGTAACAAGTACTTACTTTTTTACTGAACTAAAACTACAAACAGCAAATTTGCCTCCAACATACAACCATGAGCTAAAAGAGCTCAAAAGCTCTGTGGGTTCGTCATTGCTAGTTCGTCTCTTTTCACACATTTTCATTATTGATCTTCAGGTAAGACACAAAAGGTTCAGTAACATCTCTGCTTGATCTTTGAAACCCTAAACAACATGTGGACCTGCACAGGTTAACATGAGACACAGTGAATGAAGAGGAGCAGAAAGCAGCTTAGATACAACTGAGGGATTTCCAATGATGAAGTTATTAAAGTCGTAAATTTAAGTTGGGAGACCAGAGTTTGTATATTTACCAGCTATAACATAATTGTACTTTGGAGATGAAGATTTTACGTGCAAAAACTGTTAAAATGCTCTGAAATATGATATATTTTTAGCCATGCTAGCAACGAGCTGTTAAGTTTGTCGTAAAATTCATGGTGGACAGAGGATGAATCGCTTTTACGTGTCCTTTAGCGCCACCAGCAGGTCAAAGTATCCACCTGTCCTGGGAAATATCTCAACAAGTCATTCATGTTTCCCAGATGGTGAATCCAATGACTTTTCCTTTTCCTGTGGGTGAAATATCTTGACGGCCTCTGGATGGATTGCTCCAAACTTTGGCAATGACAGTCATGTCTCCGTAAACTAACTGTTAGAGTGTAATTAACTATAACTGTCAAGTCCCATCCTCAGGTTTTCCAACTCTTAGATACCTGAAAAAGTAATTGTGTTCCGATCCCTCAGCTGTACTTTAGTGCAGAGTGTGAAATCTTAGCATTCCACTAATTATCAGTATGTTAACATTTTCATAGCATGCTAATGTACTAAACTATAGTATAGGTAACATGAGAAAACATGAGAGCCTACCTGTTAGACATCAGCTGTTAGCCTTTCAGCTGGGTATGTTAGTATGCTAACAGGCTAAACTAAGGAACATTGGGAAACATTATACCCGCTAAGTATCAGCATCTTGGCATTTTCATCATGGGTATGTTAGCATGCTAACATGCTAGATTAAGGAGGTAACACTGGTAAACATTATGCTAAACATCAGCATGTTAGCATATTCATCATGGGTATGTTAGCATGCTAACATGCTAGACTGAGAAGGTAACATTGGTAAACAATATACCTGCGAAACATAAGTATGTTAGCATTTACACTGCGGGTATGTTGGTATGCTAACAGGCTAGACTAAAAAACATCGGTAAACATTATACCCACTAAACATCAGATCACAACATTAAATGCTGCTCTGATGGTAATGTAAACAAAATAAATCTAATAGTGATCATTTAGCCTCATGACGAGAAGGCTGCTTTAACTATTAAAAATTCTGATCCTTTAGAAATCTGAATGACTTCTACTGGAGTACCCTTCTACACAGTGTACTACTGTAGTACTGCTTTTGCTTGGGCAAATACAAAGATGTGAGTACTTCTTCCAGCATATTCTGAGTGCAAATGCTTTAACGTCCTTTTTTACAGTGCAGAAGAAGAGAGAGCTGGATAGGGGAGGTGGTGGGAGGGGAGGAGGGTGAAAAGAGGTGGAGGAGGAGGAAGAGGAGGAGGAGGATGGTCCGGCTGTCAAACACAGAAGAGAACGCAGCAGCAGGCTTGAGGAGGACGCCGCCGTTAGATAAGCGCGTTCGTTTGTCCTCGGCAGCGGCGGGGAGCGGCGGCAGCGGCGGCAGCGGCGGAAGCGGAGCGACGCGCTGCAGACGAACAGAAATCATATTAATTGAATTTCCTCCAACTCCGAAGCTGCCGGAGAGGCGACGTGTGCAGCGCGGTGATGCTGCACAGACACACAGCAGCCCCGCAAACTTCAGAGCGGATCTATAAACTGTGATATCACCGCTGCGCCTGCTGCCGCTCGCCGGGCTGATTCCTGAGATACTTGGTCTTCAGTTTAATGATTAGTGCAAATATCCAATCATGACTTAATTAGTGAGAAGCGTCTTCATTATAGCAACAGATGAGAAAATGCTCTGGAGCAACAACAGAGATATTAAAGAGCCGAGGCTGCCCACCTGCGCCCTTTAAGGTGAGACCATAAATTACACTTTTACTCTTTATTTTTACTTCAACCGTTTTACTCCTGTTATACAGTATTACTGCCACTGTACTGTAATTGTAACGCGCCATTATTTGCGCACTTGAATTAATAAATTGTTCTCTAATTTTTGTTTCCAGGCAAGTGAAATTATTGGGAATAAATGATTTGTTTCTAATGTAATTTTTTTACTCTCCTGCAGTGGTGAAAAGTACGTTGTATCTCAGTAAAAGTACAGAGTGCATGCAGTAAAAGCACAATGTACTTCAGTACAGCTTCTATTCCAGTACATGACACAGGGAAATATTGTACTTTTTACTCCATTTATTTAGTAACTTCAAATACTTTGCTGATTCAGATAAATGGTAGAAAATGTAATCAATAAACAAATTATGATGTATTGCTTTGGTTCAGATGAGACTCTATTGATCACAAGCTACCCGGCAGCATAAACTGATTAAAATAATCTTTACCAGCTCCAACATTTCACTGAATAATGTATTAATTCATCAATAATTATAATACAATAATATACCTTATTTTGTAATCAGTATTTTTATTTTGGGTGCTTTTGAATTGAAGTTTTGAATTTAATGGTAGTGGAGTATTTCTCCACTGTAGGATTAAGTAAAAGTACTTTGTCCACCACTGCTGAACATCTTTCCACTGGATCCTGATGAATGAAACAGGACTTCCACGATTTATGGTGATTCACAAATCTTGTCTAAAATGATCATGAAGATAGATACGTCTTTCAAAGTTCAGAGTATACGTGCTGTGTATTTGGAGTATTTTTGAAAATCTACGTAAATTGGGAAACCTAATCTGTATAATGTGACACCAAGAACTTATTTTACACTCATCTGTGGAAGAAATATCAATATTTCTTCAGAGCTTCTTAAAAGTGACAATACCACACTGTACTTCAAGTGCGAAAAGTAGAAGTACTCAGGCAGCAGAACGGCCTCTTTCAGAGTATTTTATCATTGGATTGTTATTACTGAAGATGTTAAATGTATGACTTTAATTGACTGGTCCTATGATTTGTGTGTACAATCTCAGCCTTCAAAGTAACTTGTAAGTATGGCTTTCAGATAAATGTAGTGCAGTAAAAAGTACAATATCTACCTCTGAAATGTAGAAATGGCTACAACCTTCAAATGAAAATACTCAAATAAAGTACCTATAATGGTACAGTACTTGAGTAAGTTCACTTCCAGCTCTGGACATTCAGCCTCTCTCCAGGAATCTTTGATCAAACCGACGTCTTTTAACATTTCAGCGAAGCCTACAGGAATAATAACGTGCTCATCAGTACGTCAGACATGTCAGGACTACTGTCGACACCTAAACACGCCTGACGAAAAATAGCTTCTTCACTAAAGTGTAAATGTTAAAGGCACAGAACACTAAGGATCATGGGAGTCATCGTCTTCACGGTTAAACAACCATTCCCAGTGAAAATCAATAATCAATTATCAAGTGAGAAGAATAAACAATAGTAAACAGTAGAGTGGCTGCAAGCTAGTTCTCCCAGTTCACACCTGTTACCTTGTTCGTGATGATGTAGGTACACACCTGAACAAAATGTATGACATCCTGTTGGTCCGGTCGTTTTTAGGCATTTCATGTGGAAAAGTTCCACCTTCTGTCCGTCAATCCTGGTTTTAGCTTTTTATTCCAGAAGTAACAGCATCTGAGCAGGAGCATAGAGGCCGAGAAGATGTGCACGAATCCATTCAGATGAACGCTGAATTAAATAATAATTTCACCAAAAGACCCAGGACAACAACAAATACATATATTCATATTTGTCTCTGGAATTCCTGCCTCCACCTCAATAGAACAGAGGTTAATGGAATTTATTTTGTGATGCTTCCAGCATTTAAAATTTACATTTGAAAGAATCAGCAGCAACACCTCTTTCTAGATGAGTGAAGGTCTGGTTAAGAGTCTGGGCTTTAATTCCCAGCCGGCATGCAGACAAGCTGGAAACTCTGAAAGGGTATTTGATTTTGGAAGCCATTACAGTGATGATATAAGTGCACTCAGTTCAACTGTTTGTTCGAGGTTTGATGTCATTTTATCAAAAGATTTTCTCCATTTTTTGATCTTTAAATGAAAGAAAATACACAAACATGGCAAACACAAAAATCCAACCATCTCCCCCAGAATCAGTGTTACAGTGACTCCAAAACCTAAAAACAAAACTGTGCTCATGGCTTGATAACAGCAGAGAAAATGTGGTTTTATGTAAAATAATCTATAGTTTAGGCTCAGTGTGTTTTTGCATGTCATCAGATAATCTGCTACCAATGAAAACTTGTATTCGGATGTCAGATTGAACAGACGCTGTCACAGCTTCTGTGCTTCTGCTGTCGGCCAATCGCAGACATTTGAACCTCTCTTGGTGGTTCACACCAAGAGGTTTTAAGGTCATGCAGCAGTCATGTGAGAGTCGTCGGCGCAACATGAATCCAGGCGTGAATTGGTGCGAAGGCATCTCAGAAAGGTGTCAGGACTGAAAGCAGGGTGCCAACATCTTTTTTTTGAGTGGATTATTCTTCATTATTTAACAATTACGGCAGCACTTTGGATGTGATGTGGTTCTTATCGTTTAGTTCATGAGTGAATGAATCAACAGAAATTATTTATGTATTAACAGAGCTGAATCTCAGCGCTGCTGCCAGTGTGCCCCAGTGGCCACCTGCGGTACTGCAACAAAAACATCTGCAGCCGCAAAACAATTTTCCCCATAGACCTCCATTATAAGGGAGAGTTTGTAAAACTTTTGACAGGACACCTCACCTGCAAAAAAGGCATTTATTACATTGTATTATGAATTTTTAAATCTGCTGCTCTTTGAACTGCCTCTTTTCTATCGAGAATGAGGACTTTTGGAGTTTTGTCCTGATTCAGTTTGATACTTTTGGATCAAACAGGTGTCAGAGGTGCAGTTTGTAAGGTGTCCTCAAGTGATCAGGATCAAAAGCTATACAGAGTTTTGTGTAATCTGCTAAGATATGGAAAGTAGTGGACCGTGGACAGAGCCCTGTGGACTTGGCAATGAGATTCTTTGAACTGAGACATTTATAGAAAAATAAGAGTAAAAGATTTGTTTTTTATGTTATCTTTCTGTCATCACAGCTTCTCTGTGGATCCTAAACTGTCAACCGGACATACAAACACCTCCTCCATCCCGTCACACATTCTGAAGCCAGCATGCCCATCATCAGTAATGCCAACCATGACTTCAGCACCTACTCCATCAGCAGTGACGACAGCAGCCTTGACCGCTTCTTCACCGAGATCCCAGAGACCGAGACCATCAAGGGTGTTTACTTCCAGAGAGCACAGCTGCTTCGTGACCCCAAGGCCTCGTATGTGGTTGATCACACCCTGCAGGTTCTCATCAATGTCGGGGGCAACAGGTACACCTTCCCTTGGAGTACCTTGGAGCAGTTCCCCCAGAGTCGCCTGGGACGTCTGCGCTTCTGCACCACCCCCGAGGAGATCGCACGACTCTGCGATGACTACGATGAAACGTGCCAGGAGTACTTCTTCGACCGAAATCCGACAGCCTTCAGGGTCATCCTCAACTTCCTGGCTGCAGGCAAACTGCGTCTGCTTCGAGAACTGTGTGCCGTGTCGCTGCACGATGAGCTGGACTACTGGGGCGTGGACCCGGGCCACATGGAGCGCTGCTGCCGTCGCCGCATGACCACCCGTGTGGAGGAGGTGGCGGAGCGAGAGCGCAAAGAAGAGGAGTGGAGGCAGAAGAGGGTGATGATGAAGAAAACCACCACACAGGCTGAAAAGGGCTATCGTAGAATGACTGGGATGCTGAGAGAAGTGGTGGAAAACCCTCAGTCAGGGCTGGCGGGGAAGGTGTTCGCCTGCCTGTCTGTCGTCATGGTGCTGGTCACCGTCATCAGCCTGTGCATTAGCACCATGCCAGACCTCAGAGATGAAGAGAACAGGGTGCGTATGAAACCGATGAAAAGCTGACAGCCACATATCATCCTGTTAAACCTGTTTTACACTCATGAAACTTTTCTTTATGTTTCCAGGAAAGTGCAGGAAAGTTTTCTTTGTCACTGTTCAGCAGAGGATTCATATCAACACGTCTCAGCAAAAAGAGGCGTTGTGACATTAATGCTGAAGTAAATGAACCAAAACTCTTTAAGATTCTATGTTAATTATATTTTCTCCAGAAAATTATCATCAAAGCTTTGAAGGAGCAGTGAGTAGGATTTAGGTGAGTCTGCAGATTGTAGCCAACTGATCACTCGTCCTCTTCCAAGTGTGTAGGAGAACAGAGAGCGGAGGCTAAAAACATGAGAGTCTGCCTCCAGAGCCAGTGTTAGGTTAGTCCATTCTGGGCTACCGTAGAAACATGGTGGTGCAACTTGATGGACTCTGTGGAAGAGGACGTCCTCCCTCTGTAGATACAAAGAGCTCATTCTGAGGTAATGAAAAAACAAAGACTCTTAATTTCACTAATGAAAACATAATTTTTGAATATCAACAGATCCCATTAAATCCAGCACGCTGGACCTTTAAGCTGAGAATCAATATTTATGGCTCAAATGACCGTGCAGTGTTAAAGGAAGGTTAGTAGTGACTAACCGGTTGACCACCATCACCCAACTCTGCAGGGTCCCTCAGCTCTGCAGAGTTTATTAGTGTCTTTCAGATCATTGTTTGTGTTCTCTGAAGAACTTTATGGTACCTGTCCAGCACCAAACGACTGTCACAGCTCGCAGCATTATCTTGAAAAATGAAAGCTGGCTTGTAAATGATAAGTGAATGTGAATATAACAATGGATTGATGGGCGGCAGTCGGTCAGTTTGTGTAAAGCAGCGAGTTGTGAAGAGAACGTGGCTCTGAAATCACAAGAGTTTGGACGCTGTGTTAAACATGAACAAGGCTGAATGTGATAATCTGCCAATCCTTTTTGACTTAAACCGAACTGAAAACAGTACAAAGACAATGTATGTTTTATCTTGAGTCCAGACTTTTTTGGAATCAGATGATTTCTGCTGGTATCGGGTGAACAGAAGCAGAGCGGCGGCACAAATGATAAGTCGTTTTCATGCTCAGAGTCTGAACTGGGCTGTGTGTGATTATGTTTCTGGAGACAGTGGATTGATTTCTGCCTGATGAATTTGCCGTCAGTCGCACTAATAAACAGGAGAAAATTAAAGCGTGGACGTAATCAGTTCAGAGGCTGAAAGTTCTTTTTCATATAACTGTTGGACTGAACATCTGGAGTCTGTTTCTGAATTTGGCTCAGAGACAAAAGCAAAGCCAAGATTCCTTTTAATTTCTGGAAACCAGTTTTGTTTTTGAATTTCTGGCAGACATGTGTAGTTGAATGCCGGCCAGCTGGTTTGATGAGCTTTTATTCAGCTTGACAGGCGAATAAGGCTGATCCAAAATAGATAGAGCTGTTGGTTTGTCAAAGAAAGCTAAGGGACGAAAATTCATGATATGAAACAATGTTCCTTTACTTTAGACAGACGGAGACAAAAGCAGCTTCTCATTTTTTGATTTTGAAATCACATTTTCTCCGCTGTTGCTAGCTTAATCTAACCAAAGCAGTCTAAACTATGCATTTGACGACTACATGGCAGAATGCTGTTTGAGCATTGCATTGTAAAAAGTGGACGAAATAAAGAGCAGAGCATTGTTCTTGTATTTTGGGTAATTATCTTTATTATACAGCAATAGAGAAAAAATGTCAGATCAGATCTTTTTAGCATAACATTGTTCAGATTGACACATAATGAGTTACTCAGATAAATAACACAGAAATTAGATTAATGCTTTATTTTAAACAACATTTCACTTTCACAAACACAAGAGGATTTTTAGGCTGCCTTTGTCCTGTAAATGTCACCAAATCCAACACAGAGCAGCAGCGTTAGCTTAAGCTTTGACGTAGCACTTAGCAGGCCTAGCATCCAGGACCCGTGTTACACTGCGGATATGTCAATCCTGAATCAGGCTTTTTCTAAAGTAACCACTATTTTTGGCCTTGAGTAACCCCCCCTCAAGTTTTCTTTTCCGAATGTTAAGCTAACCTTTGGCCTGCTACTTAGCTAGTTCTGTAGCTGTTAGTGAGGCATGCTAACGTGTCGAACTGAAGTTAGACCAGACAAACATGCTGTTTAATCCGTTCTTCACACTTTTAATTTTGTATTTTCATGTTGGAAAGTTTCTAAAAAAGACACTACCCTCAACCACTGAGGCTTGTTGTAGCCTACCGAGTTACAGATGCTAATGGTAATTTCTGATTAATCTCTGTTTGAGGAGAACGTTAGCTGAAGGTCAATATTCAACTGAAAGCTTAACATCCTTCACAATGAAAGCACCCATGTGAAGTATTCACAAGTCAAGTACAATAACATTTTGTACCATTCAGTAAATGTTTTTATTATGTTCCAGCCAGTTTCTCTTCAGCTGCGTGGATGATGAGTCAGACATCAGCTTTAGAGGCTGTAACATCAAATGTACCACAGTGATTCCTAAACAGTTTGGACGTTCTGTAAAACATAAATCAAACTGAATGTGATCACTTGTTAATCCTCTCTGACATAAACTGACCTGAAAACAGCTCAAAGTCAATATATTTAATGTCTGAGCTCATCAGCTTCATTGATTTCTGTAAATATCTGCTTACTGTGAATCTGATTCAGCAACACATTTCACAGACAGAAAGATGTGGAACGCTCCAGAAACACCTGTTTAGATCATTCCACAGGTAAACAGGCTCATTGATAACAGGTGAGAGGATCATGATTGGGTATGAAAGAGGCGTCCTGGAAAGGCTCAGTTGATCACAGCGAGGATGGAGCGAGTTCACCACTTTGTGAACACATGACTGGATGAAGGAGATGAACACATGAACTCACAGACACTTCAGGAAACTGCTGCCAGTGAACAGTTTGTCTGGAAACGATTGATTCTGGTTTGATGGATGACTCTGTTGGAAATTTGGGTTTTAGACTATAAATTGTTGAAATTGTGCAGTGAGCTATCAACATGTTGCCAAGCAGAAAGTTCAGATCAAGTTCACCTTTATTTCCTGAACATTAGTGCCTTCAGGAGTTGTATTTTCTCAGTGCACAGAACTCCAGAGTAGAAGTACTTATTTTAACGCGTAATGAAACCTGCCCTTCAGCTGTTGTCAGTAAACATAAAGAGACTCATTATGGGCTGTTAGAAAGTCTGCAGTTTACAAGGTTATAATTTTAGTTTTTTTGGGGTTACTTTAGGATTTGTGGTGACCGTTCCTCAGTCGAGGGCCTTGTTTTCTTCTTCTCTGCCATCATTCAGTCATTCAAAGACTCTGAAATGGAAATTGATTTTTTTCCACTTTAATGACTCCACATTACAACAGACTCTTATTCAACACACAGTGCCAAAGAAATCCTGTATTAGCAGGCTATTAATCAATTCAAGTGCTGTGTAGTTTTTAAAATGTTTTTTCTGACTTACTGAGACTCAAACTGTGGAAATCATGTCATGAACAGTTGAGCAGGTGTCACTGTTAATAATACAGTACTGTGTGGAGGATATGTGGCTTATTGTCAGAAACATGGCTGTTTAAATAACTGTAACCTAAACAGTTAACACTTTTTTCATTAGTGGTGTATTTTAATACTGAAAAATGTACATTTATATGCTGTGAGAATATGTGCTGCAACCAAATATGTTGTTCTCAAAGGCACAGTTATACAGCATCACCAATCAAAATGAAAAGCAGAAAAAAGCTCAATTTTAAGAAAAACGTTGAAAACTGAGGCAGCAAAATTTTGTGTTTTCTTGCATTTTTCACAACAGCTAAAATTGATTTTGCTCCGTTTTACCTGACTCGTTAATCTTCATATATATACGCACATATGTGGACATTTTTATCACACATTTGAGGTCTTGAGTACAATCCAAGATAACCCTGATGACATCACGTGCTGACATCACTCCACAGGTGGAGCTGAGCTGGTCTTCAGGTGTGAAGCTGGTGTGTTTTCCTCACAGTGCGTCTCTTTGTCTGCAGGGCGAGTGCTCCCAGAGGTGTCGCAACATGTTTGTGGTGGAGTCCATCTGCGTGGCGTGGTTCACGCTGGAGTTCGTGCTGCGATTTGTCAACGCTCAGAGCAAGCTAGCCTTTGCTCGTGGCCCTCTCAACATCATCGACGCCATCGCCATCCTCCCGTACTACGTGTCCCTGGTCGTCGACGTCAGAGACGGGTCGGAGGAGGACGTCATCATGGGCGCCGGCAGAGGCTACCTGGACAAACTGAGTCTGATCCTGCGCCTGCTGCGGGCCCTGCGGATCCTGTACGTGATGCGACTGGCTCGCCACTCTCTGGGCCTGCAGACTTTAGGACTGACCATGCAGCGCAGCATGAGGGAGTTCGGCCTGCTGCTGCTGTTCGTCTGCGTGGCCGTGACCCTCTTCTCACCTCTGGTTCACCTCGCAGAGAGCGAACTGGCGCCGTTTGCCGCCACGCACCCCCAACACAGCTTCAGCAGCATCCCGGCCTCCTACTGGTGGGCCATCATCTCCATGACGACCGTGGGCTACGGCGACATGGTGCCACGCAGCATTCCAGGACAGATAGTGGCGCTGACCAGCATCCTGAGCGGAATTCTCATCATGGCGTTCCCCGCCACCTCAATCTTCCACACATTCTCCCGATCTTACCAGGAGCTCAAGCAGGAGTACGAGCAGCTGTGGAAGGAGGAGAGAGGCGAGGAGATGGCTGCGGAGTCAGAGGAGAGTCTGTCCAAAGTCCATTTGTCACCAGACGAGCTCCCGTCTGTGTCCAAGGAAGACAATGATGGACTGATGCCAGGCGGGAGTCATCAGTCCACACTTCCATCCACAGCTTTCTAAGAGAGCAGTCGGACGCGTTCACCCAGTAATTATATGTTTCAGTGGTGACTCACTCTATCCTGTACAGATACACTTAGACTCCAGAGGACTGTTATATCGTGGACAAAGTATTAGATGTAAAGTTCTTGTCTGTTCTGGATCAAACTCAACTCAGTCGAGCACTCATCAGGTTACATTAAGCTTTTTTCATGACGTGCAGCACCACGTACCAAACCTTTAGCTGAAGTTTAAACTTAGTGTCTCCTCACTTTTTGTGTAAGAAAATATGAACTATAACCAATTATTGTGCACATTTTTCCATTTTCAAAAACAGCAGGATGACGTACAGAAGACGGGCAGTTGTGTCATGGCCGACCGAGGCTACAGCCCGAACGTTTCATGAAAAGAATAACAGAAAATAGCCTCGTTTTGGCTTCACATGCTGATTCCATCTCATTATAAGGAGGGCAGGAGAGAGGAGAGAACAGGAGGAGAGAACAGGAGGAGATGAGGAGCGTGACAGACAGGTGAGACACCAGAAGAGCTGCTGAAGAGGTGAAGAAGAGGAGAGAATCAGACAGACTTCACAGTTTGTCACACGACAGAAGAAGAAGCTGTGAGAACAGGATTGGTCAGTTTTAATAGAGACGTTAATTAAGAGCTAATTTTGTTCACTTTGACTTCCTGTTGTAAAAGCTAAGCTACACACCTGACGGGAACCCTAAGGACGCCGCCGTGGGATCCGCCGCTGGTAGGAGACGCTGTACAGCCTTCAGACGCCGACACTAAAAGTTCTCATTGCGTTAGCTGTTAGCCTTTAGCAATGTTAGCCATCTGTCCCTGTGCTACATCCAGTATTTGGAGTTTCGTGTTGCTGCGTTTGTGTCCCATTCACAGAGGAAGCATGTTAGCCTAGCATGCTAACATTAGCTGCTGTTCGTACTAGATGTTAGTTTTCCTTCAGGTTATGTTCAAAGGAAAAGGAGGAGTTCTAGCTAGCGTTAGCCGTCCGTCTTTCATGGGTCCAGTTGTAGTGAAAGTAAATAACCGTCTCCTGTAACCTCAGCACTTTACTTCAACATACGCTAACGTAAAAAGGGGCCACGCGACATTTAACGACGACCTCCGAACAAGAACAACATACAAGGACCGATGACGCTACAGATAAATTAATAAAATACTAAATTTCTTTTTCTAAGTACACGAGTCAAAACACTCACCAAACAGAGAGATAAGACAAATGTAATTTTGACTTTGAAAACAAAACAATTAATTAGACCTATAGTCTGCAGGAGATTAAATGAGGAACAGAGAACACAATTAAAATAAATTGATTAATAACAACGACTTTTCCAAACACAGATGAGAGCCAACGAAATTCACTTTATCCTCTTAACAACTTCACCGTCTGCTCATCGTTTGTCCTGCGGTTCTGATTTTATGTCACACGTCTATTGAATCTCAAATTTCTGATGTTGTCGTGTCCTTAAATGCACCGTCTAGCTGCATTATCAGGAGACAGTGATTTCAGCACAGAGTCTTCGCTGTGATAGATTACACAGCACAGCTCTCATGACTTTTCAGTGGAAATCAATGGGCGGAAGCTGACGAGCACCACTGTGTTCAACATGTATTTAACTACTTTCATCCTCCATGCAAACATCGTGTAGCTCCTCTGGTGTCGCTGTTTGTCTAACTAGCACTTTTAAAATAAAACCATTTTACTCTTTTGCTTGTGTTTTAACTGCCTCAGAGGATGAATGGTTCATTCACTTTGCATGAAAGTCATGTCAGTTGTTCTCAACAAAGGGACCTCAGAGCGGCGGATCACATGACTCGAGGTTCACTATTTCAGGACGAGATCGTATGACTGAAAAATAACTGATACGACTTCTGATCCTCACTGACTTTTAGATTCACAGGTTGACAGATTCATAACATAAAATAAATTACTACAACATGATCCTCTCCTGTACTCTGCGCATCTGCTGGCTGTCAGCCTGTTGGAGCTGCATATAAATTACAGATTTATATGCCGGTCTGACGGTTAAAGGTTCCCTGTGGAGTTTTCTTCTGAGCAAACAAGTTGTGTTTACGTTCAGTGTTTCTCACCAAAAATCACTGCAGTGAAACTAATGTGCTCATTTGTTTTTCTTCCCTCATAAAACATTTGAAAAGCTGATTTTTCATTTAAAAGTTTGAACCTGCTTTGTTTACATCAGCCGTTTCCTCGTCTTCTTTGTGTCTTGTCACATTACCGCCTCCTGTAGATCGGTGGAATAGTGTGAAACCATTGGCTGGACTGTGCATTGTGTCACGCAATCATCCGCGATACAACGACAGGTCAAATATTTCACAAAGCAGTTTTTGAAAAGTTAGTTTCCAAACAATTTGCAGACAGGAAGTGGTGGAGAAAGAGGGTTATTAAATGCGACAAATGTCACCAGCTGGAATCAAAGCCACAACAGTTTCCTGTGTGGCCATGTGGCGTTCACTGTCTTCAGCTGCCATTAAATATGTACACGTAAGGATGATCTCAAGGCCAGAGGATGTGTCTAAACTTTAACAGTCAGTCACTGACTCTTTTTCTGACGGTTGTTAGTCTGTGCTTTCATTCAGCTGGTGTGACAACTGACGACAGCGTTTAGCATTTTGTTGTCTTCCAGTCATTGTTTCACTCGCCAAACGGAACATTTATCAATTCGTGTGCTCGTCGTCTCCGTTTGAGAGCGAGCAATCTCTCGTCACACTGACATCTGTTGTTATGACTGTGTTTGAAGACACAGATGGAGCGTTTTGAACAGCCTCTTTCTATCTGGACAGAACTTCATCGCTGGCACGAAAACTTTCAAACAATGGAAACACTGAAAAGTCCAACAGTCACTTGTTCTTGTCCTCCGCCACCTCGTCTTTTCCTCCAATCTGCACTGCCTGCTGTCCTCATTTAAGAGACTGTGACACCAAACCCAGGACGGACATTACCTGATTGATCGGTTTTATGTCCTATAACCTCATCAAAGGGCTGAAATGATCGGACGTCAATAAGCTGCCGACAGATTGTTAAATGATTCGTGAAGGAGACGTGTGAGAAATCAAATGAAGGTCTCTATGTCCTGAAGATGAGAAACATGAGATCAGACGTCATCAAACGATGCTGAAGGTGATGCTTCTGCTGCCACATGCTGGAAAACACCATCAGGGAGTTAACAGTTTACTCAGACGCTCTTCTAATGCTTAGTTCTGAAATCCAGCAGAACTCCAATTTACACACATTCAGATTTTCAAGGAGGGCTGAATCAAGGGCCGCTGGACTTGGCTGCAGGTGCTTGAAAACATTTAATCTCTCATCCAAGAGACCTCTGTGGGCTTGTTATCAAAGCCATTGACTGCAGCCAGGAGCAGCAACAGCCCAGGTGGTGTCAGTGTTCTTGATAACGAGCCCGCAGAGGTTAAATACCTGCAACTCCCCACCAGTCAGATAGAGCTGAAGAAAGAGAGGGGAAATGTTTTCCAGTCCAGTTTCCCTTGATTCAAACCTCTTTGGATCAAAATGACCTGGATGAATGTAATCCTCACAGACACACACACCAGGATAGAAAATATGGAAGCTGTGATCACTTCAGTAACACGGACAGAGTGCAGTACCAGAGACCAGCACAGGCTTCCAAACTATGCTAACGCTATCTGCCCAGCACCACACAGCAGGCGGGGTTAGCATCCCAGTTGGTGAACATGGTGGAGAGGCAGATATTTTTCTCAGGAGTCACAATCAGACGTAGAGTGAATAGCAAAGGAATGCTAATGTGGCTTCATGTCTGCTGGGTGTGTGGCTCTGTTTGCTAACATGTTAGCCATAACAGCTGTTTAGCCATGACAGCAGAGCAGCTGGTGGCAATACTGAAATATCTCCACATCAACGCAATTGATTGGTACAAAAGTTTGAACAGACGTTCACGGTGCCCAGAGGATAATTTCACCGACGGCGGTCATCCCCCGACTCTAGCGCCACCGTGAGGTTGACATTTATATTTTGCTGTAAACCTGCTGCTGTCAGTCAGAGTGGATTACACGTCTACATCACTTTTGCACATTTGAAGTTTTACAGCAAGTATCAACAAGTATCTCAGGAAGTTCAAAAGCAACAAGCACAGCATCATTACTGCGGTGGATCATTTTGATGTAATTATTTTAATGGCCTACAACCAGAATCAGCTCTCTAACCGCTGCAGTGTTTCTACCTCGACGGGTTCAGGAGCTTCAACATTTACATAATTATGGAAATTTCACATATTTGCACAAATATTTGCATGATAACCAAAACTGAGGATCTGTGTTCAGTGGTGGAAGGAATACTCTGATCTTTTAGTAATCCCACAGTGTAGAAGTACTGTGTTACAAGCATTCAAAACTTCACTTAAGTAAAAGTACCATCAAAATGTACTTAAAACGTACCAAAACTAAAAGTACTTGTTATGTATAAAAGTAATATATATTATACAGTATTATGAGATTGAAATATTAATAAATGTAATAAGTACAGTCATAATAAAAATAAATGTGGTGGTGTCTGCCTCGAGTGGAGTAGAAGTATCAAGCAGCAGGAAATAGAAATACTCAAGTAAGGTACAAGTACCTCAAAAACTTTGAGCACAGTTCTTGACCGTACTTTCCATCACTGCTGTGTTCACACAGAGGTTGAACCACATACATTTCTATGTATTCTAAGTATTAAACAGCCTCGTGACGCGGCTGAAGGTCACTCAGTGTCTCGACTCATGGCCTTCAAAATAAAATGAGCTGAACACCGAATCCAAAAATAAAGCTTTTATTCAGAAAGGGGCAACATATTTGAGTATAAATGAACACAGTAGTACCACTTGTTCTTTTCTAATCTTAGACATTTTTCACTTCACTTTCCAGGCTCACAGTGAATTCAACAGTTTTAACCTCAAAGTTACTTTTCTGCATCGTCATCACAGCTCGTCAGATGAAGGCCTGCATCATCCTCCAGTGACAGACATGTAGATAACGAATAGACGTGTGATCATGACAGTCTCACACTTGGTTCGAGCCCTTTGAACACGGGAGGCGGTTGAAGGGGGCAGACGGAGGCATCTTTTTAGTCGCTGACTTCTCAAAGTCTGACAGCAGCTTCTTCGCCCAGGTCCAGTTTCCATCCACACAGATCTCAAAATTACACACTGTCTTGACCCTGTAAGAAACAAATAACCCATAATACTCAGTGTCAGAGGTCCACAGTGTCACTGGAACCAGCATGATACAACAAGTATTCAGGTTGTGTATTTAGAAACGTGTTATCACCTAAATGTACTGAATGATGACCAGACCCCACTCGTCCTCTCAGCGTTACGGAGCTCTGCAGCCCCTTTGAGCTCATTGCTTTGGTCAAAGTAATTAAGTACATTTATTCAAGTGTTCAGTTTTGAGGTATCTGTACATAAACTTTACTTTAATCCTGCTTGACATTTTTAGTCAAATATATTTCGGAGTGAATTATTGAAAACAGATTTCTGTATCACAACTTGTTTTCTCTCCCATTAATCATCCGACGACCCCTCACATTTATCTGGTGGCCCTATGAAGGGGCCCAGCCCTTACGTTGGAAACCACTGGACTGAACTAGCTAACTGTATACAAAGAAGTTCTATAGTATCTCCACCTGCAGCAGCTCCAACAGTAAAATGCTGCTTTAACATTGGTGTATCAGTATTATAATAGTGCCAGGACCATGGAGACATTTTACTGCAGAATGAGTACTTTTACTGCTGAAACTTTAAGTGCATTTTGCTGCTAATACTTCTGTAATTTACTTGATTTGTGTTGAAACTGTTTCAGAGACGTATCGATTCAACTGTGCAGTCTCTTTTGAGGATGCTACTGTTGAACTAAGCTGCTTTATGCAGACATGACAGGTGTTTCTATTATTTTGTCCACCCCATTTACATCAGTGAAGGTAGGTTAAATAATACAAGTACCTCTTTGTTCATGAAGGGAAGATTTACTGTAGGAATCTTGTATTAGACTGCATCAGTCTAACAAACTTTTCCTGTTTGTCAAATTATTAGATCATTATCAAAATAACAGCAATCATTCAAAAACTGAATTTTTTGTATTTGAACAAATCTCCTCCTGAAATGCAGTGGTGGACTTCCAAAGTGGCAGAAAATGGAAATAATTAAGTACAAGTACCGATAAATTGTACTTTACAACAGTGGCGGCCCCACGCAGTCAGCCTGCAGGTCTGCGTGTGCAATGACCGAACAGCTCCCCCTGGTGGCGGATCTTCAAACTACTACAGATAAATATGTTCTTGAATTATTGTATAATTAAAATCTAATGATCAGAATAATTGAATGTATATATTTTTCTTATTTTCAGATTTTTTTAGGGATGTTACATTTGTTTGTTGCTTATTCAGTCATAGACACCGTTTTTAGAGGCTCTGCTGTATTCTGAGATACTGTTACTTTACATGAATATTTCAAGTTTAAGCTAGAGAATATTTATTTAACTACTGTGCTACACTACTCTACTACATGACTGTACTTTATGCTGCTGCATATAGAAACCTCAGAAAATATAAAGCATTGTTAGAGATTAAATTATCCCACAATATTAAGCAGTTAGATTTAGTTTAACACTTTAAAATGAGCCCATTCCCGATAAAAAGTACTTTGATTTGAAAATGTAAACAAACAGTTTTCTGTACATGCTGTACTGTTATGGTCTGTCAGGTATTAATCGTTCTGGGCGGCAGAGCTGAGAAACAGACACATTCCAGGTTTAGAAATGTCAAATCTAACATCTGATGCACCTTCTGTGTTTACTCACACGATGGCTTTGAGGCTGCAGGCGCTGTGGGTCTTCACCACGTTTGTCACCTTTCCTCTAGGAATATGAGTCCGAGTGCAGTTTGGACAGCAGCGCTGAGTCAAAGAGTCTGGTGCCACTGTGTCTGTGAACACACACACACACACACACACACACACACACACACACACACACACACACACACACACACACTCATTAAATACACTCAAATGCAGTTCAGGTGGACAGCTCGCACAGGAATCAAGCAGAGTTACTGACCAGCAGAGATGTGACACAGGAACAAGACCAGAGTCAGAAGCAGGACAGCCACCAGAGTCTTCATGTTTGCTGGACAGAGACAGACGAGCTTCAGCTGGATCACCTTTAATCTTCAGGCTGGATCTGTGGTCTGTGCTGAGACCCGCTCTGGCCTCCCTTTATATGCAGCTGATGGTTAGTTCTGAGAAAGCTGTGATTCCCCTCCACTTCCTCTTCTTCTTCTGCTTTCTCTGTCACTCAAGTTATTTCCTGCTCTGCAGAGAAACTGTGAAGGTAATAACACGTAAAGCAATTCTGCAAAAAGCCTTACAGAGAAAATAAAGCAGGTTTTCACACTTACTTGTCTTTTTAGATTAAATTCTGTTTCTGCCAACATTAACAAAACGACCTTTGACCACAAACAAAACAGAAGAAATCACAACCTGGGCTGTAACTAAGTACTTTTACTTTGTACTTTACTTGTACATATTCCCATTTTTTTAAACGTCATACTTCTACTCCACATCTCAGATGCAAAAACCATGTATCTCCAGATGTGTTGAATGTTTGTGCTGAACTGAAGGATGAAGAGTTCCTTTATGTCTTCTTCAGCTCAGTAAACTCTTTAAAAGCCTCTTGGATCAGCTGAAAATCATCGTCACAAAGCTGAAAACAGCCTGTTTGTCTGAGATACGAGGTTCTCACAGGACGCCGCGCTGCAGACACGTGATGATCTTCTAGAATCTGAAGCATTGATGAAGATTAAAGCAGCAACAGGAGATAAAGGAGTTCACTGAGCTGAAACATCTACAGCAGGAACATGGATGAACACATGAACGCAGCAGGAGCATGAATGAACACATGAACGAACACATGAATGAACACATGAACGCAGCAGGAACATGAAGGAACACGAGTGAACACATGAACGCAGCAGGAACATGAAGGAACACATGAATGAACACATGAACGCAGCAGGAACATGAATGAACACATGAACGCAGCAGGAACATGAATGAACACATGAACGAACACATGAACGAACACATGAACGCAGCAGGAACATGAATGAACACATGAATGAACACATGAACGAACACATGAATGAACACATGAACGCAGCAGGAACATGAATGAACACATGAACGCAGCAGGAACTTGAATGAACACATGAATGAACACATGAACGCAGCAGGAACATGAATGAACACATGAATGCAGCAGGACCATGAATGAACACATGAACGCAGCAGGAACATGAATGAACACATGAATGAACACATGAACGCAGCAGGAACATGACTGAACACATGAACGCAGCAGGAACATGAATGAACACATGAACGAACACATGAACGCAGCAGGAACATGAATGAACACATGAACGCAGCAGGAACATGAATGAACACATGAACGAACACATGAACACAGCAGGAACATGAATGAACACATGAATGCAGCAGGAACATGAATGAACACATGAGTGAACACATGAACGCAGCAGGAGCATGAATGAACACATGAATGAACACATGAACGCAGCAAGAACATGAATGAACACATGAATACAGCAGGAACATGAATGAACACATGAACGAACACATGAATGCAGCAGGAACATGGATGAACACATGAATGAACACATGAATGAACACATGAACGCAGCAGGAACATGAATGAACACATGAACGAACACATGAATGAACACATGAACGCAGCAGGAACATGAAGGAACACGAGTGAACACATGAACGCAGCAGGAACATGAAGGAACACATGAATGAACACATGAACGCAGCAGGAACATGAATGAACACATGAACGCAGCAGGAACATGAATGAACACATGAACGAACACATGAATGCAGCAGGAACATGAATGAACACATGAATGAACACATGAGAGCAGCAGGAACATGAATGAACACATGAATGAACACATGAATGCAGCAGGAACATGAATGAACACATGAATGAACACATGAACGCAGCAGGAGCATGAATGAACACATGAATGAACACATGAACGCAGCAAGAACATGAATGAACACATGAATGCAGCAGGAACATGAATGAACACATGAATGCAGCAGGAACATGAATGAACACATGAATGAACACATGAATGCAGCAGGAACATGAACGAACACATGAATGAACACATGAATGAACACATGAATGCAGCAGGAACATGAACGAACACATGAATGCAGCAGGAACATGAATGAACACATGAATGCAGCAGGAACATGAACGAACACATGAATGCAGCAGGAACATGAATGAACACATGAACGCAGCAGGAACATGAATGAACACATGAATGCAGCAGGAACATGAATCCACAGACAGCAGAGAGAAACACTCTGACGGGAACACTTTACTGCTACATGTGTACTTTTACTTTAAGTACTTCAGGATGGTTTTTCTTTATTTGGAGGGAAATCAGCAACACACTGTTGAATGTCTCTTGATGAATCTTTGACCGAAGCGTCTTTAATTTCGTGGGATTTGCTTTGGAAACGATGAAGTCTCAGTTTGTGTTGGCAGAACTCGACTCTTCTCCGCAGTCCTGCTGAAGAAAGCTTGTTCTGTTTAAGCGTCCACTGATCCACATGTTTTTCCATGACAGCCGTTTTAATGAACCCTAATCTGCTGCAAAGTCCTCACATTTATTATCATCTTTCACCAGAACTTCTGATACACCCACTGCAGGTCACTAGCACCGGAAATGACGATCAGCCATGAGGGATGATTTATTTATTACAAGGAAACTCGGCTTGACAATGACGCTCGATAAGCCATTACCACACTTAACCTCCTGTCAGACTAACCCGGGCAGGGGCTGGAACATGTGAACACACACCAATTCACTCTGCAAACAAGGCTTGAAGTAAATATACTCCGATCCCAAGCTTAAATGGAAGATTTACACACGTGCAAAAACATTACACTGCAAACAGGTAAGCACACCTCAAGCCTGCCCTGACCTGGGGTCCACCTATAGGTGAGATAAATGATTGAATGGAGGAAACAAGCCGAACCAAAAATAAGACAAAAAAAAGAAATAAAGAAAAGAAAGACTTGTCCGCTCCGAGAGCAATACCCAGCTCCTCTGCCTGCTACCAGCTGACAGAAAAGAAACCCCAAAAAACAAATGACAACAACCAAACAGTCCCACAGCACGAGCAGCCAGTGGACCACTGATGCCCTGCTGCGTCCATCTATGTCATCATCCACTTCAACCCAGCAGGGACCGCGGCAGGTCAATTATTCCTGCACACCAGCGTGGAATGAGGTGTGCACCGGCCTCACTCCGCCGGCCTGAACACCTGCCGCCACCTGCGTTCCTCCTGCAGGTAGCCCTTCATCCCCAGCCTGACTAGTTGGCACACCTCCTCCTCTTTACTCTGTGCACCACCACACTTCCAAACCCACTTGAATCATTTTCATTTGCTCAGTGTGATGAAGGACGACTGACTGATGTCATTCAGTCAGTATATAAGAAATTCTTAATAATCACAACACGATATTATTGAAGCAGAGCACGCTGTTACTCTGTCTGACATCTCCCTTCATCCATTAACACACACACACACACACACACACACACACACACACACACACACACCATCCAAACACTACAGCATCACATGTGGATTCATCCGCAGCTGAAAATAGTCCCCATCAAATGCTCTATTTCCTCCTGTTTGTTTGATAAGTGAGCAGCTGTTTTGGGAAATTCCCGAAGTTTTATCTTTTTAATGAAATTGTATATTTATGAGAGGTTTTAAAGATTTACGTCTTCAGTGGGAACCAATGGGCTTCAAGCTGAGAGCCTCAGACAGGAAGTCAGAAAATAATGAGAGACAAACAAAAACATTGTTGGTTTTGGTCTTTTTATTGAATTTGTTAATGATAATAAATAAAGAAACATTAGTTTTATCCTTTAAGGCAGTAAATTAGCCATGCACAGCTGCTGACTGGAAACTGACAACAGTGTTGTGTTTAAGTTTAAATACTCACATCCCTGCAGCCTCTGTGGTACTGGCAGGAGTAAAAGTTTGAGTTAAAGTGTTGTAGCATCAGCACTTGCAGTACCAGTCGTAGCGATGATGAGCTCACTGCTTGAAGTTAATGTGAATGAACTGTCAGAGCAGAAATCCTTTCACTTCCTCGTCTCTTCCCAAGAGCAAATCTGTTGCTAAATTCTAGGACGTCAAAACACTGTGATGCATCACAGAAGAACTTGCGGTTTATGTGTGTGAGCTACTTGCATTGCCCTCACACACTAACTGCATACATTACATAATGTATAACCTCATAATTTTTTTTTTGCAGCAAACTTTCCAGTTTTGTACTAAACAGGCGACTGAAGTTCACAGAGACTAAAGTTCAATGCTTTCATCTACAATTAGAAATAATAGTAGGAGTAGTAGCAGTAGTGCAGTTATTAGCTTTAATGGTGGAAACTGTATGTCTAGACATATGATAACAGTAGTAACAGTAGTAGTAGTAACAGTGGAAAGTGCAGTAGTAGCTGAAGCAGTAGTAATATTACCCACAGCGTTAGAATAGCGCAGGATACATGATAGTATTTCAGTAGCAGTGGTGATAGTTGCAGCACCAGCAATATTTGCAGTATACGCAGTAGTAGTATGTTGTTGTGAGTACTTTGGTTGACTTGATGTGATTTTCACTTCTTCATCTGTTTCCACCAGGAACAGCACAGCAGCGATTCTGAGAACAAACTGTTGGTGTTTCACGTAGAAAGACATCAAAAATAAATCTGTCACACTTCATTATTCTGGTTAGACGATCATATTTAATGAGGAAAAGAAGAGAAGTGCAACAGCTTCACTCTCTTTGCTCTCATTCACCTTGTTTCAGTTTAGAGGGAACATTATTAGACATGTTGATACCAAGAAGAGAAGAATATTTGTTCCTCTTTGCATAAAGAACACAAGTGGAGTGTTTACATAAAGACGGGAGGTCCTTTAATATACCAGAGGAAGAGCAGTGGGCCGAGTGTGAGGCCCTGAGGAGCTCCAAACAGGTGGTCTCTGACCTGATGGCGGCACAGGAGGAAATGTCAGCGGATCACCAAAGTTTTAACATTTCATCCTCAGTGTAACTTGAATATTTGAAGTGAATTTCACGACAATCCATCGACGGCAGTCAAGATCAGTCCAAAGTCCCACATTGTTATCCACATGCTGCTAGCATGCTAGCACAGGGGCACTTCTTAAAAATATCAACTTTTGGGACCTTGTAGGTATCATAATTTAACACTCTGAAAAGGAAACTTTAGTTTAATACTTTATTTATTGTCCATAGCATTAACAGCAATAACAAAAGGGGAGAAAACAAACCAAAAGAAACCCTCAGAGACAAAAGACAAAGACAAAAGACAAAAGAGTCAATATACAATTGAACGAAAAGGTTTGCGCAAAAGTTTTGTTCTTGGGCTGATCTCCAGAAGGCATAAAGTTAAAGATGAACCATTCTCTCCAACATTTTAAACAAGGTTAGTGCATTACTTTTGTCTTTGTACAGTTTTAGAGTGAAAAAAGGAAAAGAGCAACATGCAAAAGTTTGGGTGCCCCAAGAGATTTGAGCTCTCTGGAAACTTTTTCCAAATCCCAGATCTTAGCTGACTGATAGAGCTGCCGCTTGTTCTCAGTCATCGTTAGAAAAGGCCAAGTGATGCAAATTCAGAGCTTGACTCCACAAACCTTGACTCAACAGTCAGCAGCCATGGGCTCCTCAAGCAGCCACCTGCACAATTAAAATAATGGATGCCTCAGAATCCACATTAGACTACCTCAAGAGGACCAAGCTGCAGGATTTGCCATGGCCCTCACAGTCCCGCGCCTTAAACATCATCTAAAACCTGTGGACAGACCTCAAAGACTCAATGGCCCAAGAATCTCACAGATCTAGAAACCCTTTGAAAGAGAAAATCCCAAAAACACAAACTGAACAAATGTTAACTGGCGACAAAAACCTTTATAAGCTGTGATACCTGATGAAGGGGCAGTTACTAAGTCATGAGCAGGCAGGGGGCCCAAACCTTTGGCTGGGTCCTTTTCTATTATCGTTACTTTAAACCTGTAAAAGTTGGAAATAAAACAGTTTTAAATATTAAATAAATGTGTCAACTGTAAGATAGACTGCCGTGTAAAGATAAAGTCCTTTTAAACATTTGAATGCCAGAACGAGCCTGTTTCTGCCACAGATGAGCAGTTGTGTGAGTTCATGAGTTTAGATCTTCCAAGAAATGTTTGCAGGCTCTTCACATTCGAGGAAAAAATAAGGAAAGGAAACTGAAACATTAGAATCAGGTCAGAGTGGAAAAAACGTGACCTCAAACTGCCGTCAGGAGAGTTTGTCTACAGATCCAATGAAGGGAAACGGTCTATTGAAGCCTTCAGCTGAAGACATGTCGTGACGTCCTTCATTCATTGCCAAAATAAATAAAACAAATCAGCATGAGATAAATGCTGCAGCGGTCGCCTGATATGAAGCGACACGATGTTCTCTTATCACCGTGCACAGATGAGGACCTCATGTTGAGGTGCAGATACACGAATGAGGCGCAGGACCAGAACATCTGGCTCATTGTCGCTGCCATCAGACACTGATTTCTGATATTTCAGTAACTCTGCAGAGGTGGATGTACGTGGATCAGGAGTAAATTAACAGACTAATAATGAGATCTCAGATGGCGTCGGGGGTGGAGGGTCTCGTTCCCAAACTCCTGCTGTCTCAGTCAGTGTTGGAGGATTGAGGCGCTGAATTGCATCAGATCAGCAGCCGTTAAGGATTGCGTCAGACCTCAAACAGCTGTTCAAAAGGCAGACTGGTGGAGGAAGAGGAAATATAACCATTCAGGGGTAATTCTGCATCATGGCTGCTCTGATTTCCTCAAGTGGAATTTTGAATGCAGGAATTCTACTTGTTAGAAGGTACTTTTACAGTGTGGTACTGCGTTTACTCCAGTAAAGGTCAGAGTTCTTCTTCAGTCAGAGAACTGTGAGCAAACATGAAGGGAAGATGTTCAACATGAAGTTTAAATGAAAAAGATTTATCAAGCCGACGATGACAGAGATGTGACTCAGCTGTGAGGATGATGATGTTGTTCCTTTCTTCTTCCTCTGAGTTTTGAATGAGGGAAGTTCTGCCTGCTTAACACCAAGGATGAGACGAGGAAGTGAACACAGGAAAAGAAAACGACTGACCAGACTGTTTCACAGTGACATCACTGTTAGTCCTTTTCTTTGTAATCTTTCTCATAAATTAACCCTCTAACACTCAGTTTCCTCCCTTTGTCACACTGAAGGAGCTTTAAGCAGCCTGGAAACATGTTTTCACACACATCTCATACACATGTTGTTTTGAATGAGCAGTGAAAGTCTGGTAAACGGCATAAAATAAGATGAACCTTTATTGATTATTGGACAAGGACAGCAGATAATGATCCATCCATCCATGACCTGTATCTGCCCCTTCATCCCCTCATCCCTCACCCTTCTCCCCCTACTCCTTCACGCCTTTCATCCTCATCACACCTTCCTATCACCCTTCATCCACTCATCCCTGTTTCCACCTCATTCCTTCATCCCTCCTTCCCTTCCTCCTTCATCTCTTGATCTTCATCCCTCCTTCCCTTCAGCCTTCATCCTTCATTCTACACAGCCATCAATTCATCCTCACTAGGGATGCACCAATCTGCTTTTTTCACCTCCGATACTGATATCTAAGGTTTAGTAATGGCTGATACTGATCCAGAAAAACAGCACTGAATTACCAAACAAACGGTTTGTCTCATTGACTTAGACGGTTTCTTTATTGATCCCAACTTGGAAAATTATTTTGTTGCAGTAGCAATTAAACATACAGCAAACACAGGATGTACACACAATTATTTAGAAAAAGTAACCAAAAATATAAACAGGAATAAAAATAAAAATATAGCTAAGTGAAACTAAATGTAGTTATATGATATGTACTGTAATATATAATACATATTATATAATATCATAATAATAT